>CAJFCO010000437.1:196726-229388 GCA_904066015.1 Synergus gifuensis
CCACAACCGCCATGTTCTTGATAGTAAAGATTCGGACATGCGCACTAAAAAATTCTACAAAAATAGGAACACCTAAAAAGCATTGAGTGTCGCAACTGTATAAACTGTGACTAGGTTATATATATAAACCACAGTGATCACGGTGATGTAAACAAACCATATACCCTCCGATCGTTGCGCTCTACCCTTTGGTGGTTAGTTGAGAAGCTCTAATCGTGGACAAAACGCGAGTCACACTCACCATCACCACCGGAGATTCTGGACCTGTTTATACGACCGTGAATTTACCTAATGTATATTACGTTCACAACCTTGGAACCATGCATGCAAACACATATGCAACTGTACATAATAACATAATATGTAATATGCAGTTTGTTCAGTAACTTGAAGGAAAAAAACTTGCAGAATGATTAAAGAACTCACAATAGATAATAACGCTTGCAATTATCTCTATAAAGAATTACAAAATTGTTATAAGGAGGTAAAATAATGTGAAACTGAAATCTCATATCAATTTCAGAAATATTTTTGCCTGTTTTCTATTCTGAAACTAAGAAAGAATTTATTATTTTTCTAGCACCCATATCGAAAACTAACAGGATTTTGTTCACCTATCTATATGGAATTACAGCGGTGCATTAAAAATCAGGTATTTAAATGAATTTATTTCAATAAAATTTTTAATTCAATTTGTTTTTAGGTTAGGGCACCCAAAATACAATTTGGTCGTTTATTGCTATTTTCCATGATTTGAATAAATTATTTTGAACCATTTCATCATTTTATGCATTTCATCCGCATAAGAAAAATATATATATATATATATATATATTTTTTAATCTGGAAATTTTCAATTAAAATTCTAACCTCAAATTTCAATATTTTCATTTTTGAAAACAAAAATTAAAATTAAACTTTGATATTGAAAAAAATCGAATTCTAATATTAAGGGCATGTGTTACTTAGTTACCATATGAACAAGTTTAGATAACCCAGGATTTTTTCTACAATTTTTACATTTTCAAAAAAATTATAAAAAAAAACCTGGGTTATCTAAATTTGCTCATTTGGTAAGTAACACATGCCCTTAATGAGTAAAAAAAATGGCTGCATTTGGAAACATTTTCTAATCTTGTTTTATTTCATTACAGCAAGATCTTCGTGAAAAAGAAAATTTTAAACAATCTCAAGAATTTCGCAAAAAGCTTCTTGCAGGACAGAAGTCTGAAGAAAAGGGAAACTAAACATCTGTCCTCAAATCCAAACATTAACTTTAAATATTAGCATCTGAATTAATTAAGAATTAGCCAAGATGGAAGAACCTCAAAACAAAAAAATGAAGTTCACGCCCGATTTAAAAATCAATTCTCTAAATGGAGTAAAGATGGAAGAAGATTCCCTGGTGGAATCCAAGGAGAAAATTTCCCAGTCGGAAATAGCAGCAGATGTTCGAAAGATTATGCCTCAGGAGGATGAATCCATGTTTCCCTTTTCGAAGGATGAAGATTCTTCTGAAATGTTGTTTGGAGTGGATTTCACCAAAAAATGGCCTTCTGTGACCGACCGCTACTTTACTCCTTTTTACAAAATTGACGTGCAAACTCCTGGAGATGACATTTGCATTCGCATCCATACAAATCGAATCTGCATGATTTCCCTGGCACCGAGTCACTCGATTTTCGAGAATGAAAAACAAGTTTCGAATATCAACTTTCGCGTGAGCGAGAAACTCGATCGGACAAAGAACAAAGTCTCCGGGAAGGGAAAACACGGTGCACAGCCTATGCAGGAAAATTCAAATATTTGTTCGATAACCTGCATGGATGAGAAAACGTATATGATTAAGTGTTGTATGATTGGAAAGCTGGTGGAAGTCAACGAGTCGCTGGCGACAAATCCATCGCTTTTGCGAGAGCCACCTCATAAAGGTGGATATCTCGCGATTGTCCTGCCAAATATTAAACTAGTTGAAGAAATGAGGACGAAATTATTGACGCAGGAGGGCTACGAAGCCGCTCTCAAGGAACGAAAAGCAAAATTTAACCTGCAGAGAATGATGAAGGAATCCGTTTCAGAAATTAAAGTTGAAGATTGAAGAATGTAAATATACTTTGAGAGTTCAAATTTAAATATTTTAATTGGATGACGTTTGTAATGAAAAATATAGGTATTAAAACTTGTCTGTGCAATTTTTTTCATCAGAAAAAAATTCCCTGGTTATAAGAAAGTTCCATGAATTTTTTTTATAACATCTTGACCTTAGATGAGGGGTTGATGACTCGAATTTTGAATGTACATTGGGATGAAGTTTTAGGTGTCGTCTGACGATTTTTAAATTTTCATCAGAGAATTTATTTTATTTCCAATTGTTCTCGCTTTACTCCTCGCAAATTGATAAAAAAAAAATTTCTAACAAAATTCGCAGTTTCCAAGAATACACTGTTTGGAAATACACTAGGGATTTCAACTTGAGTATTCAAAATTAAAAAATTAAATCCATTTTCCATTTCATATTTAAAAATAGATATCGCAAGTTGTATAAAATAGTTAATACAGCAACTTTGTTGCTATTTATCAGATAAAAAAAAATTGTTAAACGTTCTTACTTTGTGTGAATGATTGTTTATGGAATTGTTGATAGAGTTCGTATTAAAAACTCAGCGGAATAGAAGGAAATTGGGAAAGGTCTCATTAGAATAAAGCAAAAAACCATTTAAGTTTTTTTTTATATTAAAAATTTTTTATATCAATTTCGTAGTACACTGAAACCTGGATTTGAGTTTACTAGATTTCCCAACTTCTTAGGAGGACAGAAATCTAGGGGACTCAAATCCAGGTTTCAGTGTACTTAAATAGTCGAACAATTTATCATTATGGCTTTTTTTGATAAAACAAAAATTGTCAGACTTATTAACATTTCGAAAATTCAAAAAAAAAATAAAATAAAATAAAGAAAATAAAAATTTTAAGCTAAATAACACACGCTATGAAAAAAAGTTAAGAGATGAAAAATGTTCCTTTTTGAACGCCCTACAATATTGGTACAACAACTTTTTGAATTTTCTTTTGTCTGTCTGTCTGTCTGTTAGTCTGAAATTTTTTTTAAGTTCAAAATGAAAAATGCCCATCATATTAAAAAAATGGTCAAGGGAAAATTTGTATGTTTTTACGACAAATAATTATGTTTTTATAATTTTATCTGTATCTCACGTTATTTGACTAAAAATTTGAATTTTATATTTTTAAAGAAGGCTTAAATGAGGTTTTAATAGAATATCGAACGCGAAGCGCAAGTGCACTGATGAGAAAGTGTTACTTAAGGTCGATACAGAACCTTAAGTAAATGAGTTTTCTTCATTTTTTAAATTAAAATTTGTTGATCTTCTTCCACAATTTTTGTTATTTCTCACTGGAAATTTTTTCGTACACTTTTTTTTAAAGATTTTGAAAAAACTCGCATGGATTTATCGATATTTTGAATACTTAAAGAAATATGATTTCTAAATAGGACATCTTTAGAAATGTGTAGAAAAAAAGTTTTTAACTACAAAAAATTATTCTAAAAAAATGTTTATTAAGATTTCTATTTATTTATTATTATTATTATATATTATTATTATTATTATTATTATTTATTTATTTATTATTCGCCTTTTGAGCGAACTTGATCTCCTTTTCAGCTCATGAATTTGAAATGGCCATTATATATCTATGACGTCTTAATTTTTTACAGCAGAAACATACATTAGGATGGTCTAAAACGGCTATTTAAATAGAGGGTAACAATCCCCCCGAATTTCATTTGAAATTTGGAACAAGAAATTCCTTATTTTTTAATTTTTCTTTTTTTAACAGCTGCCAATATTGAATATTGACTTGAAATTCTCATGTAAAATATATGCGTGGTTCATAAAAAAAAAAAGCTACTGTCTATTTATATCCACATATTTATTGCTTTAAATAAATATACAGAGTTGCAAACAAAAAAATTTGTTGTACGATACAAAAAATGAAATATTCATTTAAAAATTTGTAACATTACAATTTCCTTTTCCCTCAGAATGAATTTTTTCTTTGGCATTCTCTAAGCGTGAGAAACAAAAACTGAAGAACACTATGAAATTAAAAATCATTTATTACATGTGTAGCTTTCATAAAGCCTTTAAATTGAATAAATCTTCTTCTATAAAATTTCTTAAATAAAATAAAATTCCTATTTTTGTGCAAGACTAAGGGTTCATACTAGCTACTGATTAGAGAAACTTGATTATGGCTGAAACTCTTGTTAGCGTTCTGTTTACTTGACTGAATCTCGTTTACTTTGTTTGTGGCACTTTTACTCGTATAATTCTTGACTAAATTCCCTAAAACTATTCCAGCGAATAATAACATTCCAACACTGTGGTTAGAAATAAATTTCTTTGCACAGTCTTTAGGATTGTCGATGTCCAGCGTGTAAATCTGAAATCGAAAAAAGATAATTAATTATTCGAAGAATTTTAATAGAGTAAAATGGGCTTGGGTAACCCCTAAATATTTTTAAAAAAAAAATCGGACATAATTTTCTCAACAAAAGGAAAAATTTGTCGGGGTACCAAATCGAATTGACTAATAAAAGAATCGCCCTACTTTTCATGATAAAAAAAAAAGAAAGTTTTTTACCTGATGAACTAGATGACTGCCGACTAATCCCAAAGCAACATAATAAGGAAGAGTCTGTTCAACAGACACTCCTGAAGCCACCAGTCCGCCAATCATACTCGCTCCAAATCCGGATAAATAAAGCTTCGTGTTATTTCCAAATTTAAGAGCTGTAGATTTTATTCCTAAGAGAATATCGTCGACTTTATCCTGATGAGCGTAAATAGTGTCGTACAAAATAGTCCAGCAGATACCGGCGACGTAGAGAGGTAAACAAACTGACCAATCACAGGAGCCATTAATCGCAGACCATCCGAGTAAAGCACCCCAATTGAAGGTCATTCCCAATATTAATTGTGGCCAATAAGTCACTCTCTTCATAAGAGGATAAATAATAACTAGACCTGAAAAATTGGTTTGATTTAGATTCAATGTTTTAAGGATATTAGTTATTGGATACAAGTTCTAACGTCAATAATTTCCCTTGAAAATACATATAATCAAAAGGGAGTCAAGAACAGGAAAAGAATTAAGAGATTTGTAGGAATTCTAACAGCTTCGAAGTTTAGAAAGATTTCGCAAGATTGAGAAATTTAAAAAACATTCGAGAAGATCTAATGACATCTGAAGGAATTTAGATGAAGTAAAACGAATGTTTAAAGAAAATTTAGAAGATGTATATTACTCTAGGTAAATTAAAAAAAAGCCTTCTTAGAAACGTAAGTAATTTAAGTAATCTCTTAAAAATCTCAGAAATTTCTTGTAATTGTTTCCAATAAAATTAATTAATTCCCACAAAATCAAAAATTTTAATTTTGAAGTATTTTTCAATTCCAGGAATTTCTCAACCTATATCAAGGACTATTGCTTGATTTTTTAGTATCAGTTTTCAATTTTTGAAGGGTAAACACCTTGCTAACTGACGAGAATTTATTTTTTAGAGAGCGACTTACCCAGTGAACTTGCACCGAGTAGAATACTGTACCAGTTAAGTTGCAATAAAATTAAAAGTCCTAAGCTCAATTGTCCACCCAGGAACGTCAACGCCTTAAACGGCGTTACTTCTCCAGTCACTAGAGGTCTATCCTTTGTTCTGGCTACCTAACAAAACAATTTTTTAGTAATTTAAGTAATTTAGTTTCACATTATTTAATATTTCAATATTTAAAAATTTCTATTATTCGCATTAATTTCAAAGTAGTTCCTTTCAAAAAGTTCTGAAGAAAATTCTCTTGATTTTTTGAGATTTTCACCGAATTATGAATAAATTCGGCTAAAACAGTATTTTTCTCATAAAAATACAATATTAGTTTGTCAAAAATAAGAAAGGTATAAATCGACAAGTTGAAAAAATGTTATACAAGTTTACAAAATTTCTGATGATAAAAATTTAACAATTTTATGAAATACCTTTAAATACTTGAATAAATGTTTGAATTTTTAAAATTTTGCTGTGGATTTCGAAAAAGAATGGAGAGAACAACTAGAATCAAAAAGAAAGAATATAATATCTATATTGGTTTAGAAACTGGAGTGTTTCAGATTAGTCAAAATTATTATTCTATCATATTTTCAAATGCTAGTCTTCTCGAATTTTATTAATGCTTCGATTACGGGAGTATACTCTGAGGTTTTTGGAATCTTAATTGACATTAATATTTAGATTCTACACCTTTTTATCAATATCTTGATCCCACAAATCATTAATCGTGCATCCAGCGCCTCGCATAATGAAGGCTCCAAGGCCAAAGAGAGCCAACATTTTGAGATCCGGAAATGAGCCTACAGGTGCACCCATTGCAATACTCCATCCGCAAGGCCAAAAAAGTAACCAGGATCCTGAAAACATCGCAAATTAAATTTTTATTTTTATCTCTCGAGTATGAATTTATTCAAATAATGTCATCATAGCATTTATTGTCGTTTAAAAAGGTGAAAAAGTGCTTTTGTACCACAAATAGGTGAAGTAAATACTAAATTCTGAAACTAAGAAAATATTCCTTGAAGACTTTCTAGGTACAAGAAAAAATTTCTTAAAACTTCAATAAGTCGAAACCCTTAAAGTACAAAATTTGGCTAAAATTTAAAATCTTTGTTATCGTCTAAAATATAAACTTTAATAAAAAGTTTCATAGAACTTTAATAACTTGAAACCGAAGAAAAAATTAAATAGAAAATGTAGAAAGCATAAAGATAAGCTTTGGATTAAAAACAACGCTAATTGTACCAAATTTAGCAGGAAGAATAAAACTGATCACTAATCCACGTTAATAAAATTTATAGATTCAAATTAAAATTTTTTCTTAACTTTCAAAATATAAACTTTAAAGATAGAAATATAGAATTTGATATATTTTAAAATCTTTTGAAATTCATTAACATTTTTTTATAACGAGATTTCACGAGACTTCCAAGAAATTTCAAAAGAATTGAAGCAAGTTCAAGAGATTTTAATGGTTTCAATTATTTCTATATTGATTTCGAGTGATTTTAAGCGATTTTGTAGGATTTCAAGAGATTTAAAGATATTGACGGATTTCAAAAGATTTCACGGAAAATAAAGATATAAAGCAATTTAAAGAGATCTTTATGAGTTATAAAAAGAATACAAAGGATGTCAAATATTTCAACGGATTAAAAGGAATTTAAAAGAATTCATGCAATTTTCAAAGATTCGGCAATCTTGAAATCTATTGCAATCTCTTGTAATCTAGCAATATTGCAATCTCTTGCAATCTAGCAATATTGCAATCTGGTGTACATCAAAAGTTCAAGGAATTAACCTTTTTTGAATAGGTAACGATGATGACTGTAAATATTTATATTTCTGGACCCTTCGCTATTTACCTATTGGCTTATCTACTCTCATCAACTTCAGATACGGCTGTATTTTAACCGGACAGTTATTTACAAATTTCGCAGCTATACTCATGTGCCTTTTCTGTTCCAAAAATCCCACTTTTTTTGAAAATGTTAACTTCCCTCGCACCGAAATTTCTTCCAGTGGCTCGGAAAATTTTCCATTTTGCAGTGGCTCTGTATTTACAAGCGAGAGATGCAACAATCTGTTGCAAGCACAAAGATTTGTCATGCAAAGGTTGAATTTTTGACTAGAGTAATTGGAGCGAAGGAGAGACGTGCATGTGAAATGCAAACATTTTCCAATGATTAACATCGTTCGAATTTCTACCTGCAAAAAAATAAAGATTAATATATAATAATACTAGCAAATCAAAACTTCAAGTCATTCAAAAGCCAATCACTTTTTTAATCTGAACCAGCGGAATTTCGCTGATTCTTATTTAAAGAGCAGGTTTGAAACAACAATGTATGCGAGATTTTAGAGACATTTCGTTACATCACCTTTTTATAGAGGGATTTAAAAAAAAATTTTAGGATTTTTAAAAGATTTTTTGGAATTTCATGAAATTTTTTCTAATTTTAAGGGATTTCAAGAGATTTTTCTGATTTTTAAAAGACTATGGAATTTTTAAGGATTTCCTGGAATTTGACGAGATTTCTAATACTTTTAATGGATTTTAAAAGATATACACTCGACGTTCCCAATAGTAAATAAATCCAAACCAGAGTCGTTCCCAATAGTAAAAACAATTCCTTTCCTCAAATTTCACATCAATTGCGCATGCGTATTGCATATCAAATACTATTTTTACTATTTTAAACTGCGCGCGAATAGCAACCAATCAGATGCCGAACGCAACGCATGAGCAGTGGTATAAAGTGCTTATTGCGAGTTGCGCTCTTTACTATTGAGAACGAAACTCTTTTACTATTGGGAACAAATTACTATTGGGAACATTACTATTGCGAACGTCGAGTGTAAAGGGATTATAAATTTTATCGTAGAATTTAAAAGAATTTCAAGAAGTTTCTGGGAATTTTAAGAGATTTTCATGAATTTTAAGCGATTTCAAAGGTTTGCAAGAAATGTTAAGAAATTTAAAAAGGTATCTGGGATTTTAAATCTTATCGTGGAATTTAGAGGAATTTTAAAATTTCAAAAGATTTCTGAGAATTTTAAAGGATTTTATAAATGTTGTCACAGAATTTCCAAGAATTTGAAGAGAATTTAAGAGACTAATAATTTGAAGAGATTTTAAGAGATTTGCTGAATTTTAAGCGATTTCAAAGGTTTTCGTGAAATTTTAAGAAATTTAAAAAGGTTTCTGGAGTTTCAAACTTCCAAAAGGTTTTTGAGAATTTTACAGGATTTCTAAGAATTCAAGTGATTTTAAAGTTTCTTTTTAAAGGATTTGAAAATAATTTTAAAAAAATCAAAAGATTTAACAATAGTTACAAGTATCAAGTAAAAATATTTAGATAGATTATTCGGAAAAGTTTTTTCAAACGGAAAATCCATTTTTCGCATCAAAAATAAAATCAAGGACAATTCCTGGATTTTTTTTTTCAAAATTCCTTCACAGTAGAAACGCTGGAAAAAATATATGAAAGACTAAATTACTATTTAAGGAAAAACATAAAAACATTGCGTGGAAAACTTGCTCGTTGCCCAATCAATTAACTATAGTTTCGTCATTCATGAATTCGAAAAGAAATATTTCATTATTAGTTTCTAGTCCTTCGAAATGATAAAATAATACTTAAATAATATAAGAATCGCCTTTTATTTTTTATAAATAAGCGCACATGGGAATTATCACCTAAAATCCAGGATCCAGATTAGAATTATTATATATATATATATAGAATGCACGGCAACCTAACCTCAAAACTTAAATGACTCGTCGATAGAATAGACAGAATATCGAAATATTACAAGATTTAATGTATACTTACAAGACTGAATAATTCTTTTTTTATTCGTAGAGCATTATTCTTATTAACATTTCTTTTATTATTATTATTACATAATTATTTCAACAACAATCAATATATTCAAGGTTATGTCGTTATGTCATGCCTGTCATGCGCGCGTCTCGTTCGATCTGAAGTTGCCGAAAATTGAATGTACTAGCCAGCCTGCGCGCGCATTGTTTTGGCTACCGCTGGAGAAATTCTCCCAATTGGTCAAAATTTTACGCGCGCAATTTAAAATCGAACTAATTTAATTCGATTTTGAATCGCATATGTAATTTGACAATCACTGAACATGCGATGCGTGACATTTGGGAGAGGAGAATTTATTGACTATTGGGAGAGTCGAGTGTACAGTAAGATTCATGTATACCTTCCCCCCCAAACATGTCAACCCAACCCTGGTTTCTATAAGATTCAAATGGAAACCAGGGTTGGGTTGACACGCCCACGAAGGAAGGCATACATGAATCATACTGTACACACTACTCGACTTCCGCAATAGTCACCACCGTAATAGTCACAATTTCGCAATATTCACCAATTTCCTTCCGCAATAGTCACCAATTTCCTTTCGCAATAGTCACCAGCTGTTCTCTCAATTGCCACTTGATACCACTACACATGCGCTGCGCTCGGCATCTGATTGGTTGCGAACGCAAACCACACAATACGCAGAAAAGACACTTTGTGAACGCGTTCAACGGAATTATTAATAATTATTATACATTTAAAAAGTGAGGTTATGTACTTGACAACACGATTTTACAAGTCCGCCATCTTTAATACGTTTATTACGTCTTACATGTTTTTTTACGTATATTACATTTTTTACGTATAACACGTCAAAAACCTCGAGTTACGCGTAACTTACCAACCCTGGTGACGCCACCCTTATATGTACTACATACTTCATGGTTCTTAGTTTTGTTGGTTTTTATTAGGTTAGGTTGGTTAGGTTTAATTTCAAGGTTAAAGGGGTTAAGGATCAGAACTATATTGATCGCGTGGACGCGAAACCTGTGAAACGTTTTATGTTCAAGATCTGTCAAACATTTGTTCGAGGTTTAGCTATGTCGAACACAAAAATACCTGAAGTTGTCTTCATCCTGGGTGGACCTGGTGCAGGAAAGGGAACCCAGTGCAATAATATAGTGAAAAAGTACGGTTATGTTCACCTGTCAGCCGGTGATCTTTTGCGGGAGGAACGTGCCAAACCAGGCTCCAAATTTGGAGAATTAATAGAGAATCATATTCTAAATGGTACTATTGTCCCTGTGGAAATTACTTGCAGTCTTTTGGAACGAGCAATGCAAAATTCGGATGGGCCACATAAAAGATTCCTGATTGACGGATTTCCTAGAAACGAAGATAACGTGAAAGGTTGGAATAAGGTGATTGATAATCATTGATTATAATTATAAGTTAAGAGATAAAATTAAGCTTTTCAATCACACTTTGAAACTCTCATTGTCTGATTTCCATTTTTTCTACAGCTTTTTTTTTGTTTGTTTGTTTGTTTGTTTTTTTGCGAATTTGTGTGGAAAATCTTTCAGACACTCGGGAGGATCCACATTCTCGAGTGCTCCGAAGCATTTGTTCATTTTGGTACTGATCCACCCTGGAACCGCGTTAGCATTCCTTCAGGGTGGGTCCGTTTTCTTCGCTGATAAAAATCTTCCGATAAAAATGCTTTATAATGTTTCTTGAGTCGTAAAAAATCAAATAATTTAATATTAAAACATTTTATTGAATAATATGAATGGTGACATCAAAAGATTCCTTACTTCGAGAAAAAATCGTAAATAGTTTGAATAGTTAAAATTCTTAAGTTTTGAATACCTAAATAAAAACTTGTAATTCCCGTGTTTTGAAGACTTTAATCAAAATATTTGAATAATTTGAAATTTCTTTCTAAAACGCGAGTTATCACCCAATATTCCTAAGTTAAAAACTATATAATAATTTTAATATTACATACAGCAAAATTGAAAATCGACTTATCATTTCTTTGTGTTTTGCTTCTTCATAGAGGAAGCTTTTAGTCGTTACATTTTCCATTATTTTTAAAATGGTTTAATTAAACTGTCCTCACTTGATAAATGTCTAATACAACATTCTAATCAATTTTTGTGTGTGTGTGCGTGTGAGGATGTGTGTGTGTGTGTGTGAGGATGTGTGTGTGTGTGTGTGTGTGTGTGTGTGTGTGTGTGTGTGTGTGTGTGTGTGTGTGTGTGTGTGTGTGTGTGTGTGTGTGTGAGGATGTCGCCATTTTTTGTCGCCCCATTAACTTAAAAACAGTTGTAGATACATAAATTGATGAAATTTGTAAAGTATATTGGCACCACCAATATCTCAAAACGTGCCAAAGGATTTTTCAAAATATTGAATTTTAACATTTTTATGTACATTTAGAATTTTAAAAAAAATTGATTTTTCGACAATAACTTCTCAAATAATCAAAATTCAAAACTAATGTAAAAGAGTAAAAGGTTTATTGCATCGTATAAAATTAAGTAATCTAATATAAATAAATTTTATTAAAAAAGATGGATGAGTTCGAAAGATTCTTTGTTTCGAGAAAAAAGAATTATATATATTTTTAAATATTAAGGCAAATCATTAATGCTTCCTCTATGAGGGAGAAAATTCATTTGCAACTTCATCATAATGAGGAAGCAAAGTGCTCAGAAAATGAGCACAAGAAAAATATAAATATAGTTAAATGGAACACCCGAGATCGAATTCACAGCTAGTTTTTTTTTCTAGGTGATGGCTGAAAAAACAAAATTAAAAGGCGTCTTCTTTTTCGAATGCAGTAGAGAAACATGTATGGAGCGTTGTTTGAATCGAGGAAAAAAAGGAAGTGGAAGAAGTGACGATAATGAGGAAACTCTAAGGAAGAGACTGGACAATTATATAATAGACACTGTTCCAATTATCGAACATTATGAGAAACTGGGCCTCGTTTACAAGTTTAACTCCATGCAGAATCCCAAAAAAGTATTTCAAAACGTTCAAAAAGTAATTGATTTAATCGGCTGGTAGGAAAAGAATGTAATTCCATTACAGTAATTTTTTTTATATTTCTTTTTTTTACATTGTAGTTTTAAACGATTATTAATTAAAATCTTGCTAATTCTTTATAGATGAAAGTAATGGATGCAAATCACCAAAACTGAATATATTTTTTAACCCTTAAAGTATACACGGGGATCACATGCACCCCACGACAGTATTTTTCTAATTTTGAGCACCTAAAGGTAGAGGATTCTGATTTAGTTTGAGTTTAGTTGTTTTTTTTTTTAGCTTTTTTTAGTGTTTTTTAACAACCTATACTTTAAAAATTATACTTTCAAGAAGTTTGAAAAAAATGTAGTCAAAATATCAAATAGTTGATTTTTTATAAAGGTTTTTTCCCTGGGGTGCAAATGTTACATGTGCGCATTTTTTATGACTCAAAACAACACTACTTTAAGGGTTAATTTAAAAATCTAAGAATTCAAAGCATAATCGTTATAAAAATTGAGGGAAAGGATTTAATTTCAGTCAAACAAATTTACTCCGGTTTTACAGTCTTTTGACATTCCTAAAAGAAACATTCTTTATGAATATTGTATTATACAGTTTCATTTATTTTTCTTTATCTAAAGCTGGGATTATAAAAATATTACCTAGTGATAAAACAGGAATCAACATTAAAAAATATGGAGAGGCTTTTAAGCCTAGGTATTATAAATACTAGAGTAGAATTTTAATATAAGTCTTTTTAGGAATGTAGATCTCATGTTTACATTATTCTGAGATTTGATTTTTTAGAGGAAAAACGATGATTATTAGGAAATATGAAGTATTATTTTAAAGAATTTATCAGGAGAAATACATACGTTAAATATGAGAAACTTTTTTTTTTTTTTATCCATTCCTAGAAGATTTAGAGTTATATTAATGTTTGACCTTTATTAAAAGCTTAGTAGATAAATTATGTACTTGTTATCGTCTAAATGTTGTAAATATTTTTATACGATTTTAATTAAAGATTTTGTAATCTTGGATTTGAGTTCGAAATGTTTAATAATTTAGAAATTCTTTTAAATTGTCATTAAATTATTATAGTTTTTTATTTGTTTAATCTTTACACCGTCCGTTTTCTCATTATTATCTTTGTTAATTTATCAATAAATCTAAAGCTTCATTTGTTTTGACGTCACGTGATGTTTGTTTCAATAAGTATAAAAAGTTACTTTATTTTTTAAGTAAAATTAAAATATTTAATTTTCAAATGTAAGATTTTGAATATTCATGTAAAGAATAAACAAAAAAAATTGAAACGAATCCTACATTTTGCGTATTTTATATATGCATTGAATTTTCCGTATCGCAACCACCATCCCTACCAACTAAGTATTCGCGTAAAATATATAAAAGTGAATCAGCGATTGTTGCCGTTGTCAGTTTGCGTTCATAGTTCCTCAATATATCGGCCACCAACTACATGGCGCGAATAGCACATTCACGTTTTTTTTATCTTTTTACCTTGTACACAATTGTTTCGTAAATCTCATTCCGAACTAAACCAGGTGTCGTTCGTACGTAAACGCGTGTTCTCCAGATCGCAAAACAAAGGTATCCTTTTAAAAAAAGTGGCAACGATTTCCAAAAATCTCTGATCTTTATATTTATTACCTTAACCATTGTTATAAATAAATAAATAAATGTATAAATAAGTAATTCTCCAAAATAACGAAAAAATTCAATAAAATTTACAAAATAAAAAAGAAAGTGAAAAATAATATTTTTAACAAAAAGTGAAAAAAAAAATTTTGTCATAATTCGAGTTGATAAGAATTTGAAGAACTTTTGTGAAGTACTTGTGTTCAGTGACCTGGATTTACAAACACCTGAGTAAATATGTTATTCGTGGGACTTTATAAAGATAAAATAATCTGGAATTTACTGTTTTATGTTTTTTGGATTTTGCTTCTTTTTGAGAAGCCATGGGTAGCAAAAGGAGTTGAGGAATCAAGAGTGGAAAAAATCCTTTTAAACGTGACTACTCGACCTTTCGCACCAACAGAGAACGCCTCAGAGAAATGTTTAAACGATAGTGATATTTACTTCAGAGATCTTAATGATTATAAACCGTGGGCCTTGAAAAGTGAGTTTTATCGAATAATTGTTTTTATTTTTTACAGAATGATGAGTCAAATTCCAGGACCAATTAGTGATTTGCGAAATATTGCTTGTGAACAATCAGTGACTAATAAGATTGAATAATAAATTAAATTCACTTATCTGTCAAAATGACTGATCAATCAGTACAATATAACTGAATAATGAGTTGAATTCTCTGATAGAATCCAGAATTTGACTGATCATCATGTATCAATCAGTAAAATACCACAGAATAATCAGTCAAATTCATTTATCAATCAATCAATTTCTTATTGATTGAGTCCAGCTTTTAACTCATTTTTCAGTAGGATTTACTGATCAATCAGTAAAATACAACTAAATAATCAGTCGGATACACTGATCAATCAGCGAAATGCTAATCAGTAAACTTCACTGATCAATCAGTGAAATGATAATCAGTAAAATTCACTGATCATTCAGTTCCATGTTCGCCAGTAAAATTCATTGATCAATCAGTGAAATACCAATGAGTCAAATTAACTGAACAATCAGTGGAATAACAATCAATTCAAATTATAATAAAACTTAATTAATTCCTTAATTGTGGATCAGTTGAGACCAATGGGTCTACCAGCATACTGCAGCAGATCCAAGTTTCATTGCAAAAAAAATTTGTTTAGATAGATTCCAAACTTGTTACAACACTAGACTATCAAATATGTAACTTTCTTTTGATAATTATCGGTCGTTGCTCTCTGCATGGTATATAACATCCATCAACGATGAAAAAGAGATGTTCTATTTTAATAATACCAAATAATTGGAGTGGATCGTTTCCCTATAGAAAAAAAGTGATTTTGGACCACCTTAAGGGTGTTGGAGCCAAGTTCTAATTAAAAAATTCGATTTCTTCATTTTACTCAACAAATATTAATTTTTAAATTTTTTCCCTCTGCAGAATTAATCAATTTTTAACTAGAATTATGCGTACAGAGCGAGAAAATATCTAATTCAAATATTTTTTAAGTAAAATGAAAATATTCATTTTTGAAGGTAGATTTTGAATTCTTCGTTTTATGCAAAAAGTATCGAAATTAATTATTTTTTCGCTCTGTATGCAATCTTATATTTGAAAAAAGATTAGCGCTACAGAGCGAAAAAATATTTATCTGTAATTTTCGTTGAGTAAAATGTAGAATGGTATTTTGAGCTTAATACTTGGGTACAACGCCCTTAATAACCAAAATATGAAAAATGAAAAATTATTTGTGTTTAGTGTATGATGCATCAGCGAAGATATCTTCGGGTTTGTTGACCGGAAATAATGTACAACTGGGAAACTATAAAGAATGTCTCAGGATCCGAACCGAGTATGGATTTGCAGGTCAAGCTTGCAATGCTAACATTCAGATTACAATTCTTGAACAGGAAGATTCAATCAACTCAACAAACCTGTTAATACAAATCGCTCGTGCTACGGTATGACTAAAGCAAGTCTTCACTTTTTACAGCCAAAAATTATGCAACATTTATATAACAGTAATGTAGTAGTTATGTTACATTGTTGCCTCATTTATGTAAAATTATGTTACAATTACGTAGCAGTTATATACGAGTTAAATAATACAGGGGTGCCAGTCCGTCCCCTTTTTTTCCTAATTCCTTAGAGGTCCTTGGACTTCGTAAACAAAATCTCAGCCAAGTTTTTTGATGGAATACCATTTTACTATTTTTAAATGGTACTTTTTGACTCGTCTTCGAGTTGACCCTGACTATTTAAAAGTATTGCTGGAGAGTAAAAATTCAAAATAAAAATAGTAGTTTTTAACATTTATATTGATTTTTGTCAAAAAAAAATAGTAATTTGTGCTATTTACTCGAAAAATCTTTTTTCCATTTGAGCTTAGAAAAGTTGCGTACCAAAGAAACAGACAAACGAAACAAAGTAGATCAGTTGCGAAAAAAAATCGATAAAAAAAATCTGAATTAATTAGGTCTATATCAAGCAAAAAAAGGAAACTGTTTGTTGATTAGAAAAGGTCCGGTCATTTTGGTGCAATTAAAATTTTTCTTAAATACCGATAAGCGGAAATGATATATCAAAAGTTCCTAATAATAAAATACAAACTATCATAAAAAAGATCATATTTATTAATGTATTGTCACTCCGCTTACACTATAAAAAAATCCCCTTTTTTCCCTAAAATTGAACTGCTGAACCGCTGGCATCCCTGATAATAGTTATGCTGCTGTTTTGTTATAGTGCAAAACATTTGTGTCACATTAATGTAACAGTTATATTACCGCAGTGTATAAAATTTGTGTTACTGCTATATAAATTTATGTTACAGTTATGTTATAGTTACCCAGCATTTACGCTAAAGTTATATAACGGTTATTTATCATCAGTCATTCTAGGCTATGATAAATTTATATAACAGACATGTTATTTTACATTTATATAACGGAAATATTAAATTTATGTTGTATTTATACAACGGTTATGTATCAGTCATGCTACGTTTGCGAAAAATTTATATAACATATATGTTACATTTATGTAACCGTTATGTTGCATTTATATGACATTTTTACATAACAGCTACATAACAGTTTCAATCATTTAACAGTTACATTTGGATCATACAAAAAGAATCTAAATTTCAAATAATTGCGGAAAAATTTATGACATGTACTAATATATGGTTTTTTGCAGATCACAAAAAAATCGAAAGGCAAAAGCATATTGAAGTATGATTGGATGTGGTGTGTGCCAGCTACCTGTAGTTCTTCAGAAATATTCCAGGCTCTCGATCAACGTCTCAATCCTCTAAGAATGGAGGAAATACAGGATGGAGTAAATGTCAAAGTAAAAGTCAACAAAGTCACTTGTCATTCTGACGACAAGGATCGTGTCATTTTTAACATTGAAGATTGGATCTACACGTAAGAAACGTGAGATCAACAATTTAATTATTTAAACAAAAATTTGAAAATTTCGATCAAATTATAAGTTTAAATTATCTTTAAAAAAGTTTTTTTTTTATTAAGGGTGTTGGAGCCAAGTTATAATCTAAAAATTCGACTTCTTCATTTTACTCAACAAATATTAAATTTGAAATTTTTTCCCTCTGTAGAATTAATCAATTTTTAACTAGGAATTATGCGTACAGAGCGGGAAAATATCTAATTCAAATATTTTTTAAGTAAATTTAAGTAAATTATAATATAATATTTTATAATAAAAATAAAAAACTATTGTCGAAATTTAAAATAATAATAATTAGCAAATATATTTCGTAGAGGAATTATTCTATTGTTTCTGACAATCATCGTAGCTAGTACTACTTATGACCTTATCAAGAGAAGAGGTTCTAATAAATTTGACAATAGAGGTATATTTTATTTTAATATTTTTAACTTATTTTTTAAAAGTATTATTGATTGTTATTATTATTATTATTATTATTATTATTAATTTTTTAGATACAAAACACATGATGCTGTCGTCTTTTTCAATTTACACAAACGGAAAAAGCCTTTTTTCTATTGAAAGACAGGGTACTGTGATTGGTTGTTTGGATGGAATTCGATTTTTTAGCATTTGTTGGATTATATTTGCCCACACATATTATATCCAGATTGCTGGCGTAAATTTAGATGTTTCACATGTTCCTAAGGTAACATGATTTTTTTTTAATAATCTATTCAAAAATTTCTATTTTATTAAGGCCATGTAAGACATACCGACATTTTTTTCTCTACAACCTTACTTGTACATTTATTGAAATATCAAATTGAAAACTTCTAAAATTAAAGAAAATATGCTAAGGTATGTTTATCTGGTCTTAAATTTTTGTAAAAATAAAAAAAAATTTAGTAAAAATTAAAATTAAAGTAAAAGCATCAAAGTGCGGTTATCTGGTCCTAAATATTTTCATTTATAAAAAAAATTATTTTTTATTAATTTCGGACCAGCTAGATAAACCTTCTTGAGCGACTTTTTAAAATAATTTCCCAAACTTAAAATTGATATTCACATTGCAAAAAAATGCGGCTTGTAGAAAAAAATGTAAGCAAGGTATTTGGGTAAGTGTTAAATGACTTAAAAAATTGCTATTGATTTTCCAGATGCATGAAACCTGGAGTAATCTCTTTATTCTGAATGCGAATATCGCCACAGACATATTTTTTCTCATAAGCGCAATTTTACTTGCTTATACTTTGCTTATACGAAATAAAAAAAGTCCTGGTAATTCCTTGAATTTGATGCAACTTTATGTACATCGGTATTTTAGGTAAATTATTTCTTGAATATTAATATTTTTTATTAATTAACTAATGTTATATAAATGTTACGTAAATGTTACATTAGTGTTAAAATAGTATTATATAAATTATACACGAATGTTACATAAACATTACATGAACGTTACATACATGTTACATAAATATTATGAATATTTAGATTGACTCCAACTTACGCCATGGTAATCGGATTCTACGTGACCCTCTTTTACAAATTAGGATCTGGTCCAAATTGGACCACTTGGGTGGGGAATAACAGCGAATATTGTCGTAAAAATTGGTGGACAAATCTTCTCTATATCAATAACTATATTAATGTGGATGCTATGGTGAGATTTATCTATGTTTTTTTTTTAATTTTAATACTTTACAATTAATCTATTGCAATATACTTCAAGTATAATCATACAAAAAAGTAAATTTTATTTTTTAATAATAAAAATTTTAAATAAATAAAACTAATGAAATATTGTTAAAAATAATTTTTTAAATTGCAATAAATTTTCTAATTTTAGTGTATGTCGCAGTCTTGGTATTTATCTGTGGATATGCAGTTGGTTTGGATCTCACCCATTTTTCTTTATCCGATGTTAAAATTGAAAAAAAAGATTTTCTTTTGGATTATACTCGCCATAGGTTTTATAGTTTCTGTAATTGTGCCTTTTACTATAACTTATTGTGAGAATTTACCCGGAACTATGCTCTATTACAAAGGGTGAGTATTTTTTAAATGTTAT
This sequence comes from Synergus gifuensis, assembly GCA_904066015.1. Taxonomy (NCBI): domain Eukaryota; kingdom Metazoa; phylum Arthropoda; class Insecta; order Hymenoptera; family Cynipidae; genus Synergus; species Synergus gifuensis. The sequence continues at coordinate 216,388 of CAJFCO010000437.1, forward strand.
TTTAAAAAAAAGCGAAAAAATATCTAATTATAACATTTGAGAAAATTAAAGATTATAAAATTGAGAAATTATAAATTATAAATTAAAATAAATTATAAATATAAATATTATATTATAAATATAATATATTATATTATATATAATATTGTATTATATTTATATTATATTATAGATATAAATATTATAAATTATAAATTATTATAAATTATAAATTAAAATTATAAATTATAAAATTGAGAAATCAAATTTCCAAGGATCCAACACACTTAAATTACAGAAGTTAAGTGAAAAAGTTGAATAAATGGAGTCATTATAATTGATTGAAGATTTTCGAAGTTTTAATCCCTTAAAAATTAAAAAAAAACACTGTAAAATTTTTAAAAATTAAAATTTTTTAAGATTGGCTGATACAACGAAAGTCTTTTTCTTGATTTACATCAAAACCTACGCAAGGGCTGGTCCATATATCATGGGGTTGGGTTTGGGATATTTACTCTTCAAAAGTCGTTCTTATAAAATTACCATTTCGCGGGTAAGTATTGCTACATTTCAGTTTTGCATTTTGCCAGACACACACAAACATGTTATGCAACAATGACTTAACTATTATAAAACAATAAAACAATTATGTTACATTTAATTTATAGTTGTAAAACAGTTATGTAATTACAGTATGTTATATACAGTTATGTTTATAACAGTTATATAACTTATATAACAGTTATGGTTTTTTTAGCCCTATGTACTTTCTGGTTGGACCTTAGCCACTATAGTCGGCTTTTCTGCGGTTTTGGGACCACGTGGGCTCTACTACACTTATGATAAGATAGAGGCGAGTTTTTATGCAGGTTTACATCGTCAAGCTTTTGCACTTGCTGTCTCATGGGTTATTTTTGCCAGCAGTCATGGTTATGGTGGTAAGTCTAAAAAATTTTGCCCCTGTAGGCAGACAATCTTGACTTCACATAAGTTTACTAAGCGCTTAACGCCTTACATTGGGCAACACGTTTTACTTCCTTGCGCAGTATTGATAATTTGGCCATGTATCACTTTTTCGTCTCCTAACTTACCGGCATTTAAAAAACAAAATTATAAACAAGATTAACTAAACTTGAAATTGAGAATAGAATAAAAGACTGTAAGGAATGTATATCTGATCATAAATCTTTTTGATGACAAAAAAATTTTAAAAAGATAAATGTTAGGAGCATATGGTAATTACCATATGCTCCTAACAAAGGTAATTACCTTTTTTAGAAGACCATTTCAATTCATATGTCTTCTTCGTATTTATATATAATATTTATATTTTCACTTGAATATAATCTTTAAAATATTTATTTATGTTGCAGGGCCGGTTGGTAAATTTTTTTCCTTGCGAGTTTGGATGCCTTTCAGCAGACTCACTTATTCTGCTTACTTGAGTCACTACATCGTCTTGTTATACTATTCGGGAAGTGTCATGACTTCAGAAAATCTGACGACGATGAATGTGGTCAGTAGTTTACTAATTTTACGTTATCGGTAATACACTCTTTCTCACCGACGAAACTTAGTTTAGTGTACATTCACATCTGTATGACTGACAGAAAAACCGACAGTTAATCTTCTTTACCGACCACTTTAACTTCTTTACCTACTATGATTGTTCTGATTTACCGATAGTTAATCTTCTTTACCGACCATGTTGACTTCTTTATCGACTATAATTGTTCTGATTTATCGACAGTTATTCTTCATTACCGACCATTTTAACTTCTTTATCGACTATAATTTTTCTGATTTACCGATTTTTTTGCTGCTTTACAGACTAAATCATTTTTACCGGCTGTTCTATTTTCATTTTACTGATTGAATATTTTTTAAAATATATGATTCTTTTTCAGTTACGAACGTTTTTCGGAAATCTAACAATGACGCTTCTGATATCTTTGATTGTTTGCCTCTGCTTCGAAATGCCGTTTCTCACCCTCGATCGAGTACTGAATCCCAAAAAAGAAAATTTTAGTGCCAAATCCATTAATCGAGAATTATATAAAAGAAAATCTGTTGGCGTTAGTAATACTTCAATTTCAGAAGTTAGCAGGAGTGACATCCTTGATATTTCGATCGGTAGTGCAGAGGTCATAAGTGATGCAGTTGGAGATGTTGTTATCTATGGTGGGACTAATAATACTATACGTACTTCGATGAATAACGAACCTGAAAAATGCATAAAGAGTTGAAAATTTGATAGCAATGGATTATAAATCAACGGCTGTGATCAAGATTTTAGAAGTAATAAAAAATTGTATGTACCTTTAAGTTAAAGTTAATTAGTTATTATGTTTTGTGAATATACAAGTTGTCAAAGGAAATGTATTTAGCATTTGTGTATAGATTAGCAAAATTAATTAACAAAAAGTATTTTTAAATGAAATGTTGTATTGTTTTCGTAACCGTAATGTGGATTATAAATAAATTTTATCTACATATTGCGTAACAGTAATCTTACTGTAATAAAAATGTTGGATAACTGTTACACAAATGTTACATAAATATTACGTAAATGTTACATAAATGTAACATTACTTTAAAATTAATATAACAACTGCTACATAAATATGTATAACATAACTGTTATACAAATCCACCATAGCTATTACAAAGAAGTTAAAACAAAAACAAAAGTTACATAACTGAAACTGTTACATAACATTTACTTAAAAGTAACGTAATAGTTACTTAAATGTTACTTAACTGACAGAAAGTGTAATATAACTGTTAAGTAAATGTAAAAAAAATATAATCAAACTGTTAAAATTCCTAGAGACCTCTTGAAAATCCTTAAAAATTCACAAAAACCTTCAAAATCATTGATCTCTTGAAATCCATGTTAAAATTCGTGAAAATCTCTAAAAATTCCAAGAAACCTCTTGAAGTATCTTAAGGGTATGTGATACTTTACCATAAGACCAAATTAGTTATACCAATTATTCATTTATAATAATAAATATTTTTAGTAAATAAGAGTCAATAAACCTTCGTCTATATGAGGCGAAGGTTTATTGACTTTTATTAGCTAACAATATTTATTATTACGAATGTATAATTGGTATAACTAATTTGCTCTTATGGTAAAGTATCACATGCCCTTATAAATATGTAAAACTAAAATCTCTTAAGGCCATGTAAGACTTACCCGATCCCTAACTTACGGAAATTTTTTTCTCTGCAACGCTACGTCTACATTTATTGAGATATCAAATTGAAAATTTCTAAAATTAAAGAAAATATGCTAAGGTATGTTTATCTGGTCATTAAATTATAATTATTATTCATCATCTAATTCCAGGAAATCCTTAAAAATTTTACAAAATCTTTAAAAATTAGAAAAACCTTGAAATCCCTTAAAATTTTACGAAAACCTTAGAAATCCTTGAAAATTTTACAAAATCTTTCAAAAATCATAAAAATATTTCACAATCGCTTAATAATAATAAATATTGTCAGGCATAACATTTCGAAAATTAAAATGAGAATGTAAAAAATGGGAAATATGGTATGGTATGGTATGGTATTGTATTGTGTTTATATTATTATATATTTTTATGTATTTATATTATATATATATATTTATATTTATATTATATTTATATTTATTTGTACGGTATGGTATTTAACCCAACATCTATATAAAATGCGTTCCTGCCTTGATTTATGTGTCAACCCAAGGGAAATGAAAAAAAAATTAGAGGGGTAAATCGTTAAAGGATTAAATAGCTCAATAAGATGATAAATAAAATCAATACCTTCTCATTGATGATGAGAATGTAATAAAAATTTATATCCGTAAAACCTCAAGGGAAGGATTTAATTTGGGAAAATGCGATGATATTATAATGGAAATGGAATCACTTAACGGTAACATTGTGTTATAAGTTCTGAGGGAGAGAAAAGGGATCTTTTTGACGAGTGTATGTTTTTTGTGCGAATCATAGCGAGTGTAGAAAAAGTCCCTCTCCCCCATGCACATACGATATTTTTTATAATTTATGCATGATTTCAGAAACCATTTGAATGATTTCATAAGTTTGAAAAGATTATAAGAGATTTCATGGAATTTCGATGTGTTTCAAGATTTAAATCATTTTAAATAGATTTAAATATTTTTTTGATGTGGCAGTATTTTTATTTCGAGGAAAATATCGAGAATTATATAAAATATTATTATTTTACATAAAAAGATGTAAGTAATAAAAAGTTGAAATAATTTGAAAATTTCTACTTCAGAGCGTCCCTAATGTTATTTTAAGCTTGTAAAAGGGCATTGTCTACATGCTGCTTCTTATTTCAAAATAAAGAATAGAGAGTCCCGGAATATCATGTTGTGCCATAAGCAGGCGTGATATTTCAATTTAAGGGACTTCTTTCATGGTTACGTAAACGAGGGGAAAAATACGACCCCATGACTGGCGCCGAACTACCCTCGATATCCTGTCTCTGTCGACAGAATAAAAGACACTTGTAGTACTCGTTTTTAATTTCACTGACACCAGCTTTCTCAGATTTCATTGAGAAAAGAACTTAAAAGGAATGACTAAAAGCACAAAGTGGATAAAAATATTTTGTTTGCAAAAGTGTGGTAAAAATTATAATATTCTGCTAAACTCTAATAATGTGCACCCCCCTCCCACCCTCTCTCTTTTTTTTCATGTATTTTAAGGGATTTCATGAGATTTAATAGGATTTTGTGGGATTTATTAAAATTTTCTGAAATTTGAAGGGATTTCATGGGATTTCAAATAATGGTAAGAAATCTGACGCTATTTTCTGTTATTTTATTTAATTTACAGGACTTTAAAAAGATTTAAGGCCATGCGAGACTAACCCGATCCTTGTACATTTATTGAAATATCAAATTGAAAATTTCTAAAATTAAAGAAAATATGATAAGGTATGCTTATCTGGTCTTAAATTTTTGTAAAAATAAAAAAAAATTTTAAAGAAAATTTTTTTTTTATAAATGTCAATATTTATGACCAGATAAACGTACCTTAATGCTTTAGCTTCAATTTTAGAAATTTTCAATTTGATATCTCAATAAATGTAGAAGAATCGTTGCAGAGAAAAAAATGTAGGTAAAGTAGGGATCAAGAAAGTCTTACATGACCTTAGGCGATTTTTCAAAGTGTCATTTGATTTTTTAGGAATTTTATCTGATTTAATGAGATTTCTTGGGATTTAAAATAATTTTAAATAATTTTAACGACATTTTGTAAAATTTTAAGTAATCGTAGGAACTTTTAAGAGATTTAAAGGAATTTTACGTTTCACATTATTTTCACATATTTTAAGGGCATTAATGAAATTTCATAGTATTTTGAATAATTGCTTCCTCATTGAGGAAGCTTTGTATGAGGAATTTAAAAAGGATTTTCCGAAATTTGATATTTTCAGAAATTTTTGTAGGATTTTAAGTAATTTTAAGGAATTTTACGAAATTTCATTGTATTTTCAAAAAGATTCAATGTGATTTTGAGTGATTTCAAAAAGATTTAACAATATTTTAAGGAATTTAAATTAATTTTAAGGAATATCATAGGATAATTAATATAATAATTTATAATTAATATAATAATTGAATAATTAACTTATAAAAATTAACACGATTCCGAATAAAAATGTTGTATCTTGCTTCTCCGGCTGCAGGCTTACATATGTCTGTACCGCAACTCGGATATACATATACCATATGACAATAGGAAAAATCATGTGTTTGTGCGTCACGACGGGGAGCCTCGAGGGTTATTTGTGTCGTGCACAGAATGGCACCTTCCGCCCTTAATTTACGCAATGGAGAAGCCAATTTAATGATAATGAGATGCGTTTATGGGGAAAGAGTCCCGTCAATGCAACAAAACTGGTGGCACATCTTTATTACGCCATTATATTTGTCCCCCTTTTCAAAAATAATCACTCAAAAAGACGCCTATAGTTAAGTTAACTAGAATTATGGTCAAATATACCCTGTTGGAAGTACAAAGATAGAAAGTCTATCTATTTGAATCTTTTTCAATCTTCAGGATTGAAATAGAAAAGAAAAATGAATCCAAATGTATCCATATCCCTTTCCATGCCAATCTATTTCTATCTCTATTTTAATCTACAATAATCTCTTTCCCTTTGAATCTCAATATTTCTATCTTTCTGTATTCTTCGTCTATCTTCGCCTATATTTTTCTATCCCTTTTGCAATCTACTACCGTGCGCCTATCTTTTTCAATCCCGACTTAATTTCCTATCCATGTCTATTCTTTGTATATAATCATTTGAATCCTTACCTATATCTCTTTTGCACGCTTATCCTTTTCAATCTCTACTAATCTATTCATATCTATCCTTGTATAATCTTTTCAATCTTTTTCTATCTCTCTTTAAGTATACATACTAGCAAGTCTATCCATTTCAATCTTTACCATTCTATCCATCTCTATCCTTTTCAATCCTTTCCTATCTCTCTTAAAGTTTATTTATACCAAGCCTATCCTTAATCTAATCATCTCAATCCTTTTCTATCCCTTTTACAAACTACTAGGAAGCCTATCATTTTCAATCCACACCTTTATATCCACATCCATCCACGTATAATAATTTCAATCCTTCTCTATCTCTTCTGAATAAGTATACTATCAAGTCTATCCATTTTAATCTTTTTTTTTCTATCTATATCTACCTATGTTGAATCACTTTAATACTTTTTCACCTCCCTCGAAGTATACTACCAATCTCAACCTTTTCAATCCTTATTCTTCTATTCTTATCTATCCTTGTACAATTATATTTCAATCTTTTTGTACCACATATTTTTCTATATCTATCTGTCTAATTATTATTTATACTGTTATATTATATTTATATTATAATTATTATGTTATTTGTTATATTTTATTATTACATTCTCATCAGAGAATGTATTATATTTGTGTAAAATTTGACCCCCCCATTTTTTGTTAAATATTAACGTTTTGTGACTCCCTGAATCCGAAAAACATGGTTTTACCAATGTGTGTGTGTGTGTGTGTGTGTGTGTGTAGATTTTTATTTTTCGTTCACGATAACTTTCGAAAGAATTGACCGATTGGATTGGCTTTTGGTATATTCTTTTAGTGTCCTAGAATTAAGGCCGAGTTCATAATAATTTTTAGAATAAAAAATATTACTCTTTGCTATACTTATTATTATATTATTAGGTTCAATGTTATTGATAGTAAAAATTTTTAAAATAAATAAATTTCGAAGCGTTAAAAAGCGAGCGTTAAAATTCTCGCTTTTTCGGCTGATTTGACTGGCGCAGCGCCGGATACAGAATGAACAAAGAATGACAACTGAGAAATACAAACAATGGTATTTTATGAGTTGAATACACATGAGGTCGTCCCACTTCGTATGACTTTAGCAAGAAATGATCTTCCAAGGCAGATGATGCCAGAATCGAAAAAGGTTACACTTTACAGCAGAAATAATAAACATGAGATTCTTTTCGGGTTGAAAAAGTTGCGACAACGACATGTTCCTCTAGGATGAGCACAATATATAGAATCAAAAAATCAATTTGAGTTCATAAAATATGAGATTCTCTATTATTTTTACCATATTTTGATTTTTTCAAAGCTTTACATAAAAATATTCGAAATTCAGATTTCTGTACCCTTCGTCGCTTTTATTATACTAGTAATTAATGTAGAAATTAATTGATGAATATTATTCCTCGTTTCTCAGTATATTTCAAGAAAATACAGAAACATTGTCGACAGAAAATTCAGTTTTTAAGCCGCTAGCTTTTCCCAAAGTATATATTTGCTATTAAATGTTAAAAAAATCTTTAAAATCTTCTGTAAATGTCTTAAAATCATTTAAAATATATTAAAATTCTTTGGAGTTTATTAAAATCACTTGATATGTCTTGAAATCTCTTTCAATTCGTTCAAATTCGTTTATTTATATACAAAATCAGTCTTATTATCCTTTGAAATTTCTTAAAATCTCTTCAAATTTTATGCAATCCTTTAAAGTTTCTTTAAAATAACTTTAAATTTATGAAATCTCTTAAAATTCCGGTCAACGTTGATTAAATTTCTGCTAATAAATAAATAAACACAGAAAAAACAAGGACTGAAAGTTTTTACAGTTTAAGTCAGTTTTTAGACTGAATTTATGTTTAATTCGTCAGTTTTTAGTCTTTTTTTAAGACTAAGAAATCTTAAAACAAGACTAAAAACTGACTTAAACTTAAATTCAGCCTAACATACACTTTCAGTCCTTGTTTTTTCTGTGAAAGTTGTTGGTTTCGGTAATTTTAGAAACTTTTTTTTTATTTATATTTTCTTTTTTTTTTAATTTTGTAATGCTATAATTCTAATAATTTTCTTACTATCGAAAAGGTCATAAAGATAAATTGCCCAACTTTATAAATACGAATAGCCGTATTATACTCATAATTTTTAAATTTTCAAAAATTCAATTCTTTCGAATTGTTTCAAAAGTTGTATCGCTTTCAATGTGAAATTTTAAAAATTTCTAATTTATTTTTCAACTTAAAATTGTTTAAATGATGAAGATATTATAATAAAAATATAATAATAATTATTATATTATTAATAAATATTTTTAAAACAGGATTAAAGTTGAATCTGTTGCACAAAATTCATTATTTATTTTTTCTTGTTTGGGATTATGAAATTTATAGAATGCAAATTGAAAATCGAGTGAATTAATTATCACGTCGTCGATTGATGCAAACTTATAAGAGACTCTTTCAATATTTATTTACACGAGGAAGACGAGCACTAAATTCGCATAATCGATAATAAAACTGTCAGTCTCGCGGCACTGACTGAAATCGAGTTGACAGATTCAATTTTTTGTCAGCATCACGCCTGGGAAAGAAGAGATAAAGCCTCTTAAGATCCTCAGATTGAAACTAATGCTGCAAGAGGTCGATGAAACTTTCAACTTTTTGCCTTTATTATTGCAACTCAATATATATAATCTAAAAATTTCACAAAAATTGTATACTCATTTTTAGGGTTTCGTAGCCTATCATTTTTACATTCTCATAAGAGAATTGGGTTGAAGTTTCAGACTAGTTGACGATTTTTTACTTTTATATCCTTTGAAATAAAAATATTTTAAAAAATGTTTCCAAAACCCAAAATTTTTATTTATCTACTAACAAAAATAATTTTAAAATATTTTAAGGAATTTCATTTGATTTCGTCTATATTAGAATCAGTTCCATGAAATTCCTTAAAGTCACTTATAAGATCTGATTAAATTCCTTAGAATTTCATGAAATCTTGTAGAATCTTTAGAAATCTCAAAAATACCCTCTTGATAACTCTTCAAACTCTCTTAAAAATACTTTGAAATCTTGTGAAAACTCTTGAATATCCTTAAATTATTTTGAACTCTTTTGAAAATCCTTTAAAGTTACTTAAAATCTCTTGAAATCCCTTAAAATTCTTTGAAATTCCTGAAAATCAAATGAAATTCCTTAAAATATATTGAAATTCCCTAAAATAACTAAAACCTCTTAAAATCACAGGCAACTCCTGGTAAATTTCTACTAGTAAATAAACAAAAATAAAAAATGTTTGTTAAAACTCTTTTATTTTGATACTCTAAATATAATAAATATAAAAAATAAAAACATAAAAAAACTTCGTCAGATTAGACGTCTGAAACTTTAACCTAATCATATAAGAGAAGTTATTACATTTTTCTGTGAGCACAATAACTTTTAAAAGAATTAATCTAATGGATTGAATTAATCTATTGATTTTCAGTATCGAAAACTATGAAGGTCAGTTTTTTTAGCCAAGCATTTTGGATGTTAAAGAATTATTAGAAGATTTGACGGGATTTCAATAGACTTGGAAAGATTTTAATATTTTAAGGGACTTCAAGGAACTTTTATAAGAATTCAAATTGTTTTTTCATTTTCAAGAGATTTCATGAGATTTCAAGGCATTTTTAGTGATTTTAAAGAATGTAAAGCGAGTTAATGAAAAATATTTAAATGACTTTGAAGGAATTTCAAGAAATTTCAAGAAATTTTAAGGTATTTTAGAAAATTTAAAGGAGTTTAAGAGACTTCAATCAAGTTTAGTAAATTTCGATTTTCGTAAAATCTTAAATGATGTTAGAACAATTGAAGGGGTTTTATAAAAATTCAGAAGAGTTTATGGATTTTCCAGAAATTTTACAGGATTTCTATATAAGAATTCAAGTGATTTTAAGCAATTACTAGAGATTTGACGGGAATTTAAAGTTTCTTTTTAAATAATTACAAAATATTTCAAAATATTTCAAGGAATTTAACAAAAGTTGCAATAATCTCTTTAAACTTAAATCAGTGAAATTTTTAGTAGTTTAGTGAGGATTACTGAAAATTTCAGTGACTTTTGACTGATTTTCAGTGAATTTTCACTGATTAAAATCTTGAAAAAAGAGTCACTGAAAATCAGTGGAATTCGACTGATTAAATTTTAGAGAGGAATGATTTATTCGGAAAAGTTTTTTCAAACCGAAAATCCAGTTTCCACATCAAAAATAAAATCAAGGACAATTCCCGGATTTTTTTCAATTCTCGAACAAATCCTAGATTTCCTTAAATTCCGGCCTTAATTAAATTCACACGGACTTTTTTTCACTTGTCTCATTTAAATATAAATGGTGGTAGGATCCACTCGAGTTGCTCATTCCCAAGGCCTAGAATCATGAAAATTTGCTCTCAAGAGATATTTTTCTTTCTTAATTTCCTACTTCGATGCTCTTCATTTTAAGGGCACCGTGAGACGAAATTGAAAAGAAAAATAGAGATAGGAGAGTGGTAAAGAGATGAAAAGAGAGGAAAAGGGAGATGCTCGCTCAAGTTGCGGTGGCGCCAGACTCGATTTCTCGATACGATTTACGAGATTCTTAAGTCTCGTCTATGTCGAAATTGGTCCAAGTTAGGTAGCCCGCCTAAATGTCATTCTCATTTGCGACCACTTGAGTTTTGAGGGACGATAGCCCTCTTCATATTTCACACTGTCCGAGAGCGCCAATTTGTCTCAGCCGACGGATGACGACGCGACGACGACTTCCTTCTTTCGCAACCTCTCTCAAATCGAAAAGTTTACTCTCTACATTTGAAAAATATTTTTACACAATTGGTTTGTCTTGACGCTGAACATGTCAAATATGACTCTTTCTCCTATTAGGTTGAAGTTTCAGACGTCTAGTCAGACGAAGTTTTTTTTATTTTTTTATTTTTCTTATTTATTAGATTAAGAATATCAAAATAAAAGAATTCCAAAAACTATTTTTTATTTTTATTTATTTACTAGCAGAAAACCCGGAATTGTCTGGGATTTTAAGAGATTTTAAGTGACAAAGGAATTCCAAGATATTTTAAAGAATTTAATTAAATTCTAAGTAACTTAAAATAATTTTAAGGGATTTCAAGAGATTTTAAGCAACTTCAAAGGATTTTCAAAAAAGTTTAAAATGATTTAAGGATATTCAAGATATTTCAAGGAATTGATTCCAATATAGACGAAATCAAATGAAATCCCATAAAATATTTTAAAGTGATTTGAAATTTTTTAAATCTTCTTTAAATTTCTTAAAATCGTTTGAAATATTTCAAAATTCCATGGAGTTCATTAAAATCTCTTGAAATATCATGAAATCTCGTAAAATCCATTGAAAGCTCTTGAAGTCTCTTCAAATTTCTTGAAGTTTCTTAAATTACTGAAAATGACACGAAATCTCATAAGATCCTTCAATATGTATTTCTGGAAATCCCAATTTGAAAAAAAATTCTTGAAATCCAGAAAAAGTCCTCAAAATTACTTAAAATCTTTTGCAATCCTTTAAAGTCTCTTTAAAATTCTTTTAAATTTTAAGAAATCTCTTAAAATTCCGGACAATGCTGGGTAAATTTCTGCCAGTATATAAATAAAAATTTTGGGTTTTGGAAACTGTGGAAACGTTTTTTAAAAATATTTTTATTTCAATGAATATAAAAATAAAAAATTGTCAGACTAGACGTCTGAAACTTCAATCCAATCTTTCTTCTAAATTTCTTAAGGAAAAAAAGAAATACTTGGATCAAGAGAAATTTTCTTGGATTAAGAATGTGGTAATCTTACATACGGACCATACCATATATTTGTAATCACGAGCAAAAAATTGGGAAATCGCCGAAATTCCTTTTAAGCCGCAAAGAGTTAAATATATAAGAACAAGATATGATTCGTGGCTCGATTCTTGTAGTTGTACATATACAAGGTTTAATACTCGGTTTGAAGTTTCTATAGAAGCTCCATTAATACTCGGTAACGCAATAAACTATATTTAGGTGGCGGCACTACGTACGTAGCATGATTTGATATCTCCTGGAGAAGCACATGGCCCCTCGTAGTCTTCCCGAATCCCCTCCCCCTCACATGGCCGTTTCCACAAACGATGCTATTTGCCGTTTTGTTACTTTGTCCAGCATACAGTAACGGAAGGCGTGTGCGCGCTTTTAACGACTTTCTATTCTGACTTTCTTCCCTGATCAAATATCAAAATAAAAAATTTTATTTGTGTATCTAAAAACAAGTATTTACACTGTTAAACATTTCTGCGATTTTACAATAGATTGCAATACGAAATTAGGGTGTCTATACTAAATTTGGGTGAACTTCCGAAAAGGGAGGACCTCCAATTTTCTTCGGACTCCGCATACTTATGTATTTTGACACGCTGATTACGAATATGATAGTGAATATTGGCGCAAATTTGATTTTCATGGTGAAATCATGAAATAACCCTTTGCCATATCCCTTTACCGTTTTCCTTTGCCATATTCCCTTTACCATTTCCCTTTGCCATTCCTCGTTATCATTCCCCTTTACCATTTTGCCATATCCCTTTACTATTTCCCTTTGCCATATCCCTTTACCATTTCCCTTTGCCATTCCCCTTTA
>CAJFCO010000437.1:229788-354252 GCA_904066015.1 Synergus gifuensis
AAATAACCATATAACATAAAATTAAAAGAACAAATAATAATCAGTAAAAAATTACAATATATAGGTCAAACAGAAATTCGGAGAAATAGAAATTGGGGTAAATTGTTATTCGGTGAAATAAAAAGTATGTTAAATAGAATTCGGAGTAATAAAAATTATGTGTAATAATTATTTGGAGAAATGAAAATTACGGAAATAAACAATTATAATAAATAAAAATAAAGATTAGGTAAAATTGAATTTGGGGAAGATTCACGGATCCTGTACGAATGAATTGAAGTCTCTGACCTCTGAATCAGAGGGAAAGAGATTGAGGTGTCATCGCATCGAGAAAATAAATAAATTCTGTAATAGTAGCTGACGACGATGAAGTGCAGATCTAGCGAGCTTTACCTTCTGTTTACGTCTGCTTTCCATTTTTTTTTTTTTTTTTTTTTTTTTTTTTTGAAAAAATGGCCTACTTCTGCCACGGAAATAATAATTAGTGAATGTGACGACATGATTCCTCTAAGCACGAGTTACGCCTTTTTTTTAATCCTCCCCTTCAGAGGAAGCAATCCGTTTATTTATATTTATTTACATATCCGGGTGGATTCGTTCAGAATGTGGAAGGAACGTTAGCACGAGCATATAATTACACTAAAAAAAAGTTCTGGTTAAAGTTACTAGATGCGTCTGGTTAAAAAATTTCTAGTTATCAGGGTGGCCACAAGATTCAATTTTTCAATTTCCTTGACATTTCCCTGAATTTTTCCTGACTTTCAGACAAACCCTGACAGAAAAGTATTAAAAATACATATAAATTTTCAATAACAATACTATTGAAATTTTTCAAAAATTTCGTATAATATCACTTTAAATCTTTTAAAATTTAAAATCACTTCACAACATTTAACATTTGTAAAAATCTCTCGAATTTACAACAACTTTTGAAAAGATCTCTTAAAATTCATTGAAATTTCTTGAAATTCCTAGAAACATCTTAAAATTCTACGAAATCCCTTCAAATTTGTTAATATTTCATGAGATTCCTTCAATTTTCATTAATCTTTTTAAAATTCCTCAAAATCCTTTGAAATACTTTAAATTCCAAAAAAAACTTCAAAATCTTTTAAAATTCCTAAAAATTTCTTACAATTTCCTGCAATCCTTTAAAATTCCATAAAACATTTTCAGAATCTCATGAAATTCTTTAAAATTCCCTAACGTGCATTAAAATCTCTAAAAAAAAATTCATGCAATAAAAAATCTCACAAAATCTTTTAAAAATCAAAAATGACTTGAAATTTTTTTAAATTCTATGAGGACTATTAAAATTCCTTAAAATAATTTTTAAAATGTCAAAATTATTTACAATTTTTACAATATCCTCTTAAAATCCTTTAGAATTCCACAAAAAAACTTTAAAAGCCCTTAAAATACGTAAAGATTTCTTAAAATTCTTGAAAGCCTCTTGAAATTCCTTGAACTTCTACAAAATCTTTTATAAATCATAAAGATGTTGTGAAATCCTTTAAAATTCCATGAGGAAAATTTAAATTCTTTAAAATCACTTTAAAATAATTAAAATTTCTTAAAATTCTTACAAACTTTTTAAAATCCTTTTAAATTCCACGAGAATATTTATAATTCCTTAAAATCTGTTAAAATTCTTACAAGTTTCTTAAACTCCTTTATAATTCCACGAAAAACTTTTAAATTCCTTAAAATACGTAAAAAACTTTTATAATTTTTGAAAACTTTTCAAAATTTTCTAAAATTCCATAAAATCTTTAGAAAATTATAAAAATCTCGTGAAATCCTTTAAACTTCCACAAGGAACTTTAAAATTCCTTAAAATTCTTTTAATTCCCTAAACTTCCTTAAAAATCTCTTAAAATTTCATGAAGTCCTTTTAAAATTCAACTAAATCTTTTAAATATTATACAAATCTCTTGCAATCCTTTAAAATTTCTATGAACTTCTTAAAAATTTTTTAAATGATACGTAGGCTCGCGACTTGAAACTTCGCGAGAATATTTATTATGTCTTATATTTTCGATTTTTGATGGAAAGGAGAACTTTTTACATTTCCTTTTATGACGGACGTACCTCCTTAAATTCTAAAGAATTCAATGAAATTCAAAGAAATTCAAAGGCATTCGAGTTAAATGAGAACAATAAAAAAAATGAAGTAAAATCCAAGTAATCATGAAAAAAGGCAATAGAAGAATAGAACTTAAATGAATCTTAAATGTAACTTAATTATAATTAGGCTATAACAATAATTATTGTTTAAGAATTAGACCTTTTATTGTTTTTTAATTCGTAAAACTTTTAATGTGTTTTCTTTATTTTATTTATATTGCATATGTTATTAGATTGTCGTAAAAATGTTCAAAATTAAATTTACACTCCTAATACGTATAAACACACAGCTATATTATACAAAAAAAAGAAACTTTTAATGTATTTTCAGTTTTAAACAGGACAGTTTTCATTCTAAATCAAGTTTCTCCGCTTATAGACGATAATAAACCATGAAAAATTATAAGATGTTTCGAAAAATGTATACAATCGCTTGAAACATACATTAATTTTTTTTCATCCTTCGTTTTTCCTCATTTTTTCTCCACGTCGACGATGAGAGTGATTAGTCTAGTGCTTGTATGTACTCTTAAGGGAAATACCTCGGAAATGTGATTTATCAAAAGGAAACGCCGACCTAAATGAAGAAGCACTTATGACGACTAATTTCTCCCTTTTGATCCTCAATGCGGCTCTTCTTTGAGAATTAAAAATCTATAGGAATATTCTTGAAATTAAAAAATTTTAATAACTATAGATGGAGGCGCATGAAAATGCCCCAAATTCTGTTTTTCGTAGAATTTATTTTACATAAACTCATTTCATTTAACAATATATCACGTGCTATAATTTTTAGGTTTACTAACTTCAATTTGACATAATTTTCATTTTTCCGAATTATTATTTTCCATATCCCGTGCAGAAATTGCCCTATTTGTGACAGATTATCGATCTGGCCCAGATCGGTTTTAAGCGGTCTGGCCCGGGTCGGGGATAATTGCGTGGCCCAGAGCCGTGCCAGACCGGGCTCGAGCTACTTATTGCAACGCTCGAGGCGCCACCGCAGCATTATTTTGGAAAATACAATTTCTCAATTTTGTAAACGCTTTCTGAGTCAATTTTCATCATGACAATGCTGATGAAGGTTATATTATAATTAAAAGTGAAAATAGTTGACAGAAGACAATGCCTAAAAATAGCACACTAAAAGTTCGGAAACACCGTGCGATTCCAGATTCCACCCAACCTACGAAATGTAAATGAAGGTAAGTTAATCATTCAGTGTTTATAATATTTATGGTGCGTCGAAAATTAACCTCAAAATTATAATATATTTTTATAATTGAAAAGAAATTAAAATATTTTTAATGTCACTGCAGGTGATGTTAATTCTGATACAGAGGTAGGGATAGAAAATCCTAATAGTATTTGCATTTTTTAATAAATATTAAAATGATATGTGACATTAATAGGGCACAGGTCTGACCTCGGGTTGGGCACTGACCAGGCACCGATCGGGCTTTTGAGTTCGGCCCCGGTCGGGCCGTGTGTTTCATCAGCGGTCTGGCACAGACCAGGTTCCCCGATCTGGGCCCGATTTGGCCAGATCTGGACCGGATCGGGCCCATGGTGAAATTTCTGCACGGGATAATCCCAATTTCAACTTAATTCTAACATTTAATTAAATTTCCATTCTCATTCAATTGAAATATTCAATTCCATGAATTCAGTCCTAGTTCAATATATATTAATCCTTGCATTAATTAATTTTATTGAAATTAATTAATTTTGTTGAAAATATATTTGAATTCTTCCGAATTCACATTCAATCTTTTAAAAAGTTAAATTGTTTTCAATGTCCTATTAAATTTACTGACGAAACATTGAATTATTTGGATTGTTTTCATATTGCATTGGATATTTCTACATTTATTTTTTATCGAAAACTTGAGAGATTTCATTTTATCAAATACACGCTTTATTTGTTAT
Source organism: Synergus gifuensis (assembly GCA_904066015.1). NCBI lineage: Eukaryota > Metazoa > Arthropoda > Insecta > Hymenoptera > Cynipidae > Synergus > Synergus gifuensis. The sequence goes on from CAJFCO010000437.1 coordinate 233,845, forward strand.
TCTCTATTCAAATTTGTCTCACTTCAAATAATGAATCACGATTAGAGAACGATTTGATTGGTGTCGAAGATAATCAAATCATGAGTAATTAAATCCTCCCTCTGCTCCATATCTGTTCTCTTTCCAAATTATAGCCAGACGCTCTAGCCTTATCGTGGACATTGTCTCATTTATTACCAAGTATTATTGATTAATCCGCGCTCTTTAATCGAAAGCAGAAAAATATTAAATTCAAAAGGAGTATTATTAATATTTATTTATCTAGTTAATGCTCGTATTTAATGAAATCTCCCAACTTTTATTATAAGTATATACTTATATATAGACTTCATTTATATGTATTAAATTAATGAATGATAAAAAAAATTTGCTTCCAATATAATAATTTTTTAATCAGTCGCTGAAATTATTTAAAGATTCCAATGTTTCATTTTTTATTATTTGTCAATATTTGAAATCTTTTTTGCAATTTGTTCAATTTTTCAACTTTTTTTAATGAAAATAGTAAACCTTTTTCAAATATAGTCCTTCTTGAAAATTCTTGTACGCAATATATAAAATAATGATTGAGATTGAATGCCAACAGATTGAAAGAATCGAGGGTGATTCCCCAGGGATAATTCACCGCATTCAGAGCTCTCTATCACGTGCTCGTGCTTTGACGTTTAGACCACAGATTCCACCCTAATGTTTAGAAAAATAGGTTTCAGTTGCATGAAAAGGGACACATTATTATTCAAAGTCTATACGTACTTAGATTATTAGCAAAATATATTTAACAGGAACTTGCACCCCAAAATTCGAATTCAAAACAAAATTCCTATCCAACTCAATAATATGAAAAATCGAGTGAAAAATTTTTAACAATGTTTCAATCAAAAGTTTTAGATCTTATATAAAAATATACATTTTCTGCTTCAAGCATTTCTTCCTATACGAGTGATGGTTTCCGAGAAAATCAGTGATATACCTCGATTTTTATAAATTTCCCTATACCACTATTTCCGTTAACCATTTCCTTTTACCATTTCCCTCTTCCATTTTCCTTTAACATCTCTCTTTATCATTTTACTTTACCATTTCCCTTTACCATGATTTCCGTTTACCGTTTCCCTTTAACATTTCCTTTTACCATTTCCTTTACTATGATTTCTGTTTACCATATTTCCCTTTACCATTTCACTTTTCCATTTCCCTTTACTATGATTCCAGATATATGGATTTTCATTCAAAAAATTCATTAACAATGACTCTTCACATTATAAAGAAAAATCATTCTAAAAGAAAATCATTGCAAAGGGAAATGGTATAGTGAAATGGAAAAGGGAAATGTTAAAGGGAAATGGTAAAGGGGAACGGTGAAGTGAAATGGAAAAGGGAAATTATAAAGTAAGATGGTAAAGAGAAATGGTAAAGGGAAATGGAAAAGGGTAATGGAAAAAGGAAATGGTAAAGAGAAATGCTGAAGGGAAACTGTAAACGGAAATCATGGTAAAGGGAATAGTAAAGGGAAATGGAAAAGGCAAATGGGTAAGGTAAAGTAAAATGGTAAAGGGAAATAGAAAAGGGAAATGGTAAAGGGAAATTATGAGGCAAAATGGAAATGGTAAAGTAAAATGGTAAAGAGAAATGGTAAAGGGGGATGGTAAATAATGTAAAATGGTAAAGAGAAATGCTAAAGGGAAACTGAAAAAGGGAATCATGGTAAAGGGAATAGTAAAAGGAAATGGAAAAGGCAAAAGGTAAATAGTAAAGTTAAATGGTAAAGGGAAATGGAAAAGGGAAATGGTAAAGTAAAATGATAAAGAGAAATGGTAAAAGAAATCATGATAAAGTAAAATGGTAAAGTAAAATGGTGAAGAGAAATGGTAAAGGGGAATGGTAAAGGGAAATGGAAAAGGAAAATGGAAAAGGAAAATTATGAGGCAAAATGGAAATGGTAAAGAGAAATAGTAAAAAGAATCATGGTAAAGTGAAATGGTAAAGAGAAATGCTAAAGGGAAATGGAAGAGGGAAATGGTAAAGGGAAATGGTAAATGGTAAAGCGAAGTTTATAAAAATCGAGATATCAATGGTTTTCTCAGGTACTATTACTCGTAGAAAAAAATGCTTGAAACAAAAAATGTGTATTACGATAAGATATACAACTTTTGTTGGAATCATATTCGTTGAGTCATATTTTGTTGAAATCATATTCGTAATCAACGCATCAAAATACATATAAGTATACTAAGCTCAAAGAAAATCGGAGGTTTTGGGTTTTTGGAAGTTTATCCAAAAATTTATTCCTCCAAGATAAATAAATCTCAATCTTATTTTAAGTTTAAGTATCTATCCCCACGATAAGACGATTAGTGCTGCTGGTTTCCTTTTTTGAATTATCTATCTATTAAGTAATAATCGTGATAACCGTAAATGGAAACGAGAAAAGTGAGATGGATTATAAAAAGGGAGGAAATGAGGCCTGCTGGCAAAAGGCTTCCATCCTTCTATATCTTTCGGCGTGACAAAGGGGCGTAAGAATGAAGGGGGAGGGGGTAAAACGAAGGATGTTCGAAAGTAAATGGGGATGATGATGCTGCATGGTTTGCGGATACGACGCAATCCAGAACACCTCTAATCAGTCTAATTGCTCACCACTTGTGAGAAAGGCGGGGAAATGTGAGGGAAAGCCTGATCAACACACTCGGTAGAAGATGCGGAAAAGTTGTGGTTGATTCTCAAATAGAGAAATTATCATTTATCTTCCCTTCCGAGCGATGGCACTTTCGACTTCTTCCCACTTTCATTTCAAAACTAGGTCGAGATTTGAATTTCCCTGTTGGGGAAATTCAAAATTGAATATCTTTCTATCTCCCATTTTCAATCTTTTTCTATACTTAACATAGTTTTAAACTTATTAATTTTCAAATTTTGAACGTGCATATTATTATGGATGTTAAAAATTTGAAAAATATTTTAAATACAATATTTTCTACATAAATATTATTCTAATCACGTTTGAATAATTAATTAATGCTAGTTTTCTATTATCAAAGTTATCGCGTGCTAAAAAACTATATAAATATTCACACATACAGGACAGACACATTTTTAAAAACATGATTTTTTAGGGGCTCACAAAACGTGGATATATGTGACAATTTGGATATTTGACAATTTGAAAACTAGGTATCTTCAGATTATTTTCGTTGTCAAAAAAATTGCTAATGAAAAGGTGATATAAAGATATAAAAATAATTTAAGGGCATGCTCTGCGCTTGGTTGTGAAAAATTTTTTTTGGCGCTCACCATGTCCAAACGGAATCATATATCGCTCTCAAAATTTGGAATATAGGAAATGAGACATTAAATTACGTTATTTGTATATTTAGTTAGAGCTATAATTTTGAAAAAAAATCATATCCCTACTTTACCGGCTTGATTTTTTTTTCAAAATTTTGACTATAACTAAATATACAAACGCAATTTAATGTCTCATTTCTTGTATTCCATATTTTGAGAGCGATATATGATTCCGTTTGGACATGGTGAGTGCCAAAAAAATTGGTTACGTCGTCACCGTAGAGCATGCCCTTAAATATAATAAAAACATTTTTAAATTACTTGAAAGTCTTTCAATAATTTTCGAGATTTTCAGGGATATTAAATTTTATAAATGAATTTTCTTGAATTTTAAGAGATTTCAAATGATTTAGAGAAATTACAAACGTGTATTTCAAGAGTGATAAACCCCTCATCGTAAAAGGCCTCTTTTCTTGGAACAAAAACACGACACCTCCATTTTCTAAATTATTTTCGCGGGTCTCACGTTATGCACTTTCAGGGGCGGCGCAGACAGTATGGATGCCATGGATAAATCCATACATGGAAATTTTCATATATGAAAATTCCATACATGAAATACTGTCTGGAAAGATAATGATTTTTATTTAAAAAATTTTTCGAAATTCTGAATTTTTAATGCCGTAAAGTACACGTGCATCAAGAGAAAAATATTTTCTTCGTTTAAGAGGATTCCTCTTATTCTGATGCAATTTTTCCTCCTGATCCAATTTTTCCTCCTCTTAATTTTAGAGGATTGTTCTTTTCTATAAGAAAGGATTCCTAAAATCCTCTTAAAAATACAGGAAAATAGTCTAATTCATAGAGGAATGGAATTTTCCTCTTAAACGAAGAAAATATTTTTCTCGGTGCGCTTACGTAAAACTCTCTTAAAATTTTGTAAAATTCCACAAAATCTTTTAAAAATTATAAAAATCTTGTGAAATCCTTTAAAATTCCACGAGGAACATTAAAATGTCTTAAAATTACTTTTAAAAAATCAAAATTTCTTAAAAGTTTTACAAAAGCTTATTAAAATCCTTTAAAATTCCACAAGGAACTTTAAAATTCCTTAAAATTCTTCGAATTTCCTAAACTTTCTTAAAAATCTCTTAAAATTTCATGAACTCCTTTAAAATTCCGCTATAAATCTTTTAAATATTATACAAAAATCTCTTGCAATCCTTTTAAACTCCTAGAAAACTCTTAAAATCTTTTCAAATTATTGAAAATCTCTTGCAATAATTACTATCTGTTCATTAAATGTTGATCTCTGAACAAAAACACGACATCTCCATTTTCTAAATTATATTCGCGGGTCTCACGTTATGCGCCTTTATACGATTCTAATTCGATTAAGTTCATCATCAACGCCGCAAATCGAACGAAGAATGGCGCAGAGGTAGTAAATCATTCTCCCACCCTTTGAATTTTGCGCCACGCTCCCCAATTTACTAATTGAATCTCGTAATCAAAGTTTATGTGAAGCTCGTTCGTTGGTCCACGCCTGAAGGCGGGATTAATTCAGATCCCGCCTCCAAAAAATATCTACACTGTCGGTTGGAGCAGCTTCAGCCTCGAATAGAGGTTTCAGTATAGTATCACTTTGTCGATAGTTATAATCGCGCACGCGTCTTCAAAAACGACCAGAGGGAAGATATTCAAAGTACAAAGTGTCAAAAGGGTGCAAATCCGAACTCGGAATTTAATCATTTTTCTTGATCTTCTTTAAATTTTATTTCAATTAATTCGATGCCAAACTGAAGAAATAATTAAAAGGACTTATTTATAAAGTGAGGAAATGAAAAAATGAAGAATTGAACAAGTGGAGTCTTTCAATATTGAAAGATATTTTGATATATTTTTAATTTAATTCAAAAAAGAGGAGTTTTTAGTTTGAAAATTTACTTCTTTCCATTTTTCCAAGTTTTAAACTTTTTATGGGAAAAATATCTGAAGAAGAGCAATTTTAATTGAAGTTTACATTTGTTTTAATGGAACTTTGACGAGTGAAGTGACTTAGTGAAGCAGTGAGGAAATTTTTGAGTTTTGAGTTTGGGAGAGACTTTTTTGAAAAATATTCGAAAATATAGAAAAATGCTGGGAGGATACGAGGCTCAGGCGGATTATTATCCACAATGGCATCAACCTTATAATTTCGTCACTCAACTTCCTTACGGTAAGTCAATTTTCTTATATTTTACATTTGAAAATTTATTGATTTTTTTAGTTGGTTCGTAAATATTAAAATGGACTATTTTTTAAATTGAAAATAGCAAGTTTTAGAGTTTCTTTAAAAAAGTTGTGAATTATATATAATATATTCCTGAACTATGTATAAATTGCTAGGAAAGGATTAAATATATTCTATTTTTCATTGGAATATTTATTTTAAATAATTTTATTATAAATATCTTTGATACTTAATGGACAAATTTTTAAAACAATAATTATTATTTCTCTAGATATTAAGAGATTCTAAAAGTCGAATAAAAATGTAAATTTTTAATAATTTGGGACAATGTCTTTTTCTCGAAAATTCAAAATCCCGAGTGTATATAAATCCCGAAAATTCAAATAAATTTTTGTTAGTAGAAAATTATAGATAATTTTCAATCATAATAATTTAGGGAAAAATGAATATGTCCTATATGTTACATTTTATAAAATTTCTTTTATTATTCATTATATAATTTTTTAAACGTTTCCTTTTCAAGGTTTAAAATACTCTTAAATTGAAAAAATTATATATGCATTTAAATTGTCAGTTTAAAATTATCAATTTTAACTTTTAGATTTCAAATAATACATACAATCTGAAATTTTTACATATTATATCCACGCTTGAAAATTTAATAAAAATTTAATAAAATTTAACCACTTTAGAACAGATTTCAATCTTTAATTATTTGAGCATTTGGAAAGTTGTAATTAAGCATTTTTTAAATCTTGGGCAATCGCTTATTAATAACTATAATTTATATGATTTAAAACCCGTTATATTTATTCTATTTAAAAAATTGTTTTATAGGATATTTTATTAGTTTATAAATTTTTTCAATTTAGCTTTGGTTTTAAATTTTTCATAATTTTAAACACTTGAAAGCTTAAGTGTTCAATTTTAATTGGAATTTTGATTTAAAAATATAAACAAATATAAAATGTAAGAATAAAATATAAAAAAATAAAATGTAAAAATAAAATATAAAAATAAAATTTTTGTTGCAGGTCACGTGGGGGTAGTAGACGGAGACACTCAATCTTATTGGGGAGCAGATTCCGGTATCTCAGGGGGTAGTTCGGGGGCCGGAAGTCCGGCAGCCTCAACTCCACCTTTGATCGAAGAGCTCGGTGTTCAGGACCCAAGTTACTCTCCCCTCGAACAGTATCCATATCCCCCCTCTGGGTCCCAACAGCAACACTACTCGAGTCTTATTTACCCACAACAAGAGTCCTCCCAAAATCAATCACATCGACGACAAAACGACTTTTCCCTTTCGTGCTCAGTTCTCCAACCCGAGACCGGAAGTCTCTCTATTCAGCACCACTTATCAGGCCTCAGGGAAAGTGGATTGGTTGTGAGGCCTAAAAGGAGAAACACGGCAAATAAAAAGGAGAGGAGGCGGACCCAGAGCATTAATAATGCTTTCGCCGACCTCAGGGATTGCATTCCTAATGTTCCGGCAGATACGAAGTTGTCTAAAATCAAAACTTTGAGACTGGCTGCCTCATACATTGGATATTTAATGGCGGTTTTGGATAGTGATGAAGGCGAGGAGCCGCAAACTTTCCGGGCCGAGATTCTATCCAATGGGAAGAGGAATAAATCTCAACAGAGTTTGGTAAGGTTTTTGTTTTATGTCGACTTCTCTTCATATATTAAGAAGACTTTCAATCAAATCTCTTATTAATAAAATTACTTTTAAAAAATCAAAATTTCTTTAAATTCTTACAGAAGCCTTTTTAAAATCCTTTAAAATTCCATGAAAAACTTCAAAATCTTTTAAAATTCCTAAAAATCTCTTAAAATTTCCTGTAATCCTTCAAAATTTAATATTTATGTAACATTTATGCAGTAAATATGTAACAGGTATGTAACAGTTATGTAACTTCAACATAATTTTTTCGCAAAAATTAAGATAAATGCTATTTTTTACAGAATGAAACCTCCATTCATGGGACGTCGATATCTGGACCCGAGGAGTTGACAAAAAGCAAGGGTCGAACTGGTTGGCCCCAACATATGTGGGCCCTTGAGCTCAAGCAAGAAGCCCCAACGAATTAATTACAGTAAAACCTCCAATCACTCAAAAATCAAAATAAAATTGAAAGGATCCCTTTTTTCTGAAAAAGCTTTTGACACTTTTCTAAAATGTGTGAAAAATCAGAAGTGAGCCAAATTCTTCCCCCTGGGTCTTCCTTGTCCTGATTATTATTTCTGTAATTTATAAGACCTGTATAAAAATTACGTTTGTATATATAGTTCCGGTAGTGAATTTCAAATAAAGATAACGTTATCTTTATTATGTAAATATTTGAAAAAACAAAAGAATTTTTCTTCTCTTCATTCAAAATTTTTTTTACGAAAGAAAATTTAAGAAATAGGTCCAAGACTTTGTACAATAATTCTGAAGTTAATTATTATTGGATAATGATATTTAATATCCTTTCAAAGTTGTTTTTTTTTAAGTTTTAAGTTCTGATATTTAAGTTTTTACTCAAAGGAACCAAAGAGTATTAAATTCGTGTCTTTATTATTATTTATGGATATTATTGAACTACTTGTGTAAAGTTATTTAATAGCAATCTAGATATTTGATTTAATATACGATATCGTTATATTTAAATATAGATAGTTCTGTGGAAAAATGTCTTAGAAATTATTAAGATACAATGTGTCTCTAAAAGTTTGTATAAACGAAGTATTTAAGACGAAAGAATAAAAAACACGTCTTTTAATTATTTAAATAATATACACTTTTATTCCATACACTCAATTTTCTTTGATACAGAAATAATTTCTTATCTGGATTTAAAACCTTAAAGGACAAATTTTTTATTCTCGTTTTTTTCTCCATTTTCGAAAATGATTTAAGGACCACTAATTTTTTTTTTCCTTCAAAATTCTTTAAAATCACTTAAAATATGTTAAATTCATTAAAAATATATAGAAAATCTTTTGAAATTCTTAAACATTATTTTAAAATCATCGAAATCTTGAGAAATCCCATGAAACTTTATTTCTCACTAATATTGAATTTAAAATCGTCCAAAATCGCTTAAAATACTTTCAAACATTTTGAAATTCATTTAAATCCTTTAAAGTTTTTGAAAGTTTCTTAAAATCCCTTTAAATTCCTTAAAATTACATAAATATGTCTTGAAATTCTTTAAAACCTTTATCTTTAATTACAATTTAAAAAATACAACAAAATCTACATATATCAAAAACTATTTTTAGTTTTTTTTTGTAGTTTGATACCCTTTGGCTAACTACTTTTTTTTCAGTGAAATTAGTAATCCCTAAGGAGTAGGCGGTTTCAGTTTAACACGTAAACGATATGTATCTTTAAGCTAAAGATAAAATAACAACCTCATAAAAGAATCGTTGTTTGAAATTCTCGAGCTCTTAAATCTCTTTCCAAATTTAAATTTATCTAAATCTTTTCTCAATATTTTTTTCCATAGAAATTTTCTCCTTGATTATTGATTCAAGTTGTAATTAAAGAATTAATTAAAAATTCATTCAAAATATTTTAATAAAATTATTTTATTCATTTTCTTCAAAGTTGAAGAGGCAGTAAAAAAAGATTCCATTTTTAAAAAATTTTTCCATTCGAAAATGTGAAAGTCGTAAATTTCTTATGCATACATTTTCTAGCGATTGTAATTACATCGAAAATAACAAACTGGACTGAGTTTATTTGCAAAGTAAAAGAACATTGAAGCTCGTTTTTACAACTCGACGTCATTACCAGGAAACCCACAACATATTTCAGAATTTAGAATCTACATAAATTAACTGGAATCGAACGAATTCAATTTTATAATTTTATTAAATACTAGGTTTGGGACTGATTAAAAATATCGAACACACAATTAACAATTAAGGAATTAAAATTATCATATGAATTATTATTTTTATGAACCCGATATGTTAGAATAATTAAAAAAGATTTTAAAACTAATAATTAAATTACTTAATTATTTAATTAATTGTTTAAATTAAAATATGTTTTCGGCCAATTTAAATTTCAGGAATTAAAAGTTCTTTTATCGATACTTATTTTTACGATATATTTTTGGTTTGTCCCCTAGATTTTCGATTTTATTAATTTTTTTAATATACATATATAAATTGTTGTAAATTAAGTGGGAATTAGTAATTGATGACTGCGAATTCACATCAATCTATTTTCATTCACATATTTGTTTACAAAAATTTCTATAAATTTTTAAACAATTGCTAAGCTTTCAGATAATTTTTCTGGACAGTTGCTTCATTTATTCTTGCAGAATTTAAAATTAATTTAAATTTTTCAATAGTTGAGAAATGGCCTTTGAATATCAATTTGTCCAGAGACATTTTGTTTATTCCACTATGCGACGCGACGGTCCGACGGTCGGTTTCCAATTCTCAAAATTTATAAATTTATAATTTATAAATTTATAAAGTCTGAAAATTTATAAAATTTTATAATTTTTAATTCTTGAATTTAACATTTTTGAGGCTATAAATTTGTAAATTGTTATTTACTTTTAAACACTTTCAATTTGAATTAATAGTGGACCTATGAGTCGACTACAATTTCTCGTCGAGAGCTTAAGAAAATTTTTTTTTAAACGTGTAACTTTCAAATTCCAAATTATCTGTGCTATTAATTTCGAATCCCGTAATTTTTTCAACAATGTATTTTTATTGTTAAAGAAATAAACTGGACTGCAAATGTTTTCCAGAAGTTTAAATGGGAATAATTTGTCCCACGGTATTAAAAAATAAACTGATGACAAATAATAATATTTCGTGAATCATTATATCAAAGTGTGGGTGTATAAAATTATAAATATTTACAAAAGACGTCAAAGTACCGTCGCGTCGGCTCCAGGTTTCCAACCATGGAAGTCTAAACACTCAAATGATTTATCGTGAGATATTGTCAGACTTTTATATTGTTTGATAACACAAAGTATAAGACGATGAAGAAGTCTTCTCAATCAACGTTATCTGTCATCATAGGAGCACGAATTGATTATATAAAACATATAATTAAAAAATTAAATAACCTACTAAAATCGCTCTGAAACTCGTAAGACGATGGCCGTTGAAAAATTTCCATTGCCTTCTTCAAAGACTATTCTTATATTTTACTTAATATATATTAAGAAAAATCAATCAAATCCCTTAAAATTACTTTTAAAAAATCAAAATTTCTTAAAATTTTTACAAAAGCTTATTAGAATCCTTTAAAATTCCACGAGAATATTTGTAGTTCTTTAAAATTTCTCAAAACTCTTCCAAGTTTGTTAAAATCATTTATAATTCCATCAAAAACTTGTAAATCCTTTAAAGTACACAAAACTCTCTTAAAATTTGTTAGATTCCACAAAATCTTTTAAAAATCATAAAAATTTCGTGAAATCCTTCAAAATTTCTTAAAATTCTTACAAGCTTATTAAAATCCTTTAAAATTCCTTAAAATTCTTTGAATTTCTTAAACTTTCTTAAAAATCTCTTAAAATTTCATGAAGTCCTTTAAAATTCAACTAAATCTTTTAAATATTATACAACGATTTTTCAAATCGCAAAATTCCTTGAATATGAATTTGCAAGCGTGAACGCAAGGAGACAGATGTTGTTACTGTAATTTTAGGAATCAGTCGTAGATATAAATAAATAAATAAAACGTACCTTAAACGTACCAAATAAACGTACCTTAATGCTTTAGCTTCAATTTTAGAAATTTTCAATTTGATATCTCAATAAATATAGAAGTATCGTTGCAGAGAAAAAAATGTTGGTAAAGTTGGGATCGGATAAAATAAAAAATGGCCTAAATTCATTGTATTTATAATTTTGACAATGAAATTAAAATCAAAGTTAAAATCTGGATAAAATTAAGGGTATGTGATACTTTTTCGAAGGGTAAATCGAATTTAGCAAGACGAAACTCTTTTTTAATTTTGCGAGATAAAAAGAGTCAATAACGGTCTGTTTTAATGTTATTCTCTCATTTTCCAAAGTTTCAGGGCAAAATATTTATTTTTGTGGCCGAAAAGTTGGTTATTGGAAAACCATATAATTTTCAAAATTTTTTTTTCGTGAAAATTTTGGAGAGGAGAGGGGGGGTATATGTAGGACGCACTTATTTTCTTTTGCCCAGGGCGTCAAAATTTACTTTTACGGCACTGATTTGGGTGTTTTCTGAGGGCCCGAGTGGCACCAGCAGTCACATAATTCAGGCTATCGGCGACACGAAGACACGTCGTATTAGGATCAAATTTCTGCGAGTATATATCTTCATACTGTATATAAAGAGAGTCAGAAGATGCAGATGATCCCCTATTCGAAACATTTCCGCCCTAACAAATAGGGCCTCAGAGGCCCGCCGACCCACGACCTTTGAATTGTCAGTTGCACGAGTGTAAACACGACCCTCTACATCGAGAAAAAAAGATACCCTCGGTTTCGGCTATCTTGCCCGACAAATTATATTCAACTAGGTTTCGAGACTTAAAAATGAGGAAAATTTGTCTTTACCAGTAAACTAACACGCGCGCTAAGGGCGCGATTATTTTGTATTTCTTCTTACAATTTCAAGTCATTCAAAACCCAATCAGATTTGCAACAATAATGTATTCCAGATTTTCAAAACATTTTGTGACACCATTTTTTTAGAGAGAAATTTTATAAGGTATCTAAAAATTTTAAGCGAGTTTGACGATTTTCAAGTAATTTTCACTAAATTCAAAAGAATTTTAGAATTTCTATAAATAATTTTGTAGAATTTTAAGGAATTTCGGAATATTTAGTGGAATTTTAAAGGAATTTAATGAATAATCTATATCTATATAAATGATTAAAGTACTTACTAAACATTATACAAACAAATTTTCAGCCAAAAATATTCAATAGTTTCTTCATAATAACATTTTTTTCACTGGGGTGCAATTTACCCCGGTGTGGCAGCTAAGGGTTAAAGGATTTTATGGAATTTCAAGGGATTTCAAAGAAGTTCAAGATATTTATATATATAAATTTTAGGGATAAGAAGCTATTTTAAGTAATATTATAAAATTCCATACGGATTTGAAGTGATATCCAAATTTTTCAGAATATTTCTAAAGATTTTAAATTATTTCAAGGAATTGGATAAGAATGGAATCAGAATTGAACTGGAATAAAATTATAATGTAATTGAAACTAAATATACATATATATAAGAATTTAATTATAAAATTAAAATTGAATTCGAGCAGAATTAGGATTAAATTGAAATGTATTACACTCGACGTTCCCAATAGTAATGTTCCCAATAGTAAAAGAGTTTTGTTCTCAATATAGTAAAGAGCGCAACTCGCAATAAGCACTTCATACTACTGCTCATGCGTTGCGTTCGGCATCTGGTTGGTTGCTATTCGCGCGCAGTTTAAAATACTAAAAATAGTATTTGATATGCAATACGCATGCACGATTGATGTGAAATTTGAGGAAAGGAATTTTTTTACTATTGGGAACGACTCTGGTTTGGATTTATTTACTATTGGGAACGTCGAGTGTAGTCGTATTAGTTATCCATTCTAACTTACCGGCATTTTTTTGCTCTGCAATGCCATTTCAAAGCATTTCAAAGATATTAGTTTGATTTCTCCCACCAGCATAGAATACCTACATTATCGACATAAAGATGGTAATGTAGGTATTTGTAAAAAAGTAAGGAAAGTAAAAATAAAAAGTATGTACACGCGAGTTATAGATTCAAGAAGATCTTTTTGATTCAAGTCGTTTTAATAAGGGAATGTGATACTTTACCATAAAAGAGCATTTTAGTTTCCGCAACTTTTTACGCTCTAATAATAAATATTTTTTGCTAAAACTATTACCTCCGTCTGTAAGAAACGGAGGTAAATGGCCTAGTTTCAATGCAAAATATTTATTATTGCGAACGTAAATAAGTTGCGGAAACTACATTTGCTCTTATGGTAATTACCACATGCCCTTATATAAAGACATGTTCAACTTATTCGATCTCTACCTTACCGACATTTCTAACGGCTCATACCAGCTCACACCCACTCACACCCATGCGAAATGAGATATCGATTTGAAAATTTGTGGAACTAAATACAAGATACTATAAGGAACATTTATGTTCCTTATTATTTATTAAGAGGTTTGATTTCGAAATTTAATTTAATTTAATAAAATTTAATTAAATTCCGTTTCACACAAAAAGTATTAATAAAAATAAAAGTCTTTCTCGCTGTACTTATATATTTCAAAAAAGATTGCTTCCATTTAGCGAAAGAGTAATATTTTATTTTATTTTTTTATTTTTATAATATTTTATATTTATCGAGTAAAATAAGGAAATTGAATTTTGAGATTTAATATTTAAACATGGATCCAAGACCCTTACATTTAAAAAGTAGACTTTTTGGTAAATTTGAACAAGTACGGGGTGTTTCTTTTTTTTTTTATTGAGAACGTGCGGGGGCGAGTCTTTGATCCCCAAATTGACTTCGATAATTGACAAGTTTACAGCGGGACTTGATAGTTGATAGGGCACCTCCTATGGGGATTCGACAGCACCCGCCATTCATTTGTTAAGCTTTATGGGTTGGGGAAATATGCGTCCATGAGAGAAAGAACTAAGCTTTCTCTTTTCTTAGGAAAAGATATTTAATTTCCATTATTACAAAGTGAAAACCTCTTCTCTGTATGATACTTTAGAATTCAAAATACTATCTTAAAAAAAAGTGATGTAACCATCTCGAAAATATTGAACACACTGTTTTCGAAAATCTGATTGGTTTCAAAAGCATCTTTCATATATTTCTATAGATTTCACAAGATTTCAAGACACTTTAACTGGTTTTAACGAATTTTAAGAAATTTGAATAGATTACAAAAAATCTCAAGTGAATTTAATGAGTTTTAGGAAATTTAAAGAGGTTTTAAGAAATTCCATGGAATTTGAGTAATTTTAAGTAATTTTAAGAAACATCAATTGTTTTTGCGAAATTTAAAGAAATTTCATAAGATTTCAAGACATTTTAACTGGTTTTAACGAATTTTAAGAAATTTGAATAGATTACAAAAAATCTCAAGTGAATTTAATGAGTTTTAGGAAATTTAAAGAAGTTTTAAGAAATTTTAGACATTTTAAGTAATTTTAAGTAATTTTAAGAAATATCAATTTTTTGAAGACTTTTAAGGGATTCAAGGGATTTTACGGAATTTCATGGAATTTTAAATACTTGTAAAATATTGTACGGGATATTAACTTATTTACAAGAAGTGTGAGAATTAAAAATTTTTATGAAAATTTAAGTTAAAAAAATTGAATTTATTCTGAATTTATTCAGAAATTATAATTTCTGTACACGAAATTGTGAACAGAAGTAACAAAAATTTACATAAAAGTGGGGTTAGATCATGCAGAATAAAGTATATATAGAGAAATATAAAGGTCAAATCAAAAATTATATTTCTTTAATTTAAAGAAATTTTTCATTTGAAGCAATCAAATATTTCTTTAATTTAAAGAAATCTTTGCTTTGAAGGAACGAAATATTTCTTTAATTGAAAGAAATTTTCCGTTAAAATTAAAGAAATATTTCTTTAAATCAAATAAAAAAATTTAACAAAAAAGTTTCTTTAAATCAAACAAATGTTTCTTTGACCGTATATCAATACTAGAATTTCTTTGATTCAAAGAAAGTTTCTTTGATTTAAAGAAACTTTTTTCTGGGTGTACAATGAAAAAGCAGGGTTTGCAATTTTATTAGCAAAAATTACCTTTTGAAATAGTAAAATTTACTAAATTCCAGGAAAAATGCGTTCAGACCGCAAGTTGACTATATTTTAAATGGTAAATTGAGCTATTTCCTTTTTTCCGTGTAATTCATGAAATTATACTTATATAGGTTTCTCAAATCAGGGGACGTAAAAAGAATTGCGTAGGTGTGCCATTTCATGACTGCCCAGGATCACTCGATCCTCATTGAAAATAGGCGACTGGATGTCGCGATCGAAATTAAGACAAATCGGTTAGGATGTCGATATTGGACGCGAGGAGCACCATAATAGCGTTGAGACTTCTTCGTCCTAACGCATTCGCCAATCATTCTCCCCCCTCTCTCCTAATTCCCCTCTCGTAAGATGTTGTCGTCTCGGAAAAATCCTGAAAACACTTGAGCAGGGATTTTTTTTTACACTACGTCACTCGATTCGATCGGATCCCACAGGACTATAAAAGCCCAGGACTCCTTCGAGCAAGGCACCACTCGACTAGAAAAGTTCGAAATAAAAACATAAACAAAAATGTTCGTCTGTAACGATCACCATTTACTCGGGTTCGTGTGTATTGTGATTTTCATCACTTGTGCTTCTGGAGATTACGGTATGTGCGAAAAATCAGTATCGCGCAAATTCAGCGATAAAAGTTGTTTTTGGTCGAGCTGGATAAAATGATTCTCAAAATCAAAATGTATTTAAAATGTAAAATGTAAAATAGGTTTACAAAATCTATTTAAAATGGAAAATAGAAAATGGTTTTCTATCTTCTATTTAAGGGTGTTGCTGGAACCAAGTTCTAATCTGAAAATTCGATTTCTTCATTTTACTTAACAAATATTAAAATTGGAATTATTTCCCTCTGTAGAATTAATTAATTTGTTACTAGAATTATGCACACAAAGCGAGAAAATATCTAATTCAAATTTTTTTTTAAGTAAAACGAAAGTATTGAATTTTAAAGTTAGATTTTGAATTCTTCGTTTTATGGAAAAAGTAACGAAACTAAATAGTTTTTCTCTCTGTATGCAGTCTTATATTTGAAAAAAGATTAGTGCTACAGAGCGAAAAAAAATGTATCTATAATTTTCGTTGAGTACAATGGAGAATGAAATTTTGAGCTTAACACTTGGATCCAACGCCCTTAAAATGAAAAATGCAAAACGCATATGTTAGTTTTAAGGAATTTAAAAATTTTTCATGGAATTTCGAGGAATTTTCAGAGATTTTAATTTTTCAAAATTTTTTTAAATTTCGAAAGAATTCAAATAATTTGAAAGAAGTTGAAAAGGATTTCAAAAAATTCGGAAGATTTAAAGGATTTTTAAGAAATTTTACAGTGTTTCTAAGAATTCAAGTGATTTTAAAAAGTTTTGAGCGATTTTTCTAGTCTTTTTTTACCAATTTTCATTGACATAACGACATTTAATGGACTTGATTTCAATCAGAACGTACCCGTGAAACTTTGAATGTGTTTTTGCAATACCGTTTTAAAAATTTTTTAGGCGACATACTGAAGACGCCATTAAAGACAATTTTTTGATATCTTATTTTTTATCTTCTGATAATAAATTATATTGGAATCGGATCATTTTTTTAAATTTTGGATCGGATCATAGATTTTTTTGGCCCCATATTGGAGTTGCTATTTGTTTTCGAAACTCGGGTTTCGAATTTCAAATTAGCAAGACGGGGATAAATAAGTATACTTTTTATTTATAAATATTTTATATTTTATATTTTTATTTATAAATATTTATATTTATATATTTTTTATTTATATTTATTTTTATATTTTTTATATTATATTTTATATATATATATATATTATATTTTATATTTTATAATTATATTTTATATATATTTTTTATATTTTTATTTATAAATAAAAATAATAAATACATAAATTCCTATTACACTTAGAAAAAAGTTTGTTTGAATCAAACAAACATATCATTGATATAGGGTCAGAGAAAAAATATCTTTAAATTAAACAAAATTTGTTTGATTCAAAGAAATTTTATTTAATTCAAAAAAATTGATTTCATCATAATAAAAAATATTTCTTTAAATCAAACAAATTTTTTTTAATTCAAACAAAATTTGATTAATTCAAAAATATTTTTTCTTTGACCCTATATTAATGATACGTTTGTTTGATTCAAACAAACTTTTTTCTGAGTGTAATTTGGATTCATTCGGATTAAAAGTTCTGATTGACCCGATCCATTCGGATTGAAAGTTTGGATTGACCGGAATCATTCGGATTTATATTTCGGATTAATTCTGATTGATTCAGATTGACCGCATTATAATTCGGATTATAAGTTCGGATTCATTTTGAATGGACCTCGAATTAATTCGGATTGAAATCTTTCTTCGGATTAAATCGGAATGAAACTGTTTGGTTCGGATACAAATTCCGAAATGATTCGGAAAATTTCGGATTGGTCGTGAAAAATTAATAGTATTAATAGTACCAACAAGTACTATTTTTTATAAATTATTTCTTATGGTGTGCTTTAGATACGAGAGGAAGTCAATCTCTAGGCGAAAATGGCGGCGAAAGAACACCACAAGAGGGAAACGACAATTGTGATGGTAACAACTGTGTGAAGAGAAACATTAAATGCTCGCCAGGGGCAATGTGGTTTGGGCCCAGATTAGGCAGACGACGCAGATCCGGACGCAAATCGGAAATGAACTCCAAAGAAATTGAAAGCATCGCCGAAGCCATCAATACAGCTCCATGGGCCATAGTTTCAATTCCCGGTAATAATTTGCTTCAAAATTTAAAGTTACTAGCATATATGGAAAGTTACTAGCATATTTCTGAATTTTAAATGTTGTAATATAATTTTTAGGAATTTTAAAGAATTTTGTGTAATTTTATGAGATCTCTAATAATTTTAAGGGATTTTATGATTTTTAGAAGATTTTATAGAATTTTAAGGATTTCATGGAATTTCATGAGATTTCGAATAATTTTTTGCTTCCTCATAGAGGAAGCTTTGTGGTGGTGACAAAATCCAGTTTCCTAAAAAAGGTTTTTTTCAACATATTTTAACGTCAATATATCTAACATGATGTCCTGAAAAATTGTCCGGATGTGTGTGTGTGTGTGGATGTATGTCACGATCCAGCAATTTCTTGAAAACGCGTAGAGATAAATTGATGAAATTTTGCATAGTTATTTCATTATATACCTAGTTGAATTTCTTACAATGGTTTAACAAAATATTTAATTTTACAAGTTTTATGTACTTTTATAATTTTCTTAAAATTAAATTTTTCACTATAACTTCTCAAATAATCAAAATTCAAAGATGATGTAAGGAAAACGTAGATTCCTTGTGTCGAAACGAATCGATTGACCTATATTATTAATGCATTTCATTAAAAAATAACAAAGTTATGGTTAATTGTATTTTAAAAAATTAATTTTTCGACTATAACTTTTCAAATATTCAAAATTTGAAGCTGACGTAAGGAAAATAAAGGTTCCTTGCGTCGAGACGAATCGATTGACCTATAAGATTAATGCATTTCATTGAAAAATAAGAAAATTGTGCTTTATTGTAATTTTTGAAAATTAATTTTTCGAATATAACTTCTCAAATAATCAAAATTTAATGTTGATGTAAAGAATAATTAATGCTTCCTCTATGAGGAAGCAAATCATATTTGCTTACAGGAAGCAAAGTGCTCATTGAATGAGCACAAAAGTTGATACAACTTCACAGCTAGTTTAATAGATTTTGAAGGACGTCTAGGGACATTAAACTTTATCGTATAATTTAAAGAATTTCAAGCAGTTTCTAAGAATTTCAAGAAGTTTTCACGAATTTTAAAAGATTTCAAGAGTGTTCTATGAGTTTTAGAATATTTTATGGGGTTTAAAGAATTTTAAAGTTGTCAGGTAATTTTATTGATTTCTCTAATCTTTAAAACATTTTGTAGAATTTTTAAGGATTTTCAGTGGCGTAACTATGTAGTAGCGAAACCCCGCATTGCGGGGAGGCCTCCTCCTCTGAGGGGTCTCCGAGGGGCCTCTTAGACTGAGTAGAAAAAATAAATTTCACTCTATATTTCTATTTTTATTTTAAAAATTTAAATTTATTCAAAACTTCGGTTTATTACAAAGAAATTTATATATCGACCTATTCATAGTTTCTTTTTATTTTCAGAGTGGCCTCCTAAAAATTTTCGCGGGGGGCGCCTACAATTTTTAATTACGTCACTGAGGATTTTATGGAATTTTATTAAATTTCTACGGATTTTAAGAGATTTTAAATGTTAAGAAATTCCTAGAGTTCGAAATTAGAACTTTAGAAATTTTTAGAGATTCTTTTGAATTTTAACTTTTTAAAATATTTTCAAAATAGCATAATTTTTGTAAACGCTAATCGACTTGGATTGAATTGAATTAAATTTGTATCCGAAAGATTTCAATAAACCATTACGAGCTAATCCGAATTTATAAATACATTTATAGCAAAAGTTTCAAATAAAATTCCTATCGAAATGAATCCGAGACAATCCGAAATACAGAGCGAAAAAATATTTAATTTCGATACTTTTTGCATAAAATGAGGAATTCAAAATCTAACTTCAAAATTGAATATTTTCATTTTAACTTAAAAAATATTTGAATTAAATATTTTCTCGCTCTCTACGCATAATTCTAGTTAAAAATTTATTAATTCAACAGAGGAAAAAAATTCCAAATTTAATATTTGTTGAGTAAAATAAAGAAATCGAATTTTTAGATTAGAACTTGGCTGACAATTCTTGACTTTTTCTACTTCACAGGTGAAAAGAGGCAAACCCAGTTTACGCCGCGACTCGGGCGTGAATTAGCAGAGGAACTTCTCTATGGTGACCTTGAAGATCTTCCGAACCAAGTTGAAAGTCAAAACCTAGACGATGAAGTTCGATTTCGGCCATCTTTCATGTCCCGTCTTGGTCTAGGTCTTGCTCGTCAAACTCCCTTCCTCCCACCACCGAGACTTGGCCGACAATTGCAAACAATTTTGGCAAGAATCTAGAATCTAATTTGTATTTGAGATTTAAGACTTATTAAGTTTGTTTCTATTTATTTCATGGATACATTTTATCGCATGCTGTATTTCAAATAAATTTCCGATATTCAATCTTTACTTTTGGATTATTTTCTGCCGATATTTTTTTTTTCATAAATTTATTTATTTTATAATTAATTGAAGTGAAAGGACAATGATTTTCAAGAATTATATTTGGGATAAGGGAGTCTCGAAAACTCTTAAATTATCCACTTTAAGGCCATGTACTACTTACAGGATCCCTACCTTACCGACATTTTTTTCTCTGCAACCTTGTACATTTATTATGAGAATATCAAAAATTGAAAATTTCTAAAATTGAAGCTAAAGTATTAAGTTACGTTTATCTGGTCCTAAATATTGACATTTATAAAAGCTTAAGACCATATAAACATATCTTAGCATATTTTCTTTAACTTTAGAAGTTTTCAATTTGATATTTCAATAAATGTACAAGTAAGGTTGCAGGGAAAAAAATGTCGGTAAGGTAGTTATCGGGTAAGTCTTACATGGCCTTAACGTTCACGAATCTTCACAATGATAATCTTGATAATTTGTGAAATATTTCTCAACTGACGAAAAACGAAAAAGCGAAGATTAAATTTAATAAGGTTTCAGTAGTCAAAACTTTTTGTATGAATTTTTCAGTGAAGGTATATTTAGCTTTTTCTTAGGAGACAATTCTTTTTTTTTTTTATTTTTATATAATACACTGCAACTAGGAAAAAGCACAAAAATAAAAATACATTTAGATATTCTTTAGACCGTTTCAAATTTTTCAGTAGATACAATTGTCTGTGCAACTGTAACACGAACACTAGAAACTATAAATAAATCTGTATTAGATAAATTTTAATGTATATTATGCAATTACTATGGAAACAAAAATAACTTTGAAAATAAAAGGAATGAACTGGGCGTCCAACAGAAATCGCTTTCATTTATTTCTATACGTAAAAACTTTCAAAAATTTGTGTGTGAATCTACTTACAATTAGTACTAAAATATCTGGAAAGTATACTTCCTCGCTTTGTTACGAACCAATATTACAATTCTTTAGAAAACAAGTCCGGGTAGTAGATTTCTTTTGCACCATGGTAAATTATTGAAATAAAAACTGAATATCTATTAAAATTGACCAATTTCGAATTGAGAGTATCTATTTTAAAATAAATTTAATTTAAAATATTTTAATTAATATTTTAAATAAATAAATATTAATATAAATTATTTGTATTATATTTAAATTTATTTTATGTATCTTAAATTTATTTATTTTAATACTTATGTTAAAATATTAATATAAATATTAATATTTATTATATAATAATACAAAATAATAATAATAATAATAATAAATTAATTAATTAAATTTTTTTAAGTCGTGTGAATAAAATAAATAATAATATAAAATTAAATCGACGAGTTTCATTATTTATTCAGAAACTTAATTTAGAGTGTTATTCAATTATTCAGTGCTTAATAAATAAAATTTACTTATTACTCAAGCGAAAGCTTCGGATTGAAATTCATTCCGAATCAATCCACAATTTTCCGAATCATTCCAAAATATGTATATCCGAACCAAATAGTTTCTTTTCAATTTAATCCGAAGATAGTTTTCAATACGAATTAATTCGAAGCCCATTCAAAATCGAAACGAACCTATAATCCAAATGAATCCGAATAAATCTATTTATATTCAAATGAGCTGAGAGATCGTGCACTATTCACACCACTGATTGGAGATGCGAGGCGGTGTTGCCACATCAACTACCTCGTGAGTCAAATTCACGAAATATTTTGTTTTGACTAGCTATGTACCGGTAGAACCTCGTTAAATTTTTTGAAATTTAAAATCACTTCACAACATTTAACATTCGTAAAAATCTCGAATTTACAACAACTTTTGAAAAAATCTCTTGAAATTCATTCAAAATTTCTTGAAATCCCTACAAACATCTTGAAATTCCACGAAATCCCTTCTTTGTTCATATAAATTCATATAAATTCTTTGTTCATATAAAATTCCACGAGGAATTTTAAAATTTCTTAAACTGCACAAAAATTTCTTTAAATTATTGGAAACCTATTGAAATCTCTTAAAATTCGCTGAAATCTTTTGAAATTCTTAAAAACATCTTTAAATATCTTAAAATTCCACTATACAATATTTAAAATTCCATGAAATCCTTTACAATTATTTTACAAAATCGTTTACAAATCATAAAAATCTCGTGAAATTCTTTAAAATTCCCTAAAGTGCATTAAAATCTCTAAAAAAAACTCTTGAAATAAAAAATCTCACAAAATCTTTTAAAAATCAAAAATCAAAAACTCTTGAAAAAAAATTTCACAGTCTTTTAAAAATTAAACTAGCTGTGAAGTTGTATCAACTTTTGTGCTCATTCAATGAGCACTTTGCTTCCTGTAAGCAAATATGATTTGCTTCCTCAGAGAGGAAGCATTAAGTATTCTTTACATCATCATTCAATTTTTATTATTTGAGTAGTTATATTCAAAAAATTCATTTTTGAAAATTACAATAAAGCACAACTTTCTTATTTTTCAATGAAATGCATTAATCTTATAGGTCCACTGATTCGTCTCGACACAAGGAATCTTTATTATTGTGAAAAAATGAATTTTACGAAAATTACAAAAGTACATAAAACTTGTAAAATTAAATAGTTTGTTAAACATTTGTAAGAACTTTAACTAGGTATATAGTGGAATAACTATGCAAAATTTCATCAATTTATCTCTACGCGTTTTCAAGAAATTGCTGGATCGTGACATACATCCGCACACACACACACACATCCGGACAATTTTTCAGGACATCATGTTAGATATATTGACCTTAAAATATGTTGAAAAAAACTTTTTTTAGAAAACTGGATTTTGTCACCACTACAAAGCTTCCTCTATGAGGAAGCAAAATGACTTGAAATTTTTTAAAATTCTATGAGGACCATTAAAATTCCTTAAAATCATTTTTAAAATGTCAAAATTACTTACTATTTTTACAAGCTTCTTAAAATCCTGTAGAATTCCACGAAAAACTTTAAAATGCCTTAAAATACATGTAAAGATGTAAATGTACGTAAAGATTTCTAAAAACTCTTGAAAGCCTCTTGAAATTCCTTAAACTTCTAAAAAATCTTTTATAAATCATAAAACTTGTGTGAAATCCTTTAAAATTTCATGAGGAAAATTTAAAAAGTCTTAAAATTCTTCCAAGCCTTTTAAAATCTTTTTAAATTCCACGAGAATATTTTAAATCTCTTAAATTTATTACAAGTTTCTTTAAATCCTTTATAATTCCACGAGAAATTTTAAAATCCCCGTAAAAAACTTTTCAGAATTCCCTAAAATTTCACAAAATCTTTGGAAAATCATAAAAATATCGTGAAATCCTTTAAAATTTCTTAAGGAACTTTAAAATTTCTTAAAATTCTTTGAATTCCCTAAACTTACTTATAAAAATCTCTTAAAATTTCATGAAGTGCTTTTAAAATTCAACTAAACCTTTTAAATATTATAAAAATCTCTTGTAATCACTTAAAATTCCTAAAAACCTCCTAAAATTCTTTAAAATTATTGAAAATGTCTTGAAATCATTAGAAACCTAGAGAATCTCAGAGAATACCTGGAAATTATTTATAATCCTTCGAAATCTTTGGATAGTTTCTAAAATTTATTAAATAAATTATAAAAGTTATATATGTGTTACGACAAAAAAAAAGTAGTTAACATAAATGTCAATGTTTTTTTCCCTGACTTCCCTGAGATCCTAACATGTAGCCTCCCTGGTTTATTTATGTTTTTTCGTCTGTTGCTCCAACAGCCTTAAATAATTCCAGGGAATTCAAAATGAATTAAAAGAAAAGTTTATAGAACTGAAAACTGAAAGGAATTCAATATTCTTCAAGTGATTTAGAGAGATTTAAATGATTTGAAGAGATTTAAAAATATTTTTGTGAGTTTGAAAAAAGATCGAATCTAATTTTTAGTTTCCATCACTTGCGAAGGAAATTTCTTCTAAACAAGAGAGGTATAGGTGGGGAACTTAAGTCGATAATTTTCTGCCCACAGTTTATTTGCACTTCCGCACGAGATCCGGTGAATTTACGACCTTCGGAAATAGATTCGTCCTTGCATGCAAATCGCTGAAGCAACTTGAGGAAATAAATAATGGAGTAGAACGAAATCCCTTAAAGTCTTAAAAAAAGCAATCAATAGCTAAAAGATATAATTAAATTAATTTGATTAGTTCATAGGTAGATAGGAAATTACTATTCAAGAAGTGAAAAAGAGACTTTTCCGGCTTCGCGCCCCTTGGAATATTGAGATTTGTGAAAGTTGGGGTGTGTCAAGTCGCTTTAAAAATTGCTTTTTATTAAGGAGTTGAGAATTTTAATTTCGATGCAAAGACCTTAAAAGACTTAAAAATTGTACACAATCAGGGTGGCTACAAGATTCAATTTTTCAATTTCCCTGACTTTCAGACGACAGAAAAGTATTAAAAATACGTATAAATTTTCAATAATATACTATTGAAATTTTTTGAAAAATTTCGTATAAAAAATCACTAAAAATCACTTTAAATCTTTTGAAATTTAAAATCACAACACTTAATATTCGTAAAAATCACTCGAATGTACAACAACTTTTGAAAAGATCTCTTAAACTTCATTGAAATTTCTTGAAATTCCTAGAAACATCTTAAAATTCATTTTAAAAAATCGTTTACAAATCATAAAAATCTCGTGAAATTCTTTAAAATTCTCTAAAGTGCATTAAAATCTCTAAAAAAAACTCTTGAAATAAAAAATCTCACAAAATCTTTTAAAAATCAAAAATGACTTCAATTTTTTTTAATTCTATGAGGACTATTAAAATTCCTTAAAATCATTTTTAAAATGTCAAAATTACTTACAATTTTTACAAGCTTCTTAAAGTCCTCTAGAATTCCACGAAAAACTTTAAAATCACTTAAAATGCGTAAAGATTTCTTAAAATTCTTCCAAGCCTTTTTAAATCTTAGTAAATTTCACAAGAATATTTATAATTCCTTAAAATCTCTTAAATTTATTAGAAGTTTCTTAAAATCCTTTATAATTCCACGAAAAATTTTAAAATCCCTTAAAATACGTAAAAAAACTTATAATTTTTGAAAACTTTTCAAAATTCCCTAAAATTCCACAAAATCTTTAGAAAGTCATAAAAATTATGTGAAATCCTTTAAAATTTCTCAAGGAACTTTAAAATTCTTTGAATTCCCTAAACTTACTTGTAAAAATCTCTTAAAATTTCATGAAGTCCTTTTAAAATACAACTAAACCTTTTAAATATTATACAAATCTCTTGTAATCACTTAAAATTCCTAAAAACCTCCTAAAATCCTTTAAAATTATTGAAAATGTCTTGAAATCATTAGAAACCTAGAGAATCTCAGAGAATACCTGGAAATTATTTATAATCCTTCGAAATCTTTGGATAGTTTCTAAAATTTGATAAACAAATTATGAAAGTTATATATGTAATACGATAAAAATAACATAGTTAACATAAATGTCAATTTCTATTTTCCCTGACAACTACTCGCATTTCCCTGATAAACATTTTTTTCTCTGACTTCCCTGACATGTGGTCACTCTGATAATATAATTAGAGGATTTTGCATTTTCCCGAAAAATTACTTTATAGGAAGCAATCATCCTTCAGGGCATTTTATTATTATTGAAAATTTTTCAAAACAGATGAAACTGGTGACAAAAATTGAAAATAGATGAAAATTGTGTTGGTCTAATCCCAAATAATTGAACCAAAGTTAAAAAAGAAAAACAAATTCTGCAGTTTTTTGGTTTTTATTATTTCATATCCACAAACGTTACATCTTCCAGGCATACACAAGACTCAAACATCACGTACACCATTGTTATCATCACATTATGAAATCACTGCACGAATTTAAATCTTTTACGGATTTTCTAGTAACTCGAACTTATTAGTGCTTATAGTAGTTGCAAATGTTAATTTAGTTTTTAATTCTATTTACATGGATGACGTAGTTGTGATTAACGCACTAAGATAATCGAAATATTCATGTTACACATAATCATTATTATTAATTAATTAATATTAGGTGTACAAAAAAGTTCGACCCATTTCTAATAATTGGCGGCTCCTAAAAGACAGTTATGTGCTAGGTACCAATTCTGGTGTTAGTGTCTAAGGCTGTGAAGGTGCGCACCGAGTCGGGCTCATCCGCTCTCTGTTAATAAGGTTTATAATTTGTTTTATTTTTATGAATAAATTTTTTTGTCGTAAAAAACTGGACGAATTTTTTTGTACACCTAATAATATTATCCGATATTAATATCGATACATTATGCATTCCTTGGGATCGATATAAAGTTTCAACTATGGATTGTCTACCTGTAAAAAAATACGCAATCGAAGAAAAGCATTTGCTGATTTATAACTCAATAATAAATTAAGTATAAATATGATGTATCAGTTTACCCATTAGTTAATTAAATTACTTCAATTTCGAATCTACAAATTGAATCAAAAGACTGTTTTTGTTTTTTATTCCGGCAAAGCTTTTTCTCCGATGCTTCTTTTCAAGATTAATTCTTCTCTAATTTTATTGTGAACCTCTATTAGTACATTTTTTTTTGCAATTTCTTACACTTTTTAGAAATAAATAATCCTTTTCTTTAAAATAGATATAAAATGTATAACCCGATTTTTGAAAAACTCAAAAATCGGGTTATACATAATTTACAAGAAAAAAATTTTAAAATGACATTTTCTATAAAATATTCAAGTCTGCTATCAAAACTTAAAACGTTTTGTATGGCTATTTATCAAAGGCACTAATAAATTTGTCTCAAAAAGAAATTTAAAACCAGAAACTGCTTCAAAATATTATAAAATTCATGAGAAGAAATTTCTATTTTTGTGACTTTACAATCAAAAACTACCTGGATTTTCAATATACATAATAGGAAGATGCAAGCTGTAAGCTTTTGTGTGTATGTGTGTGTACGCGTGTTTGTATATTTTATATATAATATATATATATATAATATATGCAAGATTTTTTTATACATTTTTCGGTTATCGACAACCTTTAACCCCACCCGTTATATTTATTTTCATATATATAGAGCGTAAAGCCTTAGTTGAATTAGGTATCGTTATAATAGCAGAATATCTGTATAATAATATGATAATAATAAAAATAATAATAAGTAACAATATTAGGTATGTATATAATTTACAAGCTGGCATTGTTCACTCAATTTGGCGCACATTGAAAACAAAATTCGTCCCGTAGTAAAAAAAAAAGAAAAAAAAAAAAAGAAAAAAAACGCCTTTTATTCGCGAGTAAAAAGAGTTTCACCGTACAATCAAAAAATGTTTAAAAGTTGGGTCAACAAAATTTTCGATAACGGGAGGAACTTTTAAGGGTTCTTTGGAAAGTTTTCTGTTTGTTAAGATAAGATTTTCGTACGCTATGAGTGAACTCTCTTTCCTTCTATCATTCTTCCTTTCTTTCTCATTCTCTCTTTCTAGACTAAATTTACAGAAACTCTTATTCAAACTAAGCCTAGCGATCTTATTAAATGTGATCAGCATCATCAGCAGTAGCCACAAATAATCGTAAATATATTCTACCAGTATTATAAAGTAGGTAGTCACTCACTTGAAAAACTACGGTAAATCTAATAACAATTCTTAATCTATCGTTATTTTAAATCTTTATGTACAGGACTGAAATTGTGAGCAAGTTATCCACCTTTTTTTTTTACAGGCGCCAAAAACTCTTCCGCGACAAGGATCCCAGAAATAATTTTTGAACGAAAAAAAAAAAAAAAAATGAAGAATATTGGGCGTGAGTCGATAATAATTCGGGGCTGCCAAAATCTTACGAAATATATAAATATATATATTTTTTTTTTTGGTTTTATAAATTTTTTTAAATGTCTCTAGACTTTTCTGGGAACTTCCTTCTCGTCGGTAAGATTCAAAATAAGGCTATTTGTGCTACATTCTCTATATTGTGATAAAGGGGATTCAAGCGCAATTTTCAACGCTGAGAATGATACAAATTTAGAGAAAAACGCAGAATGTGGCAGTGATACGAGATCGAAGGCGGAAAATCGTAAAAATTGATCAGTTCCTGTTTTCCATCTTTGATTAGAAAAGTTCTTTTTTTTAAAGATAATTTAGAGTTAAAATGTTAACTAAAGATAAGGTTTCTTTATTTGTTAACAAATGAAGAAAAATTAGTGATGTTTCTGGAAATATTTTTCAAGTGTGTAATGCAATTAAAATTGAAAAAATATTGAGGATCGTTCAAAAGTGTTAGAAGACAATATTAATTCAAAAACACTTAATTAAGAATTATTTCAGGATCAAGGGAGAACCAATAGTTGTCCTAGACCTAGAAAACTAATAGTAGTTTCAGAAAATTTCTGGAACACTAATAGTAGTCCTAGAATACTAAGTGTAATTTGGGGAATATCAATAGTTGTTTTGGAACACTAATAGTTGTTTTGGAATACAAATAGTTATCTTAAAAAATTAATAGTTTTTCTAGAAATATAATAGTTGTCCTGAAACACTAATAGTAATAATTCTAGAACACTAATAGTGATCCTGTAACACTAATAGTTGTTCTGGAATATTCATATTTTTCCTAGAATATAAATATTTTGTACCGGTACACTAATAGTTGTTTTACAATTCTAATGGTTGTTCTGGAACACTACTGGTAGTCCTAGAACATTAATAGTTGTGTTGAAACACTCACAGTGATTCTGGAACACTAATAATAGTCTTAGAAAACTAATAGTAATTTTGGAAACACTAAAAGTTGTCCTGGAACTATAATAGTTGCCCCGGAACACAAATAGTTGTACTAAAATACTAATAGTAGTCCTAGAGCACTAATAGTTATTCTAAAACAGTAATAGTAGTTTCAGAATACTGAAAATTGTCCCTGGAACATAAATAATTGTTTCAGAACACTAATAGTTGATCTATTGCACTAATAATCGTGTCAGAATATGAATAATTGTCTTGGAACACTAAAAGTTTTTTCAGAAAGTTGCAAATTAATTTTGCCCAACTTCCTTTAAAAAATGCAATTTCATTATTTTGACTTTAACTCTGGTTTTACTGAAAAATTACAATTAAATAAACAAAATACAATTAAATTAAATTTAGTTTAATATTAAAATTTTCAAATTAATTTTTAATTTAGAATATTCACTTAATTTACGAGAACTTACCAAACAACTTAAAAATCACTATGTTAAATTCAATCAAAATTCAAGTTTTTCTAATCAAAGCTAGAAAAATGAACACATTCGTTCAAATTTCCATATGAAGCGTTAATCACAAACGGATTGTCATTACGAAATTGACGAGGCGAACTGTCAACAGAAAAGCCCCCTGAGGTTGTCTAAAATTCTAAAATCGAAAAGTATTCAATGATCGTTGATCCGAAAAACAAAATGGAACTCGACGATCATATACGTTGGAATCCCAAAGAAAAAACTATTTCGATGTCTAATACTTACGATAATTACATTAGTTGTAGTCGTAATAATTAACTACAGCCTTTGGCGCGTAGTCAAAAGATTTAAATCTAACTTAAAAGAAGGTGCGTCAGTGATCTTTGTCTCTTTCCATCGTTAATGAAAAGAAACGAGAATATTCCGTACGCTCGGTCTAATCAATTTATCCCCATAATTGTCCTCTACTCCTCTCTCTCTCCCTTTCTCTATCACTCCCCCTCTTTTATTCTTATCTCGAAAAATAATTTAGCAATTTTGTCTCTAATTTTCAAAAATCCGTCGACCATTTTATGCATCGGATTCAAATTTCGAGTGTCAATAGACCTTAGAAATGAGTGATCTCAAAGCGATTCTTTACTAATCGCTCTTTTTTAATTGATTACCTACAAATGATGATTTTTTTATGAACAAATTCGTTACCTTTATACGAATTTGACCAATTTTTCTATGACTCGATTCTTGACGTAAACAATCTTTAGAATCGACTCCTTACAATCAATTTTTATATAAACAGATTTTTATCCACATTATGCGAATTTGAACGATTTTTCTACGAACCGATTATTTTGAACGATTTTTTGATAGGCTCTTGAAAGGTAGACTCTTTAAACGTCAATTCAAGTTGAATCGATCTTTTCAAAAGACTCAAGCATCCCCAACTAGGCCTTGAAAAAATCCCCTTCATTACAGGGTAACATTTAGTTATTTTACATTCCCGCGAAGCGTTTCATCGAATAAAAATCATTTATTCGTTGGTGGGAGAATTTCGCAGCTTCCTGAAAATGTTCTTTTTCATTTTTGAAGCTAGACTTACCGAAATTGGAAAGAGCGTCACTTTTCTGCGGTCTCGGTTTTGAGTTTTTCGGCGGGCTTGGTGGTGGAAAGGCGCGAGATTTTGGCAGTTTCCTGGGACTTGAAGGAACCAGAGTCGTGTCTGCTGCGGGGTTGTTGTTGCTGTTGTTTGACGAGGTCACGTTGACTGGAGGAATCACTTCGCCGCTTGGAATGAGTGAGTCTACCGGAACCAAAGGAGCCGGTGCGATTGCGGTATTGGGCGAGATTCACGGACTCGAGACGCAGCTTGGATTGTGATGGTCCTGAGGATGAGGAAGTAGTCGGGAGGGTAACTGTGCTTGAACTTCCGGAGAGACATCGAACGCGATGGGTTGGCGACTCATCTTCAATTGCGCTTGCTGACTCAGAATAGCTTCTGTTGCGACGCTTCGATGCTTGGGATCTCGAGACTTCGTTTATCTGAGGCTGAAAAAATAAATCAAGATAATTATATAAGTTAGGTGATCCAGGGTAGCCACAAGATTCAATTTTTTTATTTCCCTGACTTTCAGGCAAATTTCCTTTATAAAAAAGTATTAAAAATGAGAACAAATTTTCGGTAAGAATATTATTGAAATTTTTCAAAAATATCGTATAATATCACTTTAAATCTTTTGAAATTTAAAATCACTTCACAACATTTAACATTTGTAAAAATCTCTCGAATTTACAACAACTTTTGAAGTCTCTTAAAATTCATTGAAATTTCTTGAAATTCCTAGAAACATCTTAAAATTCGAAAAAACTAATAGTTGCTTTATAACACTAATAAATAATATTTATTCTGAAACACTAATAGTCGCTTCAGAGCACTAATAGTAGTCTTGAAAAACTAATAGTGTTCCAAGATAATTATTATTGTTTGTAAACACTAATAGTTGTACGAGAATACTATTATTTGTCTCAGAACAATAATAGTTATTTTCGAAAATCAATATAGTGGTCTTAGAACTCTTATAATTCTCATAAAACACTAATCGTTGCCTTTAAACACTAATAGTGTTCTCAGATTATTAATAGTTGTTTTGAAACATTTAAAGTTTTAGTAGATCACTATTAGTTGCCCTAGATCACTAATAGTTGTCTTAGAATATTAATAGTTATCTTGAAACACAAATAGTAGTCCTGGATCTCTAATAGTTGTTTTGAAAACATTAAAATTGTCTCAAAATACTTAAAATTTTTTATTATATTTTTTTTCCATTATAAATTTGATTATTATTTCAATAGGTGTAATAATAATATTAAAAATGACAAACCTCAACAACTCTGAAGTCTTCAATGCTCTTGAACTTGGAAAGATATTCCTGAAGTTTTGTGTCAACATCCAGCTCGGACGCATTTTTATAATACTTTAGGAAAGCCCAGAATTTTTCAAGTCCATATAATTGACCTAAGAGAAAGATTCAAAATTTATTCAATTAATAAGACACACATATACACTCTGAATTTTCAATTCCATTTCTTAGATATTTCTGCAAGAAATATATAAAAATTAAAAATGTATTAAAAATTTTATTTAATATACTTTAGATATTTAATAATCCATTTGTGTCTTCTCAAAATTCAAAATGTTGAATGAGATTCTGTCAAATTCCGTCAGAGAACACTCACGAAATCAGCGGAAACTATTCTTTTAATTTTGCACGATCTTACCATTCGATCGATTTTATCGATTAATTCGACCAAACAACCTATGTCGTGCATTCTAAGATCTAAGTTATTAAAATTAAAAATTTTTAATTTTCATTATAAAATCTAATAGTTTTAATAACTCGAAAATTATCTATACCTTAAAAAGTTTTGTTAATTCCTTCTCATCGCGTTCAAACTTCTCAATTTCAAGATTTTCAACAACTTGGGAAAATGCACTTTGGGATAAGTGAACCACAAAAAATTTAGAATTCTCAAATTTGAAAATGTCCAAAATGGAAAAGCTCTTGAATTTAGAGCTTCCTTAATTGCAAGAATAAATATTTTAAACACTACCATTTCAAAAATTTAGTGACAGATTATATAAATGTAGAAAAATATTTCTTCCAAATGAGAAATTTTTTTTCTACGTACCATTTTCGTAATCGCAGATCGTTTCTGTCTGGAAGTCCTTGTAAAGCTGCGGCCTGAATTTCCGTTCTAGACCATAACTGTAGAAGCGGAAAAGGCACTCAAGGCCGTAGCGATAACCAGCACTGGCGTCTTCCTTAGCCAAATTTCGAAATTCTTCGTACATACTACGATTGAAGTTCTCCCTGAGGAAAAATGACCAGAATCGGAAAAGCGTGTTCATCTCTTGGGATTGACCAATACCCAATCTTTTACGTTCTGCAAACATAAAAAGAAATTTTTTTTATTTAATTAATTAATTCAATTCCGAAAAATATTTTTAAATCGTTATAAATCTGTTTTAGTTAAACATCTTCAGAATCTCTCTTATCAGCATGTATTCCTCAGTCGGGAAAAGAAGACAAAAGTGAGATAATCATCATGTATAATTTCTAAATTAAATATCTATATAAAAATAATTTTTTAAATTATATAACGTTTTCGAATTCTTGTCCAGCACAGAAAATTGAAGCTGGTTTAAATTTGAAGTGTTAGAATGAATGTCTAAAAGCTTTCTTTTTAGGTAAAGATATTATACTAATATTTTGAAGTTTTTCTTCTTTTGAATTCTGTTCAATTCTTTTGAAATTCATATTTGAAATATTTTCTTTTTGATCAGAAATTTTAAGAAAGAAATTTTTAAATCAATTTTAAGATACATTTTATATTTTTGACGTTAAGGAAAATTTTAAACTTCAATTTGAATTCTTAATTTAAATATTGACTTGAGTTGAAGGTCAAATTTTTTTCCTTTTAGCCAAATTTTTTAACATTTCCGTCTTGTTAGTTTAAGTTTGTTTCAATTTTTTGTCAAAAATTTCTCACTTCACAACTATTTATATATATATATATATATATATATATATATATATATATAAATAAAATTACCTATTACCAATTCGATATCAAGATAAATTCGCAAAATTTCAAAATATTTTTAAAAATTTCTTTTGAGTTTCCGGATTTTCATAAGATTTCAAGACGTTTTTAAAAAATTTGAAGCGATTTCAAGAAAATTCAAAAGAGTTTAACGATTTTCTAGAAATTTCAGAAGCTTTCAAGCATTTTAAGACTTTGATTTTAAGGAATTTTGAGAAATTAATAAGGATTTCACGGGATTTAAATTTTTCTTAAGGATTTAAAACAAATTTCAAAGATTTGAATATCAATTCATCTCAAATATTGAAATGTCAAGTAAAAATGTTTTAACTGATTATCCGGAAAGGTTTTTTTTTTAATCCGCAAGTGACCCAGAATTATCATATAGCTCCAATGTTAACAATTTTTCTTACTGTTATTAGTTTCTGAGAAAAATTTGTTTGAAAAATGAGTGTTTTGAAAAATAAGTTCGAAAGCACTTACTTTTTTTTTTTTTTTTTTTTTGTTCTGGTAGAATTCGAAAGCGTATAAAATTTTAAGTTTCAAATGCGCATCATTTTCCCAAGATTTACGTGATGTAAGGTTAGAAAAACTTACCCTTTAAACAACGTGAATGATATTTGTGATAAACTTGCTGGGTGAAACCTTTTTCTTTGAGTAACGCATGACTAGGATGATGAAAAGTTGGAAGTGACTGCGGAGCGCTTCCATAACTGCTAGCCAAATGACTTTCATTTGGACTCGTTCCAGAACTACTTCTAAAAATTAATGAAAAAATAAAATTTATTATAATAAATTAACTTTTATAAAAATTTTCAAAAAAAGTAAACTTTAAAGAAAATAATAATTGTATTTGGTACTCTCAATAAAGATTTATTATTATTATTATTACTATTATTATTAATCATATTATAAAAAAGTATCTACTCAAATTTTGAAAATAATTCCCTGATAATTTTAGATTTTTTTTTCCATTTCATGTATAATTTGTCTTGATATTTCTAATCAAGATGTTAAAAAAATGTTTTAAATATTCAAATATCGGATCTCGGACCTTTTTTTCTTTATCGTTTTTATCGATTTTGTATAATATTAACTTTAAGAGACTTTGTGCAATTTTGAGAGATTTCAAATGACTGCAAGAGATATCAATAGAATTCAATAGTTTGGTTGGTTGGTTAGACAGTTTGGGCAAGGCGCCCCACCCCCGTGGGGCCCTACAGGCGCTCAGGCTAAAAGCCCATTGTGCCTAATACCTTTCCCCACGATGCTCACTAACCCCCCATTCCAGTCCTCCTGAAGAAGACTAGAATGTCGCTAGCCTGTAGCGCCCTAATCTCCTCTGGTTCCAGCAAAGCCGCCCCGAGGGTTTGGTGTCTGAGCCCAGTAAGTGCCGGGCATCGACCTAGGACATGAAGGGACGCTTCGGTACTGTGCCCCGTGAGCAACTATACCATTAGACTTACCTCTTTCCTGAGCCGGCTTAGGATATTATCGGCCAAGTCCCTCCTGCGGCATATGCCTAGAAGGGTCTTCGCCTGCCTACATCCCTTCACTTGCGCCCAGTACTTGTGGTGGTTGTACCACCCAGTTTTTGATCTCCAGCCTGGTACAGTAGGCTGTCAGGCCCAGAAAGGGTTCTGAGCCAATCGGCCTGCCTGCTGCCCCTTTTTTTCGCCAATTGATCAGCTTTTTCGTTGCCCTTAATCACTGAGTGACCAGGGACCCATATTAGGGCCACCCTATTGTTTTCTGGAAGTTGGTTGAGAGCCTTTTCACACTCCCACATCAGAATCGATGTGATTTTCGGTTTCCGAACCGCTTTGATTGCTGCCTGGCTATCAGAGCAGATGCTAATGCATCTGCCCCTTTTATTTTCCTCTATCAGCATCTCCGGACATCGGAGAATGGCATATACCTCCGCCTGGAATACCGTTGGGTATTGTCCCAACGGGATCACCATCCCCCTCTTGCGCGCGCTGTCATACAGTCCAGCCCTCTGCCTTGGAGCCATCCGTAAACACGATGTCCCCTTGTAGCAAGGACCCCCCTCCTCCTTTTTCCACGCTTCCCTTTCGGGGATGCATGTCCGGAAGTTGGTCGAAGCTGTACCTTATTTGTTATTTTATCCTGCCGCATCCTAAGAGTTGGCAGACTAACGATATCGCATGGGAGCCTAGTATGTTTAGGCCCCTGCGAACATCTACCCGTCGCAGCAAGACGTCCAACCGTCCGAGCCGCCCTCGCAGTTATCGCTACATACAGGGGCTCCTCATAGAGCATGAGGCCCACTGCCGCCATTGGCGTGGTCCTCATTGCTCCAGTAGCAGCCCTGAACACCAGCGCCTGCAGGCAACCCAGCCTCGCTTGGACCGTCTTCAGCTGCACCCTTGGCCACCAGATCACAGATGCATAGAGTAGCCTGGGTTTTAAAATCGCTGAGTAGAGCCAGGCAATCATGCCCGGCCCCAGCCCCACGTTCTACCGAAGGTCCTTCTACACATCCAGAAGGTTACCATGAACCTTCTGTACTGCGCTTCCAGATGCTCCGCCCAGCTCAGTTTCTTATCTAGGAAAGTTCCCAGGTATTTCACCGACTGGGCTACTTGAATCATCTTTCCGCCAAATTTGAGACCCGTTACCGCAGCCACCTTATATTTTCTCGTGAAGACTACAAGATCAGTCTTATCCGGGTTGACCGTTAGCCCTGATGCTACGCACCAGAGCTCCACAATTCGCAAGGCCGACCTCGCGAGATCCATAAGGGTGTCCAAATGTACTCCCCTATTCAGGATCACAAAGCATGTTTTGGATCCAGTCTGTAAGCTGTTCCGGCATGCCGCACTTCAGAGCCTCTCTGCATATGACTTCCGGAGGAGTGTTGCTGAAGGACCCTTCTATATCCAAGAAGGTGCGTACCACATACCCGCCTTCCTCTAATTGCCGCTCAATTCTTTTAACAGCCTCATGAAGGGCCGTGTCGACCGAGCAGCATGCCTGGAAGGCATGTTGACCACTGTGAAGTGGTCTCTTCGATAACACCCGTTCTCGGATGTACCTCTCGACCAGCTTTTCCAATGTCTTCAAAATGAAGGATGTCAAGCTGACCGGTCTGAAGTCCTTGGCAGCAGTGTAGCCCTCCTTTCCCGGTTTGGGTAGGAAGATCACTCTGCTGCCCCTCCATGCCATTGGCATATGCCTCAGTGCTATGCTAGCCCTGAATACTTTCGTCAGGGGCAGTTGCAGTTCCTGCAGCCCCTCTTGTAGAAGAGCTGGGTATACTCCATCCGCCCCCGGTGATTTGTAAGATTGAAAGGTCCTTACGGCCCAATCAACCTTCTTAACCGACACTATGTCGGACGCGAATCCCCAGTCTGCCCTTCTACCCGGGCCTACCTGGTATCAATAGAGAGCTTAGGGGATTCCAAAATATTTTGAGAGATTAGAAAGATGTCATGAGCGATTGTACACAAGATTTCTAGATTGATTAACCCCTTAAGGTTTTTCAGGATTTCTAGATGAGCAGACACTTTATTAAATACACAGTTGCATACCCAGTGGAATAAGTTCGAGGTCTGTGTTCTCTGACGTCCATAATCCATCCGACATGATGCTCCACCGGAGGATTATTGCTGTGACGCGTTTTGCGTTTCCTGGGAGTTCTAGGATCGACCGCGGGTTCATCCTTAACGACAGCAAAGAATCTAGGCACAGCACCTCTTCTTCCACTAACTGCCCCTCTTCCTGTTCTGCGAGACTTTTCTCCCTTGAGTTCTCGTCTTTCTTGTCCTTCCACACTCGTCTATAAAAAAAAACAATTATATAATTTTTGTTTCTCATAAATAATGAAAACAAGTGCCCAAAACTGAAAACCTTCGAACTTAATATAATTTAATTTTAAATTGACCCAAAATTGAAATAATCTGGGTTTAAAGAATATATTTAAAGAACTTAAAGCTATTGAATTAAAAAAAAAAAGAATATAAATAACTTACGGGTGCGAAGGTGACTTGTGCAACTTCAAGTTCATCAGAAGCTAAAGGAGGTGGTGGAGGAACTTCTGGGTTCGTTTTGCGTGGAAGTTTGGGAGCCATTTTTTCAAAAGCTTCCTGGCTGATGATATTCACGGTTTTGTAGCTTCCAAGAGACGACGTCGAACCATACTGGAAATTTAATAATGAAGTTAAACAATGTGATTAGGATTCTATTTTCTATTATAGAGGGGCCACCAAAATCTATATAAAAAAGATGAAGATTCAAATTTCTTACGAGTATAAGAAAAAAATTATCTTAAAAATTCTAAGAAAACAATTTAAAAAATTGAACAATTTCTTTTCGAAAAGATAAATTCAAAAAAGAAAATTTCAAAGAGAAGTTCGAGGTAAATATTGAACAAATTAAAATTATTTCACTCAAAATAATTTAAGAGAGTTTAAGAGAGTTGATTTTAAGAGAGTTGAAGAGGAATTTAAGAAAATTATAATTTTCAAAAGATTTCAAGTAATTTTGAGGAATTAATGGGGATTTCACGGGATTTAAATTTTTTTAAGGACTTAAAAAGAATTCAAAAGATTTGAATTTCAATTAAATTTAAAAACTGCAAGTGTTAAATAAAAATATTGTGACTGATTATTCGGAAAAGATTTTTTAATCTGCAAATATCGCAGAATTATTATATAATTCAACAAGATGTCTACAGATCAGGCAATTTGAAATTCCTGATTATCTTCCGGTCAAATTTTTTTTTCCGCCGATCAGATTGTAGATGTCTTTTTGTGATTTTTGAAAGTCAACTTATACATAAAAATAGAAGTTTTAATATAATATACATAGAAAAAAGGTATGGTTTAAAGAAAATAATTATTTACTTACACGTGCTAAACTTATTTTTAATCGCAGGCCAAAGAGATAAATATTAATCGAAATTTAATATTCTAAAACTTTTATAACACGTAAAATAAATATTTCTTTATTTATGCAGTCAGAATCACAAGTAGTTGCTTAAATGTTATGAAAATCTGAAGAATAAAATAGAAAAAAGTCGACTTTTTCGATAAAATACAAAAAATTCCCAGCATTAAGTGAAATTTCCGATTTTCCTCGTCTAAATAAATTTCCCTGGGTTTTCCCGGTTTCCCGGTCCGCTAGACATCCTGATTCAAATGTTAATAATTTTTCATAAGATTTATCTGCAGCAATTGAAAAAAGGTCGAAAATTTTCAGAATAGATGAAAAAGATGAATAAATTCAAAATATATGAAAAAAGGTGAATAGATGACGACCTGTTATGACTGCAGGTATATAAAAAATCTTTGATAACTCCAGTTTTTCCAAGTCAGTCGATAGTCTGCTTAAAAATCATATTTTCCCCTCACCCTAGTGCCATCATCAGTCCAAAGATCCTCTTCATAATAAAATAATCCGTCATTAATCGCCTGTTCCAGATCCTGGCTCATTTTCACTCTCGTCATCCAATCTCCAGTGCGATCGTGACCTTCGTGTTTTGGAATTCTCGTGTTTGCAATTGCAGCCGAAGTCTGGGTGACGATCAGCAGTTTATTAATATCTCTATCCGAAAGTTCATAATCGTCGTCATCCTCGGACCTAAATCAAAATCAATTTTATATATTTTCTACCACAAAAAAAACGAGGGCT
This sequence comes from Synergus gifuensis, assembly GCA_904066015.1. Lineage (NCBI taxonomy): Eukaryota > Metazoa > Arthropoda > Insecta > Hymenoptera > Cynipidae > Synergus > Synergus gifuensis. The sequence continues at coordinate 273,336 of CAJFCO010000437.1, forward strand.
TTAGAAAAATAGGGGAGCGGCGACCAATGCGGCGCGGCGGCTAATGTGGCGCGTTTGAGTTTTACAACATTAACGCATTTTGATTCCTCATAGAGGAAGTTTTGTAGTGGTGACAGTTTCCCAAAAAAGGTTTTTTTGAACATATTTCAAGGGCAATATATCTAATATGATGTCCTGAAAAATTGTCCGGATGTGTGTGTGTGTGTGTGTGTGTGTGTATGTGTGTGTGTGTGTGTGTGACGATCCAGCAATATCTTGAAAACGCATAGAGATAAATTGATGAAATTTTGCATAGTTAATACATTATATACCTAGTTGAATTTCTTACAAGGGTTTAAAAAAATATTTAATTTTACAAGTTTGGTGTACTTTTATAATTTTCGTAAAATTCATTTTTTCACAATAACTTCTCAAATATTCAAAACTGAAAGCTGATGTAAGGAAAATAAAGATTCCTTGTTTCGAGACGAATCAGTGGACCTATATGATTAATGTATTTCATTAAAAAATAAGGATGTTATGGTTAATTGTATTTTCAAAAATTAATCTTTAACTATAACTTTTCAAATAACCAAAATTTTAAGTTGACATAAGGAAAATAAATATTCTTTATGTCGAGACGAATCGATTGGTCTATAATATTATTTCATTTCATTGAAAAATAACAAAGTTATGGTTCTATTTAATTTAAAAAAAATAGTTTTTCAACTATAACTTCTCTAATATTAAAAATTCGAAGCTGACGTAAGGAAAATAAGGGTTCCTTGCGTCGAGACGAATCGATTGACCTATAAGATTAATGCATTTCATTGAAAAATAAGAAAGTTGTGCTTTATTGTAATTTTCGAAAATGAATTTTTCGAATATAACTTCTCAAATTATCAAAATTTAATGCTGATGTAAAGAATACTTAATGCTTCCTCTATGAGGAAGCAAATAATATTTGCTTACAGGAAGCAAAGTGCTCATTGAATGAGTACAAAAGTTGATACAACTTGTTTAGTACTTTAACGTTTTCGTTAAAGCATTGCCGACAACAAAAGAAGATTTTTCTAATGGAAAAAACATGCATGTCTTTTTTTGTTGTTGGCAATGCTTTAACGAAAACGTTAAAGTACTAAACTTCAAATAACTATATCTCTGCGAAAAAAAAGATATCCGAAAAATTCAAAATAGGTTTGGAAGGGTAAAAGTTGCACTTCGAGATGGCATAACTCGTTTACAAAAGAAAAATTTTGTTATCATGTAATTTATTGTCAAATATAGCAAAAAACCCTGTTTTTTGAACTTTAAGTTAGGATATCTCAAAAAGCTAGGGTGATGGGTCAATTCTAAGGCCAGATTCGGATTCAGCGAGCAAAAAACCTTCGGGAAAGTATATTCAGGTTTTTGGGTTTTTTTCGTTCTAGGCCTGTGTTATTATCCTGTATTTTAGTTATTTTAGAATAATTGTATTTTGAAATCTTTTTACCAGTTTTCCGGTTAAGTTTGTTCTGACAGAATAAATATTTACAAGGTTTAGAATAATAATATTATTTTAAATGTTGAATCATTATAATTGTTCTGCAAAAGAATAAAATTTACTGATTGTTAATATAATTTTGATTTATTGTTTATAAAACGTCTATAAGTTTATCTTAAAATAAAAAAGTAGCACTTCTAACCTTTATTTTTTTAGATGGGAGTTTATAAATTTATAAATATATCTTTCATTATTTTATTTTCATATTAGTGTCATTTTGTACTTTTAAAAAAAAATTTTTCCTTGACATTGTAACAGATATAATCCTCAAATTATTGTGACACATTATTAACTTAAAATAATACCTTCTCTGATGAGAATGTAAATTCGCGCGCCAAATTAATTGACCAATAAGGTTAGCGCACTACGCACGAAGTTAGCTAAAAGGTAACCCATAATGAGGAACGCAATGTGAAGTTGTCTGAAATGCATGTCTTATTTAGAAAAGGAAAATAAGCGCCACATTACCAAACAAGATAGGATAACTTGGCGAAGGTACACTTTTCGGAAAACACGTTGATTAACTGTTTTAATGAACTTCAATTAAATATTGGAATTTTAATCGTGCATTTTCCTTTATGTGCGCCGCATTCGCCGCATTCTCACTCGGCTTCAGATTTCAATAAATCAGCAAGGATCTTCTCAGTCGGGAAAAGAAGACAAAATTGAATATATCATCATACGAGGAGTTTCCAAGAATTTTTCAGACAAGAGAAAAATAGTTTTCGAGAGGAAGAAGCCTACCATTCGGAAAAGGCGTTGTGTCGACCAGTGGGCGGCGGTGTGTCAATTTCCTCGTCGAATTGAAAATCCAGCTCCTCTCGTTCCTCTTTGCTGATTTTTCCTTTGTCTTCGCATTTTTCTTTCGGCGGCTGCTTTACTCTTCTCTTTACCTGTAAATTAAACAATTAGAGAATTTTTAGAAGATATTTAATATTATAATGAATATTCCACAATCAGAATGAAAAATACCTGTTTCCAAGCATCCTGTGGTTCCTTCTCACCATTAAGAAGCAATTCACTCTTCTCTTCTCTCTTTTCTGTCGTCGCATCTTCTTTGTCTTCATTTTTCTGAACCTCTTTCTTCTCCTGCCTTTCTTCAATCACAGATTTGTCGTCAACTCTCGCATCGCCAGATTCCCTATTGTTCTGTTCAATCCGATTTGATACATCATCCTGCACAGTTTCCTCTTTCGCATTTTGCGTTTCTCCAAGTCGAGAGAGAATAATAGGTACAAATTCGGGAACATCTGGGTTTAGACTTTCGCCAATCGAGGAGGAAACGCTTTCGGATTCGCTGTGTCTTCCGAGTGCTACGGGCGAAATGAATGCGGTAAAGATTTTCGGAACTGGAGGAGCTGGAATCGCCATCAGGGGTTGTGCGATCGGGCAGAATTCGGTATGCGTTGGAGGGAAGATCATGTCGTTTTGAGAGTGCGAACTCATATCCGAAGAATCCGAAAAAACGGGATTCCCGGCTGAATCCAGGATTGGCCACTTCAACGGATCTATTTTTGTTCTCACCTGGAATAAGAAAAGGAATAAAAAAAGGGTCAGAAATTAAGTAGATTTTGGGAATCTGACGAAATCTTTTTAAGCTTTTGAAATGATTTTAAAATCATTTTCTATATTTTAAATCCTTTCTAAATCTTCAAAATATTTTTAAAATAACTTTAAATCATTTTTTTCGAAGTCTAAAATAAATCTTTTGAAATTTTGTAAAAATGGTTCAAAAATCACTTTGAAAATATTTTAAAATCATCTGGAAATATTTTTGACATCTTGAAATCTTTTTAGAATTTGTCTAAAATATAGGAAAAACAAATGCCTGATCATTTACCGAATATAAAAATAATAATAAAAAGAAATAATTAAAATTGTAAATAGAGATTTTGTAAGGCGGGTACTATCAAACTCCATTCCTCGAACTTTTTGAGTCCAAATGGTGTTAGCGAATCTTCCTTAGATTTAATCTTGCATGATTTTCTCCCACCTTGGAATTAGAGCCAAGACGACTGTCAAATCGTGCATTTTAGAATTTATTTATATTTAAATTATTGTATAAATGAAAAATTATTCAGTGATTCCTTTTCCCGAACAGTAAGGAAAAAGTAGAGATTTAAAATCTTTCTTAACTTATATAAAATTTCCAAATACCTTAGAGTTTGAAATTAAAATAATGCAAGGAATTTCAAAAGATTTCAATTAATTTTAAAGAATTTTAAAAGAATTCTATCGATTTCAAAGATTTTCAAAAATTTCAAAATTTTCAGGATTTTTTGAAATTTTTAAAACGCGCTTCAAAACCTGTGCTTTTCTGAAACCTTTTTAAATATGTTGAAATCAGCTAATTGTTTAAAAACCTACTGTTTTTCAAGTTATTAACTTTAATTGTGGAACAAAAAGAATATTGAAAAAATCGAATAATAACATTCATTTGAATAAATTCTGTGACTGAGATTGAAAAATCCCTGATAAAAATTGAAAAACAGTTATTCGTAATTTATAATTTCAAAATTAAATCCTAATTCTAAATATGCCGTATTTAAATCTTATTTAAAATTTTTAACAAGATTTAACTTTATAAATTGAAATATATATATGGTAGAATTGAAAAATTCTCACCTTAAAGCCATCCACCATTTCGAGTTTATCAGACTCGGTAATCGATTCGATTACCAAAGTGACGTTTGTAGTTAAAGCTTGAACTCTATGAAAAGATGCTATCAAAGTGATTGGGAGGAAACCCCGAGCGTCCATTTTCCTTCTGAGGAAGAAGTCTCTTAAAAGATTTTCTTCGCTGAAGTAATATTCTCTGAAAAATAAAGAAACGTTTAAGATTTACAAGATTTCAAAGAATTTCTGAATATTTCGAAAGTTATTTTTACAATATTCTCTTTAAAAATTGACAAAGTCACTTTGTCCTGGACATATTTTAAACAGAATTTTGATAGCTTTCAACTTGCTTAAAAGAAAAAATGTATGATCAAAAAACAGGTGAACCTACAATTCTGACCGGTAGTCTATAAACATTAATCTTCCAGATACTTACATTTGTTTCCTAATATATTCCTTCAGTGTGAAGTTATCGACGTTCAAGTAATTCGACGTGTTATTAAAATAAAAAGTTCCCATGTAAGGCATCATGTAATTCGGATCCGTCTGACCAAATTTGGGAACCTGACGAAACAAAAAGAACTCACGTTAGTTTTGCTAAAAATAAGTGGGATTTCGATTATTAGGAATGGGATTTTCAGATCTACTATCTTAATTGGTGATCTTCAGCGATCACTCGGTTATTCCATGGTTCATCACTTTCTAATTTTGTATTCCATTTTAAACATTTGTAACAAAAAGCAAAAAAAAAAGAGATTTTTTTAGATTTCCACTCGCCTGGCTGTAATTTATGAGGCAATCGGAATATTCTTGATCATTTCTGTTCCTGAATCCGCCTCGAGATGCACCGCGACCTCTTCCTCGGCCACGGTAACTTCGTCCACCACGGCCTCTGTAATTGTAGCTCGACCTCTCGTCTCTGTCTCTCCAATTTTCTTCGTCTACTAGAAATGAAAATTACATTTATTAATGGATTCTGGTAAATGAAATTATTTTCAGAGTGGTTGCTTAAATCTTATTGTTAGAAAAAAAGATTTAATCATTTTTTGGCTCTTAAAAATTTCTTATAATCATTCAAATTTACGAAAATCAAACAAAACTAAAAATTTTAGAATTGAAGTACTCGGAAGAGAAATTTCAAACAAACGATTCTAAATTTTAAGGGAATTTATATTCAAAATTAAATATAAATATTAAATCTTGAACAAATAGAGAGGAAAGGAGAGTAAGAAAAAAATTAATAAAAAAAAAAAAATTGACAAAAATAAAAAAAATTCGATACATATCTCTAATAAAAATTGAAATGTATCAGCTCTTCGTTTTTTAATCTAGTCCTTAATTTGTATTTATTATTAAAATATAATTGTAAGAAGGGTACTATCAAACTCCATTCCTCGAACTTTAAGTTCTAATGGCGTTAGCGAATCCTTCTCGAATTTAATATCGCACGATTTTCTCTCCCATTAACAGTAAAAGTCGAAAGGAAATTTAAAAAATCGTGCATTGAAAATTCAGAGTAAAATCAATAAAAATCTAAATTAAAGCCAATTAAAAAAAAAAAAAAAAAAAGTTCATGAAATTTGCACAAAATTCTAGAAAAATCAAATATTTATATCACATTTTGATTTAAAAAATTGTTTTTATTAGTATTTCTTTTTAATTTTAAGGAAAAGTAAACTCACTATTTTTCTCTCTGTGAAACCTTGGAGATCGTTCTCTCTTGTTTCTGTTTTTCGCCAAGTCGATTTCCAGTGGAACCCATTTTTGTTTGTTAACTGTAACAATAAAATAAACGGATGTAAAAATATAAATATTTAAATTCAAAAATAGGAAAATTTCGGGAATTAGAATTTTCTAATTTTTGATTCACATTCAGAATTTAAGTTTTTCCGCAAAAAAATATTATCCCCTAAGAATTCAAGTGATTTTAAGGAATTACTTGGGATTTGAAGGGGTTTTTGATTGATTATTCGTAAAAGATTTTTCCAACTGGAAATCCACTAAATGCATCAAAAATAAAAAAGGACATTTTCCAGATTTGTTTCAATTCTCGGAATTCCTTAAATTCCCACACAGTAAGCAGCCTGTTTTTGCAAACTATATGAGATTAGGGTTTGGATACAATACCCTTAAAGTCTATAAAAAAGAAAAATGCAAATAAAAATCTATACCTTTTTTCCTTTTATCGCTGCCATCGGTGTGTTCGTCACTATCATATTGACAGTGATTTTGCTCCTTATTTTCTTTTCCTTTTCCCTCTGGAGTGCTCGCGTGCTCCTTCGAATTATTTTGCTCGACACCATTTTGTTTCGGAGTGGTCACGACTGCCTTCTTCTAAACAGAAACGATCTTTGTCGATCTCCAATTTTCGAGAATAATGTAAAATAGTACACTCTAAATTAAATTTTGAGCTTCATCCCTTGATGCTAAAAACTACCCCCTTTTGTCTAATACTTTGATGAAAAATAAACTTTTGCAATTGTTTGCAGTCTGAAGGGTCTCTGATTTTTGGGTTCTTCAAAAATAGTAAAGTACCAATTAAAACTTATAAAAGAATTTTAAAACACTCCCAACAGAAAATAAATGTCTGATGCTCCTGAAGTTTTTTTCTTCGGTATAATTCAATATTTTAATGAAATTGTCTAATTAAATATTAAATATATAAAATAATGTTGGAACGCTCCCAATCTTTTGAGAACAAAAAATTTTCGATACTCAAAGCATCTCAATATCGAGATCGAAGCATTCTCAATATTTTATTTAGCAAAAGTTCTACACCCACAGATTTGCAGAACTCGGTTCTGCGGGCTCTAGCTTTTGCAATAAAAAATAATAATCAATGATTAGATAAAAAATAATAATACGCACCTCTCCTTGTGCTCCTAACGAAGGCCAGTCTCCAATATCAGAGAAATCGCTTGCCTAAAAGAGGAGAATTTTCATTTAATAATTTTATAAGAATACTTAATAATTATTTATCTAACAAAAATTTCATTTACCAATCTAATAATAAGTTTTTCCGGATTTTTCTTGAATAGCATAAATTTTTAACGATCAGTGGAATTAAAAATTGTTAATTTTGAAAAGCTTTAGAATTAAATAAATCAAAATTCGAAGCTTCAAAAATTAAAAATCCGTTTAAAATTATAGAATTAAAGAATTATTGAATTCCTCGAAATTTTTAAATTCCCAAAATTTTAAATTGCCGAAAATAAATAACGAATTATTTTTAAAAATATTAAATAGGTATTTCATAATAAATTTTAATAATTATTAAAATAGATGTACTTTATGTTTTTCGATTGGTCATTTAGTTTCAAAAATATTTAATTTCAGCAATTTTAATATTCGTGAATTTAATATTTCTTAATTGAATAAATCGGAAATTCATATGAGGCGATAAATTATAAGTTCGGATATTTTTATATTCGGGATTTTTAAATTTGTAAATTCTGTATTGTAAATTTCGCTATTTTAAATTAGTTTTGAAAAAGAATAAATTATTCTAAAACTGTCGAAAATAAAACAATTTCAATTTCAAATTTAATTTAAAATAATAAAAAGAGGAGACCAAAAATATCTATCATTTCAGAATGGAAAAATAATTTATCTTGATAAGAAAAAATTATTAATTTAATATAGTAAAAAATAAAAAAAATATAGGTTTATAAAGCAATCTGTAAATAATAAGAAACGAAACTTTTATGTAGAAATATTTCAAGTATAGAACTGCGCAGTATGTATTTCCGGGATCCTATTTAGAAACTAGCCGTTAGATTAAAGTGGAGGGTGAGAAACATGAAGAGCCAACAATACTCACCCTGTGGTTTATTTTTCTTCTGTCCTTTGGTGCTCTGACGATCGTTGGCTGCACCACAGGGGCGACGCCGTTTTCTGTAAAAAGAAAATTAAAAAATAATTTTTAAAAATGTTGGGACAACTTTTTACCGAAAACCCAAAATCCCGAATGTGAAAACATAATTTCTGAAAATTCAAATTCCCGAATAAAAATAATATTACCGAAAATATTTATAACCAAAACTTATATACCGGAAATATTTATTATTTAGTAACGAAGATAGAAAATTACCCTAAACTTCAATCAAAACTTCTACATCAAAGGAAAAAAAAAGTGTAATTAATTAGGAATTAGATTGAATTTCTCCAATTTCAAAATTTTAAATTAGCTGTGAAGTTGTATCAACTTTTGTGCTCATTCGATGAGCATTTTGTTTCCTGTAAGCAAATATGATTTGCTTCCTCATAGAGGAAGCATTAAGTATTCTTTACATCAGCATTCAATTTTGATTATTTGAGAAGTTATATTCGAAAAATTCATTTTCGAAAATTACAATAAAGCACAACTTTCTTATTTTTCAATGAAATGCATTAATCTTATAGGTCAATCGATTCGTCTTGACGCAAGGAACCTTTATTTTCCTTACGTCAAGACAAAATTTTGATTATTTGAAAAGTTATAATCGAAAAATTAATTTTTGAAAATACAATTAACCAAAACATCCTTATTTTCTAATGAAATACATTAATCATATAGGTCCACTGATTCATATCGACACAAGGAATCTTTATTTTCCTTACATCAGCTTTCAGTTTTGAATATTTGAGAAGTTATTGTGAAAAAATGAATTTTACGAAAATTATAAAAGTACACCAAACTTGTAAAATTAAATATTTTTTTAAACTCTTGTAAGAAATTCAACTAGGTATATAATGTATTAACTATGCAAAATTTCATCAATTTATCTCTACGCGTTTTCAAGAAATTGCTGGATCGTGACATCCACACATCCACACATCCACACATCCACACACACACACACACACACACACACACACACACACACAGCTGAGAATGTAAAAATAAATTAATTAAATTAAAAAAATTATTTCATTTATTTATTAAAATTTATTTTAAAAAGAATTTAAAAAAATAAATAACTAAAAAAGATAAAACTTTGAAATAATTGAAAATCGGGAAAATAAAAATTAAAAAAAAAAATTAATTAAATCAAATCTCTACTGTAAATGTCTTATCTATATATCTCAAGATTTGCATGTGAATTAATTTTTTTTGTGGCAAGATTTGCCAATAGTAATGTCCTGCAAGTGGCGACTACATAAAACGCATTCCAGTGCAAAATTCCATTTGCGTCAATCGCTCGCGCGGGCGTGTATACAAGTTTTCAGCCTCACTCTACACAGCTGTAATTATATTCTTATCGGCCTGGTTACAACCTGTTCCAAACTACGTGGCCTCGATTGTCTATAGAGCCTGCGCACTCGAAACTGCCTCACGATTTAATAAATTATTTTTATCTATAATAACGTGTCACCAAACGACAGCATGGAACCGAACACGTGTTCACACGACACTATTGAAAAGAGATGTGAAACCGGAAAACCAATCTCTTCTTTGTTCTTATCGCCAATGACCTTGAACTTCCAAAATTAATTGTAAAGACCTTATCTCTACTAATTAACCCAGCTTTTTCTCTTTATTTAAACTTTTTCTCTAAAATTAATATATATTTCTCATTTTTATTCAGTTTTATCTATTCTACTAGAATTCGTTTTGTAAACTTTAAAAATTCATTAGAATTCATCGTGGAATTTCACTAGAATTCTACAAAAGACATATTGGAATTCCAAAAAATTTATTTTGAAATTACAACAAAAGTAATCATGAAATTCCACTAGTACTCATAATGGAATTCTGTTAAGTCATGTTAGAATTTTTAATATCATACATTACTATCATTATCTTAAATTTATCACTAGAATTATATAAAAAGTTATCTGGAAATTACACTAAGGCCATGTAAGGCTTACCCGATCCCTACCTTACCGACATTTTTTTTCTCTGCAACGATACTTCTACATTTATTGAGATATCAAATTGAAAATTTCTAAAATTGAAGCTAAAGCATTAAGGTACGTTTATCTAGTCCTAAATATTGACATTTATGAAAAAAATTCTTTTGAAAAGAATTTTTTTTTATTTTTACAAAAATTTAAGACCAGATAAACATATCTTAGCATATTTTCTTTAATTTTATAAATATTCAACTTGATATTTCAATAAATGTACAAGGTTGCAGAGAAAAGGATGTCGGTAAGGTAGGGATCGGGTAAGTCTTACATGGCCTTAAGTCATCTTGGAATTGCAGTTAAAAGTCATCATGAACCTATATTAGAATTCATCATGGAATTTATTTAAAAATCAATCTTAAAAATCACTTTAAGGGCATGTGATACTTTACCACAAGAGCAAAGTATCACATGCCCTTAAAAATCAATCTTGAAAATAATCTAAAATTTTATAAAAATTCATCTCGAAATTCCATTAAAAATCATCTTGGAATTTCAATAAGTCAGGATGGAATTCCACTAAAAGTCATCGTGGATCTATATTAGAATTCATCATGGAATTTCACTAGAATTCTACTAAATGTCATCTTGGAATTCTACTGAAAGTAATATTGGAATTGTAATAAAAGTCATTTTGGAATTCCATTAAAAGTCATCTTAGGATTCCATTAAGTCATTTGGAAAGTCTACTAGAATTTTTCTTGAATATTACTAGAATTTAACTTGGAAATTCACTAGAATTCACTTTAGAATTGCACATCTTGAAAATCTACTAATTTCACTTTGAAATTAATTTTGAACTTCCTTTAAAATTAATCTTTGAATTCCACAAGAATTTATCTTAAATACCTACTACAATTCCTAGGCGAATTTCGCTAGAATTCATCTTGAAATTGGATTTGAATTCTCACTTATTTTTATTGAGAGAGAAATGGTATACAAATGTTTCTTTAAAATTTAATTTATAAAATTTTCAAGCTTAGATTTTGAATATCCTAACTGGAAAAAAAATTCAGCAAGTATTAGAAAAAGTATTCATAAATCTCTAATCAATTTTCAATACAAAGTTTTAAAAAATAGATTTATATAAAAATATTTAAAAATTTAATTACTAGGTTATTACCCCTATTTAAAAAAATAAAAATAAAATACAATAACATTTATTATAAAAACACGTAAAAGGGATAAAATTAAAATAAATAAATAAATAAAAAATTATAAAATTCGTTTCTTTATTTCATTATTCGCTGTCAGTCACGAAAAATCTATTGCTTTTGTTAGGCTTTATTATTATGTTTTGTTTGCAATAAAAGTAAAATAGAAACAGCTTGTGAATAATGACGTAGAATTTCATGCATATTGTTTTTTAAAAACAATATTATCACATTATCGCTCATCCTCATCTCTAGTCAAACACGTTTCTACCACTTGCCAATAAGAATATTTAGCAGTGACAATGTTCCACGATACCACCAAAAAATTCCCTGCTGCAATACATATATATAATTGTTGCTATAGTAAACAAAAAATAAAAACGAGGATAAATTGAGACACAAAAGAAAAACTGCTAATTCGTTTACGCGGAATTTCTCTAAATCGTACAAATTATCACATACATAACAAGAATTATCCCACAATTTGCAAACGCGTTAATAACAGAAATTAGCAAAATTATAAAACTCGTAAAAATAAAGTAAGTACTACGATTACCAGGGACAGTTTGATGGCGGAGATCTTTTTGCCGAAAAACCAAGATCCCGAATGTGAAAAAATACCCAAAAAATAATTCTAGAAAGTTCAAATTCTTGAAATTCCATGTTGCCCAATAAAAATATTACCGAAATTTCAAATTCCCAAAAAATTTAGATTCCTGAAAACTCATATTCCGTAAACAAAAAGAAAATATATTTTTTTAAATAATAAAAACGTTTAATCAAAATTTCTATTCAAAATAAAAAAAGAATGGAGCAATAATAAACAAAATTTTTTAAGACAAATTTTCAATAAATATTTTTAGGAAAAATTAAAAAAAAAAAAAGTATTGAAAGGAAATTATAAACAAAAATTCTGGAGAAATTTGAAATAACTTTTGTTTTTATTTTCGGGAATTTGATTTTTCGGCAAAAAGATTTTATGAACCTATGATGAACCACTTTTTCGTTTCATGGGCTTTTTAATTTCAGGAAGAGGAGGGGGGGGGGGGGGCAGTCACACAGTAACTTTTTTTTTGATTATTTTATCTCGAGGGCATTCGCTCAAGCAGATAATAATGGAGAAATCGAAAACGAAGTTTGTCAGTCGAAATTTAATTGACTAATAATTCTATCAGAGACGTTACCTACATTTCTGCCGTTTCTCAATTAGATTTCAATACTGCCAAGTTTCGTTGTTGCCAATATGAGTTTAAAACGTGTCTTTGCAAAAAATTGTGCAAATGAGAAAATAAAGAGTAATACATAATTATTAAGGTCATGTATTAGTTATCCGATCCCTACCATACCGACAATTCTTCCCCTGCAATGCGATTTTTACTACATAGTTGAATAATTCTGTATAAACATAATTCATAATTAATAATAATGTTTATATTATAACCACCTCCAATCGATAATATATACTTAGCAAATTCTACTTCTTGTGGTAAAATACTTTATTTATTCTCTCTGATTTTATATTTATAGTTAGTAAAAATTTTTGGCTTTTAACATCATCTTGAAAATAGTATGAAACTTTAGACGCGTTTTTCCCAAAACGACGCCGACGTGGTCAAAAAAAGTATTTTTTATTGACTCTCAATATCGACTACATAAAAATAGAAATATTGATTGCAATAGTAAACAATAAAAAAATACATTATTAATTATTGTTTATACAGCTTTTTAAAAAGCAATAAAAAATAAGACAAAACAGAGTTTTTTAATTTCCTGATTTAAAAATTAACTAACTTAGTCTACTATTGAATACCTATAAAAAAAAAAGAAACGGAAAAAAAAATTTCCGAACGAAGCCTCGAACCCACGCCAGTGACCAATGAATTGTCAAACTCTCTACTGAATCTCAGTCAAATAATACATATTCAGAGTGGCCACAAGATTCAATTTTTCAATTTCCCTGATATTCTCATTCTCGTTACCATTTTCGAAGTAATATAACTGACTAATAACTCTAGTCACGCCGAAGGAACGTTAGCTGATTTCATATATAGGATTATAATTACATATTATTAAGGTCATTTAAGACTTACCCGATCCCTAATTTACCGACATTTTTTTCTCTGCAACGATACTTCTATATTTATTGAGGTATCAAAATTGAAAATTTCTAAAATTGAAGCTAAAGCTTTAAGGTACGTTTATCTGGTCCTAAATATTAACATTTATAAAAATAAATATTTTTCGAAAATTTTTTCTTTTACTTTTACAAAAATTTAAGACCAGATAAAGATACCTTAGCATATTTTTTTTTTAATTTTAGAAATTTGCAATTTGATACCTCAATAAATATAGAAATATCGTTGCAGAGAAAAAAATGTCCGTAAGGTAGGGATCGGGTAAGTCTTACATGGCCTTAAAGTTATAATATTTTTATACTCGCGTTGCTTTTTTTTAAACAGTGTTTTATGGAATGGTTTTTTGTTTGTCACTGGCGGGATTTGAATTGGCACTTGGTAAACAGGTGCATTGTAACTCTACACAGCGATTTAGCGAAGAATGTTCGTGTGATTTTCACTGTGACGGTCACATGTCTCAAGGGAAATTCCCTTCGAGATCATTGGCACGCATCATCATCGAATTATGCAATCGATTACAGCGGAAAAAAATTGCTAAGCGCCTACCGAAAGGTTTCATAATGGCGCCAGTGTAATTAATGGAAAAGTGGAATATTTTAATAACTAAATTCAAAGTAGAATTTTTTTATTAGTATACTAATAATAATAATAATAATTATTATTATTACCTACATTATTATTATTATTATTATTATTATTATTATTAATTCCTCTTGGAATTCCGCTAAAATTAATTTTGAACTTTCACTGAGCTTAATTTTGTAATTTAACTAGAATTGATAATGACAATCCACTATCGAAGAAATCATTCTAATTTTAATTCTGATTCTCATTTTCAAATAATATTGCTGATGAGTCTACCTATTGGATATTTTCAGTCACGTTGTTTAGTCGATTCTGTTTGTTCCTACGCACCGTTAAGAATTATGTGATTCTATTACTTGCCAACGACCCTGATGAAATTATCGACGAAAGGTCTATATTGATACCACAAATACCGAAATAATCAAGCCAGACTTAAAAAAAAAACGAAATTAATTGAAATATAACTTTTCAATACGAGTACAATTTTATCGCAAGTGGAAATTATTTATCGACTACGCAAATCGCATAAATCAAGAATTACAATGTTGAAAATATTGATTAAACTCACAAAGCGAAATTCAAAGAAAATCAATTGCAAGCCATTTTTCATTAAAAACATTCATAATAAATTAAAAATTTTTTTTTTCAAATTATCGACTTTTGAAATTATTTTCATAATGAAAATTCTAGTAACTCACGTTGTGGAGTAGCTGCATCGACTCCACTAATTTTCATGATTACGTATATTTAAAAGTCAATAAAAAGTAAACATAACTCTGTGACGCACCAACACAATCACTTCACTTCAAACTCAAAATTCCCGACTTATTCCACAACTGTTATGGCGCGAGATTCAAAAACACTTTTTATTTTTAAAAATGCGTACTAATAAATCTTAAATATTTTGTTCTCACACGCAAAAATTAATACTTCTATAATTTATTATAATTTATATTAATTTAGTTTTCTTAATTGGTATAGAAATAAACTATTTAAACTAATATCCGTGTTTTTAAAACCAATTTTTTCCCTGTTTTCAGTTCAGGGAAATAAAATAGAGAGTAAATATATTATATATAATATAATCTATTATATATAATATATAATAGAGAGTAAAAGTAAAATGAAGCCGACACGAGGTTCTGCAACGCACTGAGCTGCCTGTTTAAAAAAGTGTGCTAGCGAGGCACTAGTGCGATTAAGCAGCTGGTTCTATTAGGCGCTTTTGTCGACCTCGAGAAATAAGAAATGCAACTGGTGGTACGCCCCACCTGTCAATACTTTTCGCATAAAGAATCGATCCTTTATCTGCAAAGCAGTCGCTCTGCTAATTTTCTCTTAAATTTGGTATTTAAAATTATTATTTTTAAAGGCAATAAGATGAAGAACATAGAAAACTGTTTGTGAAATCCTGTCAATTCTAGACAAAAATTGGACTGATGAAGGCGCAAAAAAACCATCGATAGGTTACCGACGATCGGTACGTAACCGACTGATAAAACATTGCCAATCACTAGACCTCAATATCTCAAATAATATACTGAAATATGTTTAGACCAAATAAAAACCGGTCGGTAATTCACCTACTGTTAGTATTTTACCGACTGTTGATAACTTACCGATCTCGGAAAATGGTTAATAATTAAGAGCATGTGATACTTTACCATAAGAGCAAATTAGTTAAACCAATTATACGTTCATAATAATATTTTTAGCCAATAAGAGTCAATAAACCTTCGTCTACATGAGACTAGAATATCCTAATATTTTAAGTCAAAACACTGGAAAATTTTTAAAATATGATTTTACTATTTTTGAACATCTTTACGAATAATTGGTAACCTGATCTTCGTAAAACCTGATTCACGCTAATTAAGTGCTATTCTGTTCCGCTAAGAGATATATGCAAAAGAGGAAACAATAAAGTTCTGACGATTCCGGTCGTTCAAGATCATTTGAAAAACAGGATTTAACATGTGATTTCCTCAAACTCTCAAACCCACGTTAGTTACAAAGATTTTTCAAGTTTTTTTTTTTAACTTTAAGCACGTGACTTTTAAATTATTACCTGTATTTTTTATTCACAAATCAAGGAACGAAAAAGAACATTTCATACTATGAAAAATTACCATTATGTACTATTGTCAAATGACTGCACGGAAAGTTTGAAACAGTATTTCAAAATTTTAAATTTAATTGATTTTATTTAATGAAGAAATTAAATATAATCTGTGTAAATGACTGTAAATTAAAATAAATTAGTCAGAGAATTTAGCGATTCTTCGAATTGCTAAAATCAAATTCGAATTATTTTTTCTAACTGATATTATATTGAGTAGAAAACGGGTTTGTTTCTGTATTCAAAAAGGTTTCTGTCTCTACTAAATCTTCAACTACGAATTGGGATTTCAAATCCAGATGGCGTCAGTGTTGATTTTTTCTCAAATTAATCTTGGGTCGTCCACCTTAGTATACAAAATTCTTGTGACTTCGAAATTTTGAAGTCCGATAATTCTTGAATGAAGAGGGTTATATGAATTTTAAAAAGTGGTAAAAAATCCTCTCGAGTGAGAAAATTACTTTCCATAAAAAAAACTTATAAATCGGAAACGTTTAAAATTGCGAATGACGCTTTTTGTTCAACAACGAATCTCGTTATATTCTGTGTATTGTAGTGGCTTTTGGAACTTAAAGATGATAAGAGTTGAGTATATTATTGCCTGCAATTTAAACGTAGCAAAAGTTCACTACGCAATAAATCTCTGGATGAAGTACTTGTAAATGGATCCCTGTAGAGAAGACACGTGTGTGAGGTACCTCATACCAACATCACAAAACGAGCGTATCAAAATAGAACCGCGCCTTCGGCGTTCTTATTGAGTTAGACTGCGGAAAAAGAGAGAAAAAAAAGGATTTCCATAACTTTCTATAGAACAGAATTACATTTTTATTTTAAGGGCATATGTTACTTACCATATGAGCAAATTTAGATAACCCAGATTTTTTTCTACAATTTTTACATTTTCAAAAAAATTATAGTCAACGTCCGTCAAGAACGTGAACACGGACAGATGTTGACTAAAATTTTTTTGAAAATGTAAAAATTGTAGAAAAAAACCCGGGTTATTTAAACTTGCTCATATGGTAAGTAACACATGCCCTTAAGTTAATTTCGATTTGCCAAGATTCTTAATGAGAAATTAATCTTTACCTTCTGCCTCGAAAGCTTTTCTGTAACTTCGGCTCGGTTTCTTTTCTATTTTTGGAATCGCGATCTCGGGTCCTTTCCCCTCAAAATTTCGTGTGGATTATAGGAAATAGGTCAAGACCGACCGGCGAAAAACCGGTTAGACAACACGTGTAATTAAAAAAGAAACGGGATCACAAATATTTTCTGAAAACTTAATAAAGGTTAACCTTTTGATTTAATTACTTTTATATTAAGTCTTTAAAAGATGATGAATCACTTTCTTTTTTTTAAATACTGGTAATAAAAAAATAAGTCTATTTTTGTTTTTTTGAAACTTGACAAGTGAAAATCAAGGTATTGAATGTATTTAAATCTCGTGTCAAATTTTAACGTGTTTCTATCGTAAAATATCCAAAAATTTTACGATGCCAACACGTGTCGAGTAAACCGAGTTACACAATATTAAAACAGTAAATTAAGATTTGAATAATTTCGGGAGTCACCTGAAATATTTCTTATCTCATTATGACATAGGCTTAAGTAATAAAAAAAAACGAAATCAAAAGTCATGTTCACTCTCAGTCTCATTCAATAATGTTGCTTTTTCATAATCACTTAAAAATTGCATATTCAATTAAAGGATTTCACTGAGTAGTGGACTTTAAATTTGATATAATAATAATAATAATAATAATAATAATAATTTAATATTGAGTTAATCATTTTTCAATAAAATATAAATTCTTGAATAATTTAAAAAATATTTTTTATCTCCCTGGATACCAAAAAATTTGGATTAATCTTTAAGAATAAGCGAAAGTAATACATTGATAAAAAGTTCATGTTACGATTTCACAATATTTTACCAAGGCAAGAATGTAGACTTGGCATTTTAATAAATACTTCGTTCAGTATCCTTATTACGATATTTTTATGACCGTCTTTACATAATTTTTATGGAATGAAAATTTTTCTCTTTTTACATATATTTTTACGAGCAATAATCAATTTTTTTGATCTACCATTAGATCACGTATATTACTTAAATTTTTCTTTCCTTAAATAGCAATTTGTTTATCAGGTGACATTTGAACTCAACAATATGGTAATTTTATACGTACTGATTGGAAATAAATTAGCAAACGCAGCTGAAATAATATAATTATCAGATATCACCACCTAAAAATTTCATATTCGAATAACATTCAAAGCAACATTACATCTTCTAAATGGCATGAACTTATTACTCAATTTCAACAAATAAATTATAAATATAACCACAAAAAATGATCCAACTCGAAATTTTAAAATGCGATAAAATTTGATAGAATTGAACTTCAGTGTTTATTAAAAACTTTTAAGAACCTTCTAAGTGGCACAATTCTCTAACCAAAGTCTAAAAATGTAAGACATAACCTTAAAAAATTTTTTCCACCTCGAAATTTCAAAATGTGATAAAACTTGATAGAAGTGAATTCCAGTGTGTATTAAAAGCTTTTAAGAACCGTCTAAGTGGCACAAATCTCTAACCAAAGTCTAATAATGTAAGACCGAATATAACAAAATTTTTCCCACCTCAAAATTTGAAAGTTGAATACAGATTTAAATAATTAAGTCTGGAGGATGATTCTAAGCCCAGTGAAATCTTATGATTGGCAAAAAGTGCTCACCCAATTATGAAGACCCTCTTTAAATTCTTTTAGACTAAATAGACTTTAATATCAAGATTTTGAGGTCAACGGCATTGACACTCGTTCCAGGCAGTTGAGAGGCCGTCCACGTAGCCGATATTATGCATTGGAACCGACGTAACAACATTATCGCCACGGTAATGCATACACGTCGACTCACTCTCGTTGAAAAAAAACTTTTCGCTGGAGAAAGGAATAATATTGGACACGGTTCGAGGACTGCCGGTTGATAAATGGTAGAGAAGGGTAGATTAACACTCCTTCGACTCATTTTGATACCCGCGAAAAAAAAAAAAAACAAATAAGTATAATGAATATTTATCCACCTAAGTTTTTTCCAAAAGCGATTCTATTAAAATTACATTAATTTTTTATTTAATTTATTTAATTAATTTTCATTTCTAACAAATTTTCTAGAGATTAGGAAAACGCTTCTGAAAAACGTTTCTGAGATTTTTAACAATTTCAAATAATTGCAAAGATATTTAAAAAAAGGCGAGAATCGAAAGATTCGAAAATTCACCACTTCGAAATTTTAAACGGTGATTACAGACAAAATAAATTTAATTTAATCATAATTTTTGGGTTAATGGAAAGCTTTAAGTGTCAAGAAACTTATAGGGTGGTTATTTTTTTTATTTCGAAAGGATATAAAGTACAGGGAATGTGAATGTTTTGTTTTTCAAAATGGAGTCGTTTATTAATAAAATTTTTTTAAAGTTACTTTTAAAGACTTTTAAATGAATTTTAAGAACTTTCGATTGTTTTTTTTAAGGCTTCTTTGACTGTTTTAGCTGAATATTGATTAAAGCTTGTCTCCGAGGAAGCTAAATTAAGGCATATTATCGACTTGGAATTATCTAACGGACATTTGATCCACATTAAAATACTTTGTGGAGAGTGAGAGTCGCGAGAGAGAAAACCTGTTTTTCGAACGGCAAGTCGAAACAGATTGGATTTTAAAGGCCATGGAAATATATCTTCGAATGACGTTTCTAACTACATACATGTGCAAATTGCGTGAGATTTACACATATAGGGATAGATAATACACATATTAATTGCCATTTCAGGCCTCAATAAAACTACTCACCTATCACACACGTGAATGTCTCCCATTATTATAATTATTATAATATACATATATCCTTTACACTCGAAGTTCTCAGTAGTAAACAAATTCCCTCCCTAAAACTTCACAAATATTCCTAACCTATACACTGTACAGGGTGTCTAGTGGACCGGGAATTTCATTTAGGACCGGGAATTTTTTGTATTTTATTGAAAAATCGACTTTTTCCAACTTTATCTTCTTTTTTTTTTTAAATCATAAAAAGGCAACTAAATTGGTCGCAGGAAAAAAAAATCTGACCGGGAAAAGACTGGTAAAGATCGTACATAAGTGATCAATTGCGCATGCGTATTGCGAATAGCAACCGATCAGTTGCCGACTCGAATCTTTGCGGGTACCGCTCGTGGAATTTTCGTCCGATGTGTTTTTTAATCGAGTTTGCGATTTTACCATTTTAGAAGAGCGAATTCTTGATTAAATTGAATTGTCCTCTCCTTGATTACGATCAAGAGGCAATTGCTGTTTCTTTTGCTTCGGGAAAGCACCAACGAGGAATTTTCCTCAAAAACCTAACCTATAAGGCGTCCGGAAACATGCCGGGCGCGGGCTCACAAAGCGCGGAAAATTCCTAGGGTGGAGGCATGGCATCTTCGAACGGGACAATTCCACCGGAAAAAGGTAACACCTCGAAAAAGGAATCTCGTAAATCTGATGATGTATTTTCGGGCGCTGAAGCCCTGCTAGACCTCAAAAACAGGAAGAAGGTGAAGCTTGCCTCTAACGTGGATACTATCGGCCGCAAACGCAAAAATAACCAGATCTCAATTGCACGTGATCAACCTCTCCCAGGAGGTTCTGACATTGAAGACATGGACGTGGCAGCACATACAGTAGACCACGAAGTAGTATAAGGAGACCAATCTCCCATGATAGCTTTTACACAAAGTAGCCTCACTTTAGGGGGTCAGAGAAGCAGATTTTCAATAATCCACCGATATCAGCGTTTAAGCGGAAAATTCGAGAATTACTATATCACGTGATCAAAACGTCATCAAAACATTTCCCGCTTTGAAAACATAACCTAAAATCGACATGTGATATGATCACGAACACCACCAACACCACGAAGTATGGTGCATCCATAATCAATTTTAGGTTATGTTTTCAAAGCGGGAAATGTTTTGATGACGTTCTGATCACGTGATATAGTAATTCTCGGATTTTCCGCATAAACGCTGGCATCGGTGAATTATTGAAAATCTGCTTCTCTGACCCCCTAAAGTAAGGCCACTATCAATACACGGAGATTGGTCTCCTTATACTACTTCGTGCAGTAGACGATACAAGCAAAAATGACCGATCGCAAACAACCCCGGATGCTTTAAATCGTGACCCGCGTACCCGAAACAATTCTGCCTTCCGTTACGAAGAAACTCAACGAGGTTTACGAAATATTCGTAAATAAATATTCGTAATATATATTTATTTATATTATTTATTCTTTTATATATATATAATAATCACTCTATTAATATAAAATATGACATTGCATTTTTAACGAAACAAATAAAAATAAAAATTATTTTTTAAAGCAGTCAGATTTACAGTAAGCGGCAAGATTTAAACTTTTTTTTGGGGGGAAGAGAAATCTTAAGTAAGATTTCAATTGACCCCCCCCCCCTCCTACCCATGTAAGAAACAATAATAAATTTCCTAGACCCAAGGTGCTTACGTAATACTTGAACAGCCCCAAAGTTAAACACTTACACAAAAGTCAAATACAAATATTTCATAATATAATTATACAAAGATCTAAATCATTATATTTCAATTAAGCGTATGTGAGTGAGTCATTTCTACGTAAACTTACAAACAGCTAATATGTTAGAATAGTATGAATTCTTATTTGAATTTCAAATATTGTAAAGAATGCTAAAGCTTGTTATAGTAGAGATTATAATTTGATTAATATAACATATTTTTCAAACCTACACAATATTTCATTTATTATCTTTTTGCCGAAAAACCAAAATCCCGAAAATGAATGAGTGAATGAAAAATATTTATTAAGAGCATGTGTTAATTACCATATGAGCAAATTTAGATAACTCGGGTTATCTAAATTTGCTCATATATCCTTAAACTACTCAAATCATTTTTTTGTCACAGTAAATGAGTTGACGGTGTATTTTAATCAAAAACATTTGACAAAAACTAGGGGGGGGGTCAAATTTTACACAAATCTAATACCTTCTCTGATGAGAATGTAAAAAAAAAATAGAGAAAATTTAATTCAATCAATATTTTCTCAAGAAACTTTCTCTAAAACTTGTGTCTAAAATTTCATTTCAAAACTCGTCTAAAATTTATATCCAAAAAAATAAAAATAAAATTGGAGCAATATTAAACAAAATTTTTTAAGACAAATTTTCAATAAACATTTTGAGGAGAAATTTTGAAAAGGAAATTATAAACAAAACTTAAACTTTTTTTTTTCTTCGAGAGGGAATCTGCAATATTTGGGAATTAAAATTTTCCGGAATTTGAAAATTTGGGTATTTTATATTTCTGAGAAATTGAAATTTCAGTAATTCTCTATTTTCGTTATAATAAACATCTTCGGTAATATAATATTTATTCAGAAACTTGAAATTTCGATAATTTACATTTTTTGGGGTATTTGAATTTTCGATAATTATTTTTTCAGTATTTCTTCACATAGTTCACATTTTGAATTTTGTATTTTCGGCAAAAAGTTGCTTCAACCAACCCTCAAATTAATTACACTCATCTAGCGATCGAGAGCACCGCTCGGGGGTCGAGTGACTTCGATCGGATGGGATTAAAATAGCTCAAGCGAGCACCCTGACGTCACCACGGCATTGACTTCGCGAGCGCCGGCACTTAGTGTAGGCTGTCGAGGGACGCTCGGGGGGGACGTAGAATCAGTCAAGCGTGAAAAGTGCTCTCGATCGCGAGCTGAGTGTAATTAATCTAAACAAAAAATCGCCAACCACCTGTGGATCGCAAATCTCAATAAACTTCATAAAACTTCCTCTTAGTTCGTTCAACAACGATAACTCCATGCGTCATCAGCGCAAAGTACGTTTATCACCCCCTCCATTTCCCTTCACCGAACAAAACGAAGAAGAATTAATAAGAAAACATAAAGTACAATCAAGATCAGAATTATAAATGAAGAAATAAGAATGAGAGCACTGTAAAATATACTAACCGATCGGTTTCGTCCGCTGTTGCTGAGGTTGAAGTACTCTCTTCTCCTTCACAGCCTTCTGTTCAGAAACAACTACCGGAACCGGAACAGGAGCGGGTGCAGAGCCAGAGTTACTCTTCCCCTTACTCCAGGGATTCACTACCGGTAAAGGTGCCTCCACATATTTCACCGGTTCCTCTCCCTCCTCCTCCTTTTGTTCCCCTCGTTCCTTATCTTTGTCCTTATTATCAACTCTTTCTTTAAATCTGTCCTTACTTCCCCCACTCTGATCACGATGATGCCTCACTCGATTTCTGTGTCTCTCTCTATGGTCCCTGTGCTCTCTAATTTTCTCCTTTCTTCTCGCACTCTTCGGTGCCACGGTCTGGAAGTCCCCATCACTTCCCAATTCCCCATTCACCAACTCACTTTTCTTCTCACTCTTCTCTACTTTCTCATTTTTATCAATCTTCTCCACCCCCTTCTCAAATTTCTCATCTTTTTCTCTCTTATCAAAGTTTCTTTCTGAATCCAGGGGCGCCTTAGCAGGGGGTGCGCGCTCACTCCTCGGGAACCTCCTTGACGATTTTTGATATGACTTCCCCTTGGGAATATTTGTCTCGGAAAGTTGACCCTCGAGACGTTCCTTCACTTGTAGAACCGGCTTCTCCGTCTGTGATATATTTTCCTTGTTGCTGTCCTTGGCCCTCTGTAGGTTTAGGACACTCGCGTAGGAAACACCCGGGCCTTCGGTCGGCTCGCTACTCCCCTGGCCTACCCTCGTCGCCATCTTGGATCCGAGAAAAACACGAGGTCCAGAAAGCGGAGTCAACCCCACGCTGTGGGCATCAACTACTTTCAATTTGTTTTCACTTCCAGGAAAAAAAAAATTACTCCCGAGAAACTTGAAATAAAACTCCGCTCCGCACTACTACTCCCGTGATTCGTGATTTCCCACTTCAGCACATGACCGAGTGCATGGCAACGAGAAACGATTTTCAAAGCAGAGCTTTGAGGTTATGTGCGACACTTGGGGGTCACCGGTAACTGGGAATGAATTTTCGAATTCAATTTCGATAATCGAAGCACTTCCTGGTAAAAATGAGATTGATGGGTGGGAGGTGGTTATTGAATGAGTTAACGATTTCGAGTTACGCGTGCACTCAATATGCACTTTTCGAGTCGAACACGAACACGAGGCGACGCGAGTACGTACGTGACTAGCAGACGGCGAGCCTTGGTAAAGAGTTTTTTTCACTCACAGAGAATTCCCAACAAATTCGAAACACGAGGAAGGCAGAAAACAATCGGAGATGTTTCTTGATTGCGAATTAGTTACACGGAAAGTGGGAGAAACGACACAGTTGAGATTACGTAAACACTCGGCATTTTCCGATTTTTTTCTCAGGTAAAAGCGATGCGAGTGCGAAGAGACATGTGGCCAACGCTGGCTCTTGGCTGCGCAGCTTTTCCCCTTTTGCTTATTCACAAGTCAAGCAGCTACGCTTCCGGTAATGGAACGTGATATCCGTCTAAGGGGGCGCCACGAGCGACGGCGGCAACATTTGAATTTGGAAATACTGTAATCGTAATGGAATAGAGAGAATAAAAATTGAGAATTAGAAAAACTAAATCAGTGAGGCCAAAGTTTAGGAAATTCAAAGAATGTTAAGGGTTGACACCACCGAAATTTTAACCCGTTTAAATTTAAATGGCTAAAAGGTGTTGATTTTTTTTATAGCATTATTTTCGACGTAGAAAAATTTTTGTGTATTTAGAATTTTTATTTTTTCAAGTATTCAAGATATCGGTAAATCCATACGAGAGTTTGTTTTCATTTTATTAAAATAAAAATTATTATTTATTATTATTTTATTTATTTCCGTATAAAAAATAATAAAAAATGACAATATATAAAGACAAATTTTTGACTGAGAAAGTGTTTAAATTGTTGAAATTGTTTAAAGTGTTAAAATTATTAATAAATAATTTATTATTAATAAATAATTATTATAAATTGTTTAAAGTGTTGAAATTATTTAAACTTTGCCTTTAAAATTGATCTTCTGCAATTTTTGTTGTTTCTCATTGGCAATTTTTGTGTACACATTTTTTACGATTTTGAACAAACTCTCGTATGGATTTACCGATATCTTGAATATGTACTTGAAAAAATAAAAATTCTAAATAGCTCAAAAATTTTTCTATATATTTTTTTAATACGTTAAGTCATTCTACGTCGAAAATAATGCTATAAAAAAAATCAACACCTTTTAGCCATTTAAATTTAAACGGGTTAAAATTTCGGTGGTGTCTCCCCTTAAGGAATTTTAAAAAGATTGTAAGAATTTTAATAAGTTTTGATTTATTAAAGTATTTAAGGGATTTTAATGTTCCTCATAGAATTTCAAAGGATTTCATGAGATTTTTATGATTTTTAAAAGATTTTCTGGAATTTTACAAAATTTTAAGAGATTTTTACGTATTTTAAAGGATTTAAAAGTTTTTTTATTGAATTATAAAGGATTTTAAGAAACTTGGAAAAGGTTTAAGAAATTTTAAGGGATTATAAATATTCACGTGGAATTTTAAAGGATTTTAAAAGGCTTGTAAGAATTTTTTTTAAAAGAAAAATTTTCTAGTTTCGTTGATAAATAGTTTTGGTATTTTTAAATTACATTAACAAATATTTTTGGTAATATTATTTTTTTCGGGGATTTAAACTTCCGGTAATTATTTTTTCGGTATTTTTTCACATTCGAAAATTTGTTATTGAAAAAAAAAATATTATCCCCTTTTCAAAGATATTTATTCAGAAAAACAGTCTTATTTTTCCTCAAATATATATGTTGTTTGCACTGCATAAACAACATTATTCAGTTTTCCTTATTATCCAATGTACAATATGTATTGCTTTAAACTCAACTCTGAATTAATTTAAAATGCGGACATATATTGAATGTTTTAATTTATAATATTTATTTTACCTAGTATTATTTTATAAATAAATAACATTTCTTATTTTAAATTTAAAAGTTAAAAACAAAGAATATTAAATGTTGACAATGCTAAAAACGTTTCAGAAAATTAAACATAAATAAATGCAAAGATTAATATAACAGATTTTACTCTCAAAAGAGGCGGACTTAATTTTCCTCTTGCATATATATCGCAGATATTAGAAAAGCAGAGGCTTATCAAAATGCAAACGATTATTGAGATTAAGCAAATTAAATTATGACAAGAATGAAGGAAAATTTGCTTATTTATTATTTTTATA
The DNA here is from genome assembly GCA_904066015.1 of Synergus gifuensis. Lineage (NCBI taxonomy): Eukaryota > Metazoa > Arthropoda > Insecta > Hymenoptera > Cynipidae > Synergus > Synergus gifuensis. Next base: position 299,684 of record CAJFCO010000437.1, read on the forward strand.
CAGATACAGAAATAACTTGATTAACATCATTTATCATTTTAATTAAATATATTTTCCAAATAAAAATAATAAAATAGACGCTGTCACATAACTGAAATTAAATATGGAATTCTTTCAATCTGAGAAAATTCCACTTTCAATTTTTTAATCCAGCTTTCAGTCTTGATTCCAAGTTCTGATCTCAAAATTCGAATTCTTCATTTTATTCAACAACGACTAAAATTAATTTTTTTTTTCACTCTATAGTGATACTCATTTTTCAAATATAAATATAAGTATATAGAAAAAAATGTATCATTTTAATAAATTTTATCTAAAACTAAACAAATTAATTTCAAGGTCAGATCAATTCATTTTAAGTGAAAAACTTTTGAAAAAAACAAAATTTTCGCTCTATAAACACATTTCTATTTCAAAAAAGAATAGATCTGCAGAGAAAATATGTATAAAATTTCGAGCCTAATTTTAATAATCGTTAAATAAAATGGAGAGATATAATTTCGAACTGAGAATTTGCATCGGAGACCCTTAATTAGGTTTCATTTAAAAATGGTGTCAAAACTTAATAGAATAAATAACATGATTGTTCCTCCATATATACATGAAATTAAATTTCTTATATTTCATTCATAACAGAGTTTATATACACACTCATTAGATTAAGTATTAAATCTCGCGTGATCATAAAATAACTTTTCAGTTTTATATATAAAAACAATTCTTTCCTACGAGGACGTAAAATCCTTAATCTCGATCAATAGTATTATGGTAGTTCTGAAAAATCTTATAAAAAATATTTATTAAGATCGATCAAGGTCAGAAAATTCTAAAGTAGTTAGCATTTGATTTAATTTGAACTTTGACCTTTTAAGCTTTAAAGAATATAAAAAAGCCGACAAAGATCAAGGCTTTCAAAAGGCCGTCAAGATCTTTGAATTCTTCCAACAATAAGCCCGATCGTCTTAAAGTTTAAATAATTATCAAAATGTGTTCTAAAATTTTAATTTCAATTTGTAAAATTTAATTAGACCTTGTACGAAATTCATCTTTTTTTTTTCTAATTTTTGGAAAAAGCATATTTCTACTTGTCTTCTTTTTGCAATTTATCTATTAAAAATTAGCTTAATAATAAAGTTCAGCTCTTATGGTTAGAAAGTTAAAAAAAAATTATATGAAAAATGAAGACAGCGAGATTTGAACCCGTAACCTCTGACTACAAGACCAAAAAATTTAGGTGAGCTATAAGGACTCTTTAAGGGTGTTGGATCTAAGTTCTAATCTTAAAATTCGATTTCCTCATTTCACTAAAGAAATATTACCATTATATATTTTGCTTCCTCATAGAGGAAGCTTTGTAATCGTTACATTTTCCAATATTTTTAAAATGGTTTAATTAAACTTTTCTCACTTGATAAATATCTAATATAACATTAATTAACTTAAAGACAGTTATCGATAAATTAATGAAATTTGTAAGGTATATTGGCTCCACCTATATCTCAAAACGTGCCAAAGGATTTTTCAAAATATTGAATTTTAAAATTTTTATGTACATTTACAACTTTTTAAAAAAATTGATTTTTCGACAATAACTTCCCAAATAATCAAAATTCAAAGCGTAGAGTGAAACACCAGAATTGTAAGATTATATTTCGGATTCTTCGTTTTACGCAACAAATATTAAAATTAGACATTTTTTTGCTCTGTACACATAATTCTATTTTAAAAATGAATAGCATAACAGAGCGAAACAATATCTAATTATAATATTTGTTAAATAGAATGAATGAATTTAATTTTGAAGTTAGAACCTGGACTCCTAAAGCGTTCAAAAATGTATGAAGCCTCTTTTTTAGAAACTGGCCGTCCCCTTGTAAAGTTAGTAAACTGCTATGATAAATTTGAAGAAATGAAAAGCAAGTTTTGATTCAGAACTACCTTGACTAACTTGATAAAAATAATTTTTTAACCACAGTACGAGGTAAAAATTATTGCGCAGACGAGGCAGTTTCATGATTGATTGACTCTTAATTAAAAATAGGTGTTCGTTTTTGCCAGAAAGCCTTAAGTTTCTCGCCAATTTTTGCTCACTTAATAGACAAAATTGTATTGAAAATAGAGACGAGAATTTAAAATTTAACTAATCTTTCTGAGGTGAAAGTGACAGTTACTTTCCTAAATTTCATTTTTTCGGAGAATAACTCTTTATCAACTTTTGTCGATCGGGTATTTTTTCAACGATCGCTCAAACGCTTCAGCAATTGTTGACCTGAGAAAATAAATGTTGCTTTTAGAATCATATTTCCATTTATCATATTAATAATACATTTTTGTGTTCTTATCAATTCCAAGATACCGAAAATTTATTATCAAACTTTGAAACATCATAAACTATAAATTTCTGAATTTTAAGATTTCGCAAAAATAAATTCCAGAAATTATAAAATTCCGGAATTTTAATTGTTGAAATTTTCAACTTCCTTTTTTTCCCTTTTCTGGTTAGAATGTAAAAATCTTTTAAATTTTAATTTAGGTTCTTTATGTTAATTGTAATTAAGAACTTTTTACTGTTATTCTGCTATTATTATTGTTTAAAAAAAACGTTCTATACAAAAAATATTGAATTAATAATTTAATATAAATAATCACAGATGAATTTCAAAAGAATTTAACATAAATCAAGAGAATGGAAAATATTTTAAAAGAGCTCAAGGTAGATTCTCAATAGATTAAAATAATTTCATTCAAAATAATTCCAGGTGATTTGAAGAGAATTTAAAAAAAATTTTAGAAAATTTTAGGCGACTTTAAAAGAATTCAAACTGAAATGAAAAGAATTCAAACCAATTCGACATTAAGATGAATTCGTAGAATTTTAAACGATTTTAAAAAACATCTTTTGCGATTAACAAGATTTCGAAATATTTTTTATGTTTTTAAAGAATTTCAAGAGATTTTAAAGGATATTAAAAGATTTTAGATCATTTTAAGAAATTGCAAGAGATTTCGTAAGATTTCCAAACACTTTCAATAATTCTAAAGAATGTTAAGCGATTTAGTCATTTAAAAAGCTTTCAAAGGATTTCAAAGGATTTCATAAAATTTTAACACACTGAATAAAGAATTTTAAAGAATTTCAAGCGATTTGAAGTTAATTAAAAGTATTTGAAAGGATTTGAAGAGACTTATTTAAGTAATTTTAAGGAAGTTTAAAGAATTTTAGGTGAATTTCAAAGATTTTAGAGATTTTCAAGGGATTTAAAAAGATTAAATTCATATTTTAAAAGAATTCAAGATACTTTAGGTGATTTTAAGGAATTTGAATATTAATAAAGTTTCATAAGATTCAATTTATCAATTGAAAGAAGGTGAAACGGTGATAAATCTCCAAAATAGGTGAACCTTTGATGCCTGAGATATTTAAAAGCATTGAAAATTAAGAATTTTGAATTAAAATTTAACAATTTTAAATACAGATAATTTTAAATTGGAAGAATTCTCGGCGCAGAAATAACTTTTAATTTCAATATTGGACAGTAATTCAAAACTTATTAAAAATAATATGTATATATTCAAAATTGTAGGACAATTTCAATTTTAAATCTTTCAAAATGGTAAAATTGAGAATAAAAATAGGATCAAATTAAATTGTTTAAATTAAGGGCATGTAATATTTTACCATAAGAGCAATTTCGTTTACCCCATTATACATTCATAATAATAAATATTTGTAGCTAATAAAAGTCAATAAACCTTCGCCTCATATAGACAAAGGTTTATTGACTCTTATTAGCTAAAAATATTTACTATTATGCATGTATAATTGGGTAAACTAAATTGCTCTTATGGTAAAATATTACATGCCCTTAAAAGCATTAAAAAAGAAAAGATTTTAAAATAGTTTCGAAACCCTTAAATTTTTTTGCAACTCCTCTTGAATTCACCATGACTTTTGGGAAATTTTTTAGAATTCTTTGGAATTCAGCTTTAATTACCCTTCAATTTTATGAAATTTACTTATTATTACAATAAATGAATTTGTAAAAGAAAAAAAATTACCTAAATAATTTCTGATGCAGGAGGTAGGCACTAATGTGACCTGCATCGATATATCGAATTTCTGCACCCGGCCAAATTTCCTCCAGACTCATACATCCTTCCCGAGGAACATAAGCGTCGTTCCTGGCACAGACCGCAATTATCAAATCCGTGTCAACAGGAACTTCGAAATTCCTTAGATGCGTACATTCGTCCATTATTCCTCTCATAAATTGCAAAGCTTCGTGCTCTCGCCACTTGCTGTCTGAAAATAGTGGGTGTTTCGACACTGGCAATAAGCAAACTCCTAAATCACAAACCAAAACAAACTCTTAAAATCATGCTGGAAGAAATATACTATCAACTTTGAAATATATAAATGACGTTAATCTCAGAAAAAATGCCGAGTATTTTACACAATTTGTAAAATCATAACGAAAAAAGGAACTCAAAAGATTCCAAAGTTATCAAGGGATTTCTTCAAAAAGATTTTAAGAGATTCAAAAGTTTTTGGGAAATTTTAAATAGTACCAAGAAATTCTTAGGATTTTAAAGATTTTCCTGTAATTGTTTAAGTAATTCCTAAAGATTTCTATTAATTTTAAGAGATTTCAAAAGATCGTAACGAATTAAAAATTCTAAATACCTAATTTAAATATAAATTAACAGAATTTGGCACTACATAAATTCAAAATCTTAACTGAATTGGATCCAATTTTTAATCTCAAATTTAAATTAATTTATTTTATTTAAGAATAATTAGATAATTTTTCACGCTACAACGGTGAAATTTTTTAAATAGAAAATATGCGAATGGAATAAAAAAATGTAGATATAATTTAAATACTTTTTTTTTTTAAATGAAATGATTGAATTTTGAGATGAGATTTCAAATTTTTCGTTCTAAGTAAAATGTATTAAAGTTAAAAAACATTGTTGAGTAAAATAAGTTTAATTTTGAGCTTAAAATTTGTATACAACAATCTTAAATCTAAAAAATCTGCATTCTCATCACACATTTTCGATTTTTAAAGAAAATTCAAAAGAGTTGTTATACCAATCATATCGTGCGTTGTTTGGCTTCAAATTTAAATTTTCGTTCGTTTTTTTGAATTTTCAAAATGTTATAAGTCTGACAATTTTATTTTAATCGAAAAAAAGTCATAAGAATGAATTGTTCCAGTTTTTGTACATTACGAATATCCGTACATAGAATTTTTAAATTAAAAAAAAAGTGTTTTCAAAAATTTTCAAAATGCTCCAACTTTTGGAATTTTTATCCAAAATGGCTGGCCAACGAACTTGACCTTCATTTTAGGATACTAAAAGAGGACACCAAAGACCAATCCAATCTATCAATTCTTTCGAAAGTTATCGTGCTAACAAGAATGTAAAAAGAGGAAAAAGGTAGTGAACGAAAATTCCAGTTAATTAACTAGGGATGGAAAGAAAAGCGGAGAAGGGATTGTAAATTGGGTCAAACTGAAGGAATGCTAAATACCACACGAAAGATGCAGGGCTTACCCTTCAAAGCTACTGAGTCAGTGCTTTTAAATCGATTCGAAATGAGATTTAGAGGGAAAAGATTAGCAGCTGCTTTTTCCTCTGCAACTTGTCCATTCTCCACTTTCTTCTCTTCAATTTTTTTGTCACTAACTTTGAGAGTATTATCGCAGTTATTTAATTTATCAGAGTCTTTACCAGTCTTTAACTCTTCGTTGCTCTTCTTTGATTCGTCGTTCAGTCGATTTATTCTGGTCATGCTAGCTGGAAAGTGTTTTGCAAAATGCTGACCCGCTAAAAAAGCATCCTGTAAAAAAATTAAATTTTTAAAATAGGTAACTAGTAAATTAAAATTTTTTAAAAAGTAAATAGAATAGGTTTAGAATAAGTGAATTCGAAAAATTTTTTAAATTTTGAATTTTTACGTACGTCTCGGTCGATGATTTTGACCATTTTGGCGAGATCATTCTGGTAGATTTTATTGCCGAAGTACTGGGACTCGAGCAAGGCCCAATTTATCGAGGCGCTCATGACACCTTCAGTAAAAACTGGAGATGCTGTTGACCATGAAAGACAAGGAATTAAGGGAATCGGTTTGGGCCAATTTGTTGCTGCAAGAGAGGCCATCTTAAAGTATAAAATTTCATTAATTAAAAACCGAAGTTAGCTACTTTAGTACAAACATCTGTTCTAATTTTGATATAATATACAATTATTTGAAACATTTTATTTAATAATTTACTTTGTTTGCATGTTTTTAATGTTTAATTTTTGAAATAAAAGATTCAAGGAGGTGATTAAAATTTTAGAATGAATCCTGATTCAATTGTAAGGCCTTCAAAATATATTTAATTGAAGTAATTGAAATTTAAGGTCCTTAAGGTAGATTATCTAATTTTAATTGTATAATTCTGTCCAGATTCGCATTTTAAATAACTCAACCGAATTAAAAGTATTTCAAAGAAATCCAAAAGAATTTCAAAGAATTCAAGTAAAATTCAAAGTATTCTAAAAAATTCAAAAGAATCCTACAAAAAAATGGAAAATAATCAAAGGGAATTCAATAGAATTCAAATGAATGAAAGGTAAACTTAAAGTAATTCAAACTTAAAAGAATCTCTTTCTTAAACTTCGACAATCTTTAAAATCTTTTTAAATTTAATGAAAATTTTATAAATTTTCCGAAATCTTTTCAATCATTGAAAGGTTCTTTTCTAAAGCTTCCTTAAACTTCGTAAACCTATCAAAAAATTTCGAATTTTTTCAAGTCTTCCTTTAAATCTTGTAAAGTATTTTTCGATTTTTTTAATATTCAAAAATATTTTTAATTTAATATAAATTTCGTTAAATTAGAGTAAATTAGAGTAGTCTGATTAAACGCACTGAAATCAAATTAAATCCATTGAATATTTTTGTTATCCTTGGAAATTGTTCAAAATCTTCTAACTTTTTTTAATAATCTTGAAATATTATGGAATTCCTTCGAATCCTTTGACATTTTTAAATTCTTCTTGAAATCCCATGAAGCCTCTTGAATTTTTTAAATAATCCCTCAAAATCCTTGGAAATCTCTTGAAATATTTTTAAACTCCTTGCAATCTCAAAAAATCCATAAAACTTCTTTTTAATCTCTCGTAATCTTTTTAAATTCACTGAAATTCAATTAAATCATTTGAAATTGACAAATAGCGAATAGAAATTTTTGTATACTCCTTGATATTGAAATCTCTTGAATTTTAATCGTCCCTCAAAATTTTCCGAAATATCTTAAAATCTTTCCAACAAAATTAATAAACCTTCAAATTCAAAAACTTTAATTTTGAAGTATTTTTTCATCCTAGAAATTTCTATATATGTACTTTCAATTTAAAAATAATATAGCTTTTAAGTTCACTAATAAACATATTTTCATTTTCTTCAAATAGAAAAATTCCATCTCATTAAAATATTTATTTCTAAATTGTTAAACTTGTCTACTGTTTATAGCTTCGAAAAATTAATTTTTAAATTCACTCAATTTTAAAACTAGTTCTAATTTCCTTTCCCAATATTGAAAGACTTGAAAACACGAAAAATTTTAATTTTCGAGAACATTGTGTATAAAATTTAATGAGAATTGAAAAGATGGTTAATGTTCTATTAAAGACGTGAAAACACTTAAATACTAACGTGTCCTCCCATGGAAAGACCCGTTAATCCAAGTGGATTGTATCCTTGTTGTTCGCACCAATTGAGCAAAACGATAGATTCCAAAATCAAGCATCCTCCCATAATAAAAATATCAGACACGTTATGCAAACTGGATCGTCTACAAATGAAAATAAAAAAAAATAATTTCCATTTCTGAAAAATTGAAACGCTTTGTTCTACTTTTATTCTACTACAAACCTGTTTTATCAAATTCTTACATTTGATCTTTCGGCTTTCGCAATCCATAAAAAGGATTCTCTAAAAGGATTGATGCAATTCCAGATTCTTTGAGCAGCGGTTTAGCAATCAGATTTCTTCTTCTCCAAAAAAACTGTAAAAATGTATTAAAATGTATTATTTTTATATATAAATTACATAGTCTGCATTATTTGAAATGAATTCGACTTTTAAGTATTTTAAATAGATTTTAAAGATTTTAAAATTCGTTTATTTTTAAACTTAAGGATGTTGAATCCAAGTTCATTTGAACTCTTGGTTCTATGTGAAAAGTATTAAAACCTGAATTTATAATTATTTTGAAGTACTTGGAATTGTACAAATTAAAAACCAAGACTATTGAACTCTTAGTATGAACAATTTCCAAATTTTTTAAAAATTAAATGGACTAACGTGATCTCCAGTGCCAGCAAGATGTAAACAAATAGGTTTGATTTTTTGCGAACTCCATTTTCTAGGTAATATCATTTGAAAATGTGCAATTTTCGTCTCTTCCGGCATAATTCCAGGCAAATGTTGTTCGAAAGGCGATTCGAATTGCCCTTCCACGATGTGGCAATCCGACCATTCTTCGTCCTGTTAATCAGGAAATAAATAAATTTATATTAAAAATTAATATAACTAACATCTAAGGTTATCAAATGAGTCAAATTCTAAATTATAACATGCAAAAATAATAAGTTTTAATATGTATTTATAAATTCTAAAAAAAACTATGGGCATTGAGTCCAAGTTCTACCCTCAAAATTCGATCTCTTCATTTTACTTAATATCAGTCATCACAGTATCTATTGTCATTAACAAATGTGAATGGGTGAATTCTTGTATAAAAAGAGGTGAGAAATAGGTGACAAAAATTGAAACAAACTTAAACCAGCAAAACGGATATATTAGAAAATTTGACTAGAAGGAAAGAAAATTTGACCTTCAGTCCAAGTCCATTCAATTTAAATTAATAATTCAAATTGAAGTTTAAAATGTTCCTTGACGTTAAAAATATAAACTTTATCTTAAAATTTCTTAGAAAACTATAAAGGTAGACTTTTCATTTTATATAAACATATTTCAAAGGATTTAAAGAGATTTCAAAATTTTTCAAAGTATTCTAAGTTTAAAATTATTTCAAAGGAATTCATCAGTTTTCATGGCATTTTGAATAATTTTAAAGAATTTCAAGCGATTTAAAGTTAGTTTAAAAGATTTAAAAGATAAAAAAAACAAATTCAAAGGATTTCAAGATTTTAATATCTATCAATTGATTTGGAGGAATTTTAAGGAATTTGAAAAGATTTCGAGTAATTTTGAGGAATTAATACGGATTTCATGGGATTTAAATTTTTTTTTAAGGATTTAAAAGAAATTCAAAAGATTTTAATTTCAATTCAATTAAAAAACATTGCAAGTCTCAAATAAAAATATTTTGACTGACTATCCGAAAAAATTTTTCAATTCGCAAACGACCCAGAATTATTATATAATTCCAAACTTAATAATTTGTCGAAAGATTTAACTGCATCAATTAAATAAAGGTGAGAAGGTGACAAATTTTCAAAATAGATGAAAAAGGTGAACAAACTCAAAGTAGGTGAAAAAAAGATGAATAGATGATGATCTGTGATGACTGAAACAAATATTATAATTAGAATAGATATTTTTTTTTGCTCAATGTTACTCTTTATTTTTCTTAAAAAAAAGTTTTTCTGTAGAGCGAAAAACTAGTGTTAATTACAATATTCATAAAGTAAAATGAAGAATTCCAATTTTGAGATTAGAAGTTACATCTAACGTCCTTAATTATAAATTTTATTTTTATTTATTACCTTTGTAATCGTTACTGGATAATCACGAGGAATCAAATTGTAACAAGCCTCCCGATTCGCTACAATCTTCCTAAATTCAAATATCCTGCGAGCAAAAATTCAAGGCTATCTTGCAAACAATTTTAAAGCTATTAATTTTCGCATTTATTTTGAAGATAACGAAATTTGTAAGCGACTAATTTCGAAGGCGTACAAATTTCGGAAATGTATATAAAGTTTAAAATTTTCAATTTTCGAATATGGTGAAATTGATTCATTATGAATGTTTCAAGAAGAAATAATTTAATTTGAATTTGAAATTATAAAATTTAACATTGAAGTCAAAGAATTTTAAATATCTTTCAATAATTTTTTAAAACATTTTAATTATTTATTTATTTAAAATTATGTAATTCATTCAAAATCAATACAAAAAATGTAATTAAAAATTTTTAATTCTGTAGAATCAAATAAATGTATTTCATATCATGAAAAAATAACTTACAAATTGCAAAATAAATTTAACAATCATGAATGCTTATAATTATTTATTTTTGCCAAAAATTTTATTTTTAGAGATTTTCTAGTTTTAATTTAAAAAGAAAAAGAGTAATTTTTCTTTGAAATTAGAAGCTGAATAATGAAATTTGAATGCCTAAATCATTTAAAAGTACTAGAACTATTATAAAAGTGAAAGAAAAGAGAAAAATAATAGAAATTGAGGTTAGATTACCTTCGTAAATTTTCGGGATTGCCCCAGCCTTTTGTAAAAAATTTGGTGAGCAAAATACTCCTGTAAACGGCATCGAGACGACTTGGGGGCATTTTTTTATCTTAAAATATTATAAAAGCACGTCTAGAATCGTGTAAAAAATTATATATTAAAAAACGGCAAGCAGATAATACGGAAACCAATTTCACATCGTTAGCGATTCAAGAACAGAAATGAATATAATGACCTTGACATTTCATGATAATAAAATTGTACTGACTCACACTACTACGGTTCATGACTATTGAGTATGTATTATTTTTAACGAGAGGCCAAACGGCGAAAACAGTGTTGTTTTCTTTTTTAAATTAAACAAAAATTTTTCATAATTTCAAGTCAACCTGCGCACGAAGGGCGCAAAACGCAACTGGTGTTTGCATAGCGCATTTCCGGTGTGGATGTGATACGCATTTTGTTTCCTGTTTTCGATTTTTTTCAAAATGGGAAGGAAGGAAATTAAAGGGAAATAGATCATTATTATCATCATTATATTCAGTTTATAACTATGGTACAACATCTTTTTGCCGACAAACCCAATATTAATAATAATAATAATAATAATAATACAAAATAATAAAATATAAATAATAATACCGATAATTCAAATTCGCGAAAAATGCAGTCCCGCAATAAAATATGTAATATTATTCAGTGGCGTAACTATGTAGTAGCGAAACCCCGCATTGCGGGGAGGCCTCTTCCTCTGAGGGGCCTCTTTGACTGAGTAAAAAAAATAAATTTCACTCTATATTTCTATTTTTATTTTAAAAATTTAAATTTATTCAAAACTTTGGTTTATTACAAAGCAATTTATAAATCGACATATTCATAGTTTCTTCTTATTTTCAGAGGGGTCTCCTAAAAATTTTCGCGGGGGGGCCTCCAATTTTTAGTTACGCCACTGATATTATTACCCAAAATATTTATTAAAAAAATTAGAAAATTTCCGAATAAATTTCAATTCCCCGAAAATATAAAACACCCGAATTTTCACATTTCCAAAAATTCAAATACTCGAAAATTTTCCAAAAATAAAAAAAAGTCTGCAGAAAATGTTTAAAATGTTGGGACGACTGAAAATTCACGAAAAATAATTGTACGCATAAATTTACCGCGAGACAAATAAAATAAAACTCATCTCTTAGTTTAGACAAAATATATATTTTTTTTTTGTTGAGAATCACAAAGCGAATGAGGCAAAATAAATATTACTTCTATGCAACTCAATGTCCCATTATTTATGCAAAAACAATAAATAAACAAGCATCCAGGCTTGAATCATTTTCAAGAAACAAATTCATTATATATGTAGTAATAGAAATAAATTCATGGCAGTGTGACTTGAATGTAAAAATCCCCATTAAAAAACATCAATCCGCTTCCGCTAATCAGATTTCTAACAGGCAAAGATACTAAAAAATGAAAAAGAAGAAAAAAATAAAAGTACTTTTCTCTATTGTGCGATTATAAAATAGAGTAATATCTATAAAACGAAGTCTATCATTTTTAAAAATATTTAAAGTTTTAATAATTTTTTAATAAAATGTAAGGATAGAGGCCTTAAATGTAAGGCCTTAAAATCAAAAACATTTTCCCTCTGTAGACATTCCCATTTAAAAAGAAGAGGACATCTACGGTGCACAGTGCAATTTTTTTTTACCAATTTCTGAAAGATGCATTTGTTAAGAATGCTATATATTTTTTTTGTATAAACCGTATGTATGATTTTAATCGCTGCCAATCACCGAGAACCAATTTCGCATATACCGCAGACAGTGTTTACGTAGATTGGAGCAACAAATTTTTTATCCACTCTTCTGTATATGTATATATTGACTACGAAAATTAATAGAAAAAATTTTATTTATCGTTTGCTTGAAAAAAAAAATTTTTTTAATACACACTCGCCCCACGTGAAAGAAATTTGCACCGTGGTGTAGGGCCTTAACAAAAATTTCTCGTGACTTTTTTTTTTTGAAAATTAAGTCATCAATTTTAATATTGCCAACGGAAGGTCCATTGTCTGGTCATCGACCAAGACAACGTCGAACGCATCCATGTAGTTTTTTAGACTTTTTTCTACAATTGTGTTGTCGTCGTTATATAGAAATCCTATTTTGAAAACGTTTTCCAAATTTTGTATACCATTGGACATAGCCGAGTCCCCAGTACTGTCGCCCATCAGCAAAATATTTTTTCTTTTCTCCAACCTTTTGCGATGCTCTTCGTCTAGGATGGTTTCGTTTTTATTGAAAACGTGAATTTTTTGACCCCTAAATCCATCTAGCATTTTATTAGAATATTTCAGGAAATTTGAGATTATTTCGACGTTGGGGAGAAGGACGCCATTATGCTTTAAAACCACTTCCACCACGTCTCCAAGACCAGCACTAAATACGAGAACTGGAACCTTGGCTGCGTTCAATTTCTCCATGAGAGTTTTCGTCCCGTCCCTTAAGTCCGTCCCATATTTTGCCGCAACTTCGTCCAATTCAGATGGGTCGAATTCATATCCGCTTAACAATTCCTCACTTATGCTCATCCATTCTTCCATTGCTTTAATTTTTTCCTGTAGAGGTATTTCGGGATCTCTCTCAATTTTTTTAAATCTTTCAGAGACAGTGTTGTCCTTCTCCTCAAAGTCTGGCGGCAGCTGCTTGCATTTTGCGAACATTCCTGAAAAAAATTCAAAATTCAATTAAAATGCTTTTTTAACGTCTAAGGTATAAACTTTAGAGTGGCGCTTAAAAATTTTCTAAATTTTGTCTATAATGAATACCAAAATGATAAAAAAATTGTGTATATTATTTCAGGTATTTAAGTAAAAATATAAAATTTCAAATACAAACAAAATTGCTCGATGTAATTTCCGCAAATGGTCGATACAATTAACGAATTATAAAAATAACGAATTGCATATTAAATTACTCCAAATATTTAACTTTACGATCTCCATATTTGCCGAAAACTTTTTTAATTTAAATAATTAATTAAATAAGTTCGTAAATAAATTAATAAATATTTAAAACCAATTTGAAGTATCTAGCATATCGAGGGACATAAAATAATTCGTATATTTATTTAAAATACTCTACAATTAATTCACCCGATTATTTAATTACTTGTAATTATTTAAATTATATAATGTAATTATATATTCTTTCTTCTTATATTTCGATAAATTTGGATTACGGAGATTTCAAAATTTGGAAATTTAGTTATAGGTATTTTCAATTTTTGTCAATTTGTGTATTCGGTATTTATTTTTTCAGTATTTTTGGTTGTTGCCCTAAAATTGTTTAATTAATATTAGTATTAATTGTCAATTTTTTAAATAAAATACAATTTTAATTTCAATTGCAAAATATGAATTTAAAAAATGGGAAAATTGAAATTATTAAAAACTGAAAGTTCTGCATTCTGGTATTATAAGTAATTATAAATTCCTGCTGTAAGATATTGAAAAATATAAACAATATGATTACACTACATCAAAGTTCGACGTTTTTAAGAAACTGCCTTGTAAATTTATCTATCCATTATATGCTTTAAACTGAACACATTCTATTAACTATGAAACCATTTCTACCAATTTTCTAACATTATTATTTTTAAAAAATATTTTAAAATATGCAAAAAAAAAAGGGTCTTCTATTTCTTCTTAAGTAGTCCCTCAGATGATAAATTTTTAATTGCGATCAAGTCAAATTTAAGCCACTGTGAAAATTAATGAAATTGGGAATTATTTTGAAAGTTCACTTACATACTTAGTTCTAATAATTTTTCTAAATAAAAGTAAAGTTAAACTTACCGAAACTACTAAGGTGATTTTTGCCGTTGACATGTTGTTTCGTCAAAGTGAGATCAAAATCTGTGACGACCTATACAAATTAAGTTTTATCTCATTAAATGTTTTAAAAAATTGAAATCGAATACTTAAAATCAGGGTGACTACATGTTAGGGAAGTCAAGGAAATGTTAAGGAAAAAAAAAATTGTCAAGGAAACGTTATGGAAATTCGAGTAGTTGTCAGGGAAAATAGAAATTGACATTTATGCTAACTATGTTATTTTTGTTGTACATATTACATATATAAATTTTATAGTTTATTTAACAGATTTTACAAAACTTTCCAAGGATTTTCGAAGGATTATAAAGAATTTTCAGGCACAAAACCTCTGTCGAGAAATTTTAAACACAAATTTTATACGAAAATATTTAACATTTTTTAAATTTCCGGGAATAATCTTTAAACAATTTTTTTTTACAATTAAGGCCATGTAAGACTTACCCGATCCCTACCTTACCGACATTTTTTCTCTACAACGATACTTCTACATTTATTGAGATATCAAATTGAAAATTTCTAAAATTGAAGCTAAAGCATTAAAGTACGTTTATCTGATCCTGAATATTGACATTTATAAAAATTTAAGACCAGATTAACATACCTTAGCATATTTTCTTCAATTTTAGAAATTTTCAATTTGATATCTCAATAAATGTACAAATAAGGTTGCAGAGAAAAAAATATCGGTAAGGTAGGGATCAGTTAAGTCTTACATGGCCTTAATTTCTCTAACTTCAAAATTCGATTTCTTCATTTTACATAACGAATATTATAATTAGGTAATAGATATTTTTTAGCTCTGTAGCGGTACTTGTTTCTATACATAATTAATTATGTAGACATAGCGAAACAAATCTAATTTAAATAATTTTTGCCTAAATTGAAACGCTTGAATTTTGAGATCAGATTTCGAATCCTTTTTTTATTGCAAAAAGTATTCAAATTAAGGGTGTTGGAGCCAAGTTCTAATCTAAAAATTCTATTTCCTCATTTTACTCAACAAATATTAAATTTGGAATTTTTTCCTCCTGTAGAATTAACGAATTTTTAAGTAGAATTATGCGTACAAAGCGAAAAAATATCTATTTTAAATATTTTTTAAATAAAATAAAAATATTCAATGTTGAAGTTGGATTTTAAATTTTTCGTTTTATGAAAAAAATATCCAAACTAAATATTTTTTCGCTTTGTATGCAGTTTAGTATTTGAAAAAAGATTAACGCTACAGAGCGAAAAAATATTTATTTATAATTTTCGTTGAGTAAAATGGAGAATGGAATTTTGAGCTTAGCACTTGGGTCCAACGCCCTTAAATCATCTTTCGCTATATATTCCTAATGCTATTTTGAAACAGCGTATGTCTATAGAGCGAAAATATGTAGAAATCGAATTCTGAGATTAGAACTTGAATCTTAATTCAAGTAAAAATACGATTTCTTTTTTAATTTGGAACTTTATTCTTATCACCTTGAAAATTCGAGCTTATCATTTGTGTTCGAAACAAAAAATTACAGCACCCTTTCATTACATTTGTCCCTTAATTAAGTGTATGTACTCATAATAAAAGTAACGAACTTGCAATTTTTCCGGTCCTCCTCGAATTATGTTGTTTAATTTTCTTATTACGGCATCTTTGTCCTTGATTTTAACTGACGCACATCTACTTAAAATTGGAAACTGAAAAAAATGAAACATGAACAAATTTTTTGATCAACGGACACTTTAGTCGCGCTCGCGCGCGTACTTACATCGTTAAAGGTCAATTCGTTTGGCAGATTTGGCATGATAAGAAAACCAAGGAGAAAATTAACTATATATAAAAACTGCCAAAATGGCGACTTAATTGTGTCTCAATGACGGAGAAGTATGAATTTCAGACTTAACGCGAAAGAGAGCCTGTAATTAATTAAATGTGTACGTTTTATTGTGAGATCCACGAGACCGGAAAAAGAATTTGTAATCCTTCAACTAAGAAGGTGTAAGAAAGGGAGCGAAACGTCTGCTTTAACGTTGGAACTTGTAAGTTGGAATGAGTTGGAAGATGGAGACCATCGTGAAGTTGGCACTTGGCACCCCAATCAATCAAATGCAAGCAAGCAAACAAACTTTTTTTTTTAAATCGAATAATCGATCGATGCAAAAGCATGAAGGTGGCACCCCAAATTTGAAAGTGAAAAACTCCATAACTTTTTGAATTTTGACCACCAAACGTCGAAAGTTGACCACCAAACGACTACCAAACGATCTCATAAGACAAAAGTTGGATATTTAATACACTCGAGTCTCTCAAATGTCAACTTCCGAAATCTCAAGTTCTCCCAAAAATCAAGTCATGTTTCTCTCAAATGTTTCTCTCAAATGTCATTTCTCAAATCTTTGCGTTCGGCATCTGATTGGTTGCTATTCGCGCGCAATTTAAAATGCTAAAAAATATATTATACACAATACGCATGCGCAATTGATTTGACGCATGCGCAATTGATGTGACTATAGAGATAAAGAATTTCTTGACATTTGGGAGAACCTCTGGCAAAAATTTTTTGACATTTGGGAGACTCGAGTATAGTTGGGGTGCCAACTGCACGATGTATAAGATGGAACAAAAATATTTGGATGGAGTGACAGATGGGAGAGTCCAGTGGTGTAACCCTGCTGCTGATAGAAAGAGAGATCCGATCGATGTCGACGTATCATGGCGGGAAAATTCAAATTTAATCCTATTATAAAAAAGACACCGCATGAAAATCTCGAATCAAACTCGAAATATATCGAATATGTTGAATTGGGTGGGTTGCTATCCAATCGAACGTCCAATTTAATCGTCATTATAATTTTTTGTCAATGGACTGTCTCGTCTCATAATAAAGTTATTATTAATTTCTAACGTTTTTTCAATTTTAGCCGATCAGATTTTTTTCGCGCATTTTTTGATACGCTAAACTTATGATTTTAATATATAATTAAAAAAATTTTTTTAACTCACTGTGTAACAGTTACATAATTGTTATGTAACAATTATATAAAAGTTATATAAATGTTACAGAATAACTATCGAACCGTTATATAATAATAGTTACATAATAATTATGAAACAGCAATAACCAGTTATAAAACTGTTACTTAACTATTCTATGTAAATAAAATAAAGAAATAAATTTCAAAATTAGTTAAAACATGACGATTTTTCTAAAGGCAGCCAGTTAGATAAAAAAAATAAGTATATTGATTATCTATTTGTAGCTGTAAACTATATCTCTAATAGTGTCAGATTGTAAAATGTGGTATTCGATTTCATTGAATTATTCTCCACTTTTAACGTCGCTTCATTGTCTTTGTTCATGTTTATTAACATCTTATATTGCGTGTAATAATTATCAACATCAAATAGAAAATGACTAGATTTGTAAAAATGATTTATCTATAACAAATAACTCGGCGTCTACATCCGTAAATAAATAAAAAGAAACATTTTTAACAGCATACGTGATTCTCACAAAAAAAGTAATATAACAAAACAAAGTAAATAGTAGACTAAAAAAATAAAAACAAAATGTACAATGATATTTTTTTTCTCGCCATCTTAAAAACTTTAAATTCTCTTTAGTACGGCCAATTTTGATATTAAGGGTGTTAAAACTATGTTCTAACTTCAAAATTTGATTTCCTCATTTTACTCCACTAAATATTATAATCAGTTACTTTTTCTCTCTGTAGAAGTATGTACTCATTTTTCAAATATAAGCATATGCACAGAGCGAAAATATATCGAGTTATAATATTTGTTAAGTTAAATAAAGAGATAGAAGTCCAACACCCTTAAGGTCATAAGCCATGTATCAATTATCCGATCCCTATCTTACCAACATTTTTCCTCTGTAAAGCCATCTCTACATTTATTGAAATAAAGAATTGAAAAAATTTTTAATTGAAAGAAAAATACTAAGGTATATTTATCTGGTCCTAAACTTTTACAATACCAAAAAAAAAAAAAATTCAAATAACTTTTTTTTATAATTGTAACATTTAGGACTACATAAGCGTACATATGAATTTACTTTAATTTTACAATTATTCAACTCATATCTCAATAAATTTAGAAATAGCATTGCAGAGAAAAAAATTCTGGTAAGGTAGGGATCGGATAACTGATATATGGCCTTAAGAGACCAGTATTTTAAATTAATATTAAGTGAAGTGGGTACTGTATAATATCACTTTCTATAAGGAGCTTTCGAAGATTCCAGACGAAATCCTCGAGGTATCGCCTATCGATTCTGGAAGATCAGAGTCCGCTGGGATTTGCTGGCACTTGGAGACTAGATGAGAATATGATTTCCCGTGAAGGAAGCAAACAAGGACGACAGTCATGTTATCGCACCCAATGTCCATGAGGACATCTGGCGCTAGGCAGTGTTTCAGTAAGTCTTCGCAGATTTCTTCGGGATCTATAAGTTGCTCCTCTTCGCCTTCCATTTTTGAAGCGGCTAATCTACTTCTAACGAACTTTACCGCATCCTGGTTTGTCATCACGTCCCAGATTCCGTCGCAGGCGAGGATCAGAAACTCCCAGTCTTCAGTTATTTTAAACTCCTTCACGTCTGGAAGCACTGTTACAGAATAGTTATGAAACAGTTATATGAAAGTTATATAAAAGCTATGTAACAGTTACAGAATTGTTATAAAACAGCTATGTAACAGTTATAGAATAGTTTAAAAAGTTGTGTAACAGTTACAGAAAAGGTATAAAACAGTTATATAACAGTTATGTACCAGTTTCAGAATATATATCAGCGTGGCCACAAGATTCAATTCTTTTATTTCCCTAACTTTTCCCTGACTTTCAGACAAATTTCCCTGACAGAAGAGTGTTAAAAATGCAAAGAAATTTTCAGTATACTATTGAAATTTTTCAAAAATTTCGTCGTATAATATCCCTTTAAAACTTTTGAAATTTTAAATTACTTCACAACACTTAAAATTCGTAAAAATCTCTAAAATTGACGACAACCTTGTAAATCTCTTAAAATTCATTGAAATTTCTTGAAATTCCTAGAAACATCTTAAAATTCGACGAAATCCCTCTTGAAATCATTAGAAACCCAAAGAATTTTAAAGAATGCCTGGGAATTTCTTATAATCCTTCGAAATCCTTGGAAAGTTTCTAAAATCTGTTAAATAAACTATAAAATATATATATTTTTTTTTCCCTGACCACCACTCACATTTCCCTGACATTTCCCTGACTTCCCTGACAATTTTTTTTTCCCTGACATGTGGAGACCCGGTATATTAAACGAATATATTACAGTTACAGAATAGTTATCTAACAATTATGCTTCATTTAAAAAATAGTTGTATAACAGTTATAATAGTTATGCAAAACTTATGTACCAGTTACAGAATAGTTATAAAACAGCTATAAATAGTTACTTCATTTAAATAATCCTTGGAAATATTTTTAAATTATTTTAAATCTTAGAAAATCTCTTTGAAATATTTTGAAAATTTTTACATTAATTCTTAACGTTAATCTTCAAATCTCCTATAAAATGTCTACCTGTAATAAAAGTGGTAAAGAAAATTTCAGGTGATTAAAAGCTTGGATTTGCACTTTAGGAATCAATCTTGTCTAATAAAAATTTTGAATTTTAAAAATTACCAGTGACGATTTGTTCCTCTTGTGTCTTGCGATTATTTTGTTTGAACATGAAGTCTCCAAAGGCCCGAGACAAAGCCAAATGTCTATTGACTCTACCGAATTCTACCCAACCACCTGCGGCTTCAATTCTCTTTTTTTCGGTAATCAAAGTAGGTTTGTGATCTTGACTTAGAGCGACGGTTCGACCTCGAACACTCGCGACTGCTCTGCTATCTCCTGTATTTGCCTGGAATTAAATAAAAAATTATTATCAAAATTAGAATTACATAATCAGGGTGGCAATTCGGAGAACGATTTAAAATTTCCGGTCATTTCCCGGCCTTTCCCAGTCAAGTTTTTAATTTTCCCGGTCAATTAACAGCAGGTATTGCGTATTGCAAATTTTATTTTGAACTATTTTTGAATAAGTTGCGTAATTTTGATTGAAAGTATTTTAAATGTTTTGAAAATGTACATTTTCAAATTAAGTGCGCTCTAAATTTAAAAAACAAAAAAAAACATTCAACATTCTTTTTGTAAACTCCTAAAATGCCTTAAACTGTTTTGAACTTTTTTACAAATTCTTTAAAGTTCCTTAAAATCAAATCCCGGGTAATGTTGAATTTTCTGCTAGTAAATAAATTAAACTTTTGTGTTTTGGTAACAATGAAAACTTTTTTTGATATTTTCATTCCAATAAATGTAAAAAAAATAATTATTAAAAGAATGAAAACTTAAATTTTACAGCGATCAGAAGTAAACTCCCAATCAATAAAATTCACGGTCATTTCCCGGTTTTCCGGTCAAGTCGCCACTCTGGGAATTATCAAATTGCGTAATTTGAGACTTGGAAACTTCGAGTTTATAGAAGCCATTTCGATATAAATCGCAATCACTCTTTTAACGATAGATTTAACTCACGCTATAAAGAATGTTATCTTTAATGAGAAGAACAATAGCTGTCGAACCCGCTTGTTTTTCTCTTAAAGTTGGTTCATTTTGCATGTCCTTGTCTAGTTGAAGAAATGCTTTTTGTATCGCCAGACTAATATTTCCATTTTTGAACTCGCTTCTCTTCGTTATGTATTCGTGCAGGTGTTTACTAACATGGTGTGATATAGCTGCTCCTGAAAAGATTTAAAAATATTTTAATTGAAATCATAATTAAATTTTTTAACAAATTTAACTTTACAAATCGAAAAAAGGGGATCATGTAAATTTACCGAAATTTAAAATTTCTGAAATATAAAATCATCAAAATTGAGAAAATATAAAGCTAATAGAAGCGAATCGTGCATTTTTCCTAGTTTATATTTTAGAATAAAATCTTCGGATTATTGTTTTATTATTTTTTTTTTCTTACCACCATGGCCGTCGTAAACTCCAAAGAAAGCGGTTCCTGGATCATCAGGAAGAGAGAGAATGTGGACATGACTATCTTCCATGCTCACTCGCCATCCTTGCATACTCGAACTTCCCACTCGATAACTATCATTTCTACAACAAGCTGTTTTTTTCGTCGTCACCGGTTCGCTTAAAGTCTGTCCCATCTCTTTTATCAATGAAGGCTTCCTGTTGGTTAAAAAGAAAATTTTAAGTTTTCAAGAAAAACACAACTAGTTCATATATATATATTCTTTATATTATATAATTTCTAAACAATTTTAAAAATATATACTAAGGTACGTTTATCTGGTCCTAAATTTGTATTACGTAAAACCAAATTTTTCAATTTCAAAAGCTTCAAAATTAGAATTATTGATTTCTTATGATGTTGACAGTAAAATTTTAAATACGTTTATAGCATTGAATTAAATATTTAAATGTCAAGAAAATTAATCAGATGCATCTACGTTGAGTGATTATTATAATTTTCAGTTTTAAAATAAATATACCAAATTCAAGGAATTTAAAAATATTTTTTAGTATTTCAAGTGATTTTCAATGATAATAATAAATAAATGATTTTATTTTCGGCAAAAAGATATGTTAATTAGCTTTTAAATTTTTTGTAGCAAAAGTTTTTTTTTTAATAAAGGATGAACTCCTGAGATCGAAAATTATCTGATCTAACTTAAAATATCCTCGCTCGTATTTTTTGATTTTACTGCTATCGTTAGCTTAATAATTAAATTATTATTACATTATCTGATATTATTTATTTCTTTATTAGAAAACTAACTTCCTAACCTTAAATCCGATTCTAATATATCGATATAATATTCCATTTAACAAAAAAAATAAATAAATTATTATTCCAAGATTCAATTCACTTACCCATGAATAAGACAAATCTCCTCTTTGAATTTTGAGAAATGCACACGATTTTAGGCGCTTTTTTCTTTTACGTTATAAAAATTGATCAAAACTTTAAATTGTCATCAGTGACGGCTGACGGCCTGACGGAACGGGCGCTCCAATCAGCTGATCCAATCTGATCGAAACTTCAGAAATTTGTGTTTTTCGCATTCCGGCATTCCTTGCTTTTGTACTTTGGTGTTTACGGTTTACGTTTTACATACTTTATAGACATAATATTTATAAAACAAGGTATTTATTATTTAATATTTCTCCTCAAAGTTATTAAATCAAGTTCTTTTATCCACTTTGGTATTATTATACAACTTCTTTAACTCATAAAATATGAGATTTTATGTGATAAACCTACATAAAAAATTCGGTATATGTTGTTTTTCTCATCAAATGGACTTAAAATATGTTTGAAACAGATTTTAAATAAAAAAATTGTGGCCATGTAAAACCGTAGATAAGACTTACCCGATCCCTAACTTACCGACATTTTTTTCTCTGCAAACTCTTGTACATTTATTGAATGTATCAAATATGTGTAATATGAAATTGAAAATTTATAAAATTAAAGAAAATATGCTAAGGTACGTTTATCTGGTCTTAAATTTTTGTAAAAATAAAAATTTTTTCGAAAAATTTTTTTTTTTATAAGTGTCAATATTTATAGGACCAGATAGACGTACTAATATTACGTAATTTATTATTTTATAATAATGACGTTATATTATTGTATTGTATTATTGTATTATATTATTATTATTATTACATATTATTTATTAATTTATTATTTTATAATTTTTTACGTAATTTTAGTAATATTTCAATTTTAGAAATTTTCAATTTTTGAGAAAAAAATGTCAATAAGGTAGGGATCGGGTAAGACTTGCATGGCCTTAATAAAATATTTGGACCCAAGCTCAAAATTCCATTCTCCATTTTACTCAACGATAATTATAAATAAATATTTTTTCGCTCTGTAGCGCTAACCTTTTTTCAAATACAAGACTGCATACAGAGCGAAAAAATATTTAGTTTGGATATTTTTTTCATAAAACGAAAAACTTAAAATCTAACTTCAACATTGAATATTTTTATTTTATTTAAAAAATATTTGAAATAGATATTTTCTCGCTTTGTACGCATAATTCTAGTTAAAAATTGGTTAATTCTACAAAGGGAAAAAATTCCAAATTTAATATTTGTTGAGTAAAATGAGGAAATCGAAATTTTAGATTAGAACTTGGCTCCAACACTCTTAACAGGGACCTTATATTTATAAGCGGAAAAAATGCGGGAATTATATTGTCCAGGAATTTCATATATGGGCAAAATTTAGTAGACACCCTGTTTTAAGAATGAAAAGATCGAATTTTTATGTTAGAACGTAGGTCAAACACCCTTAAATTGCTGAAAGTTATATTTTGAAAAATAATAAAAAGCGATTCTTAGAATTTATTATTCTGATTCAAGTAGTCATTTTGTTCCTAAATAAAAGAGTTTCTATTTTTTGCTTCCAGAAGGCGAATAAAGGATGTTGGTAATTATAATAAGCAATATTCTAAGAGGTTACTAAACATGAGCAAAGACAATGAAGCGAGGGAAGAAGTCGAGAATAATAATTCAGGTGTCGATGATGAGTCTTGTGGTGGATCAGTTAGTTTAGAATCGCATGAATTCACTGAGAAGGAACTTGATATTTTGAAAGGCGACACTGTTGGTGATACAGTTTATAGCTCTAAATGGATAATCAATACCCTCATTTCTCTATCCAAGGTGAATGCTCTTAGAAAACTCGTCATCTTCTATTTCTAATTAATTTACTATATTTTAAATTGTTACTTTCAAATTTACCTCTTTATTTCTAAATATTTAATATTTTTTAGGGTCTTGTGATTTATTTTGTACGAATAAAATAGGATCATTTATGAATTTTTTGTTAAACTTAAAGAATTTGATGGAATTTAAATAAATTTCAAAAGATTTCAAAAAAATTTCAAAGATTCAGAGGCAATTTAAAATTTCCAAGAAATTAAAAAAAAAGATTTATTCAGAGATTTAAAGTGATTTAATAAAAATTCAAGGATTTTAAAAGAATTCTAAAAAATTTTTTTAAATCTGGAAAGATTCCCAAAGATTTAAACTGCAAAACAATTGTCATGAATTTACAAAGAATTTTAAATTCTTTTCAATTCCTTTGAAGTTCTTATTCTGAATTCTTAATTAAAATTTTATTGACTTGGTTTAGGGATTAAGGTTTTTTTTTTTGCTTTGAGTCAAATTTTTTGATATCTCCATTCTGTTTTTTTTTTTTAAATGATTTCTTATGTATTTTTATTTAAAAAAAGTCAACATTTTTAATGAAAATAGGTATTGTGATGACTGAAAATACTTTATACTTCAGTTTGATAAATTTTAGTCTCAGGATTTAAAGCAAAATAGAATTTGCCTTACATAAGTAATACATTTTGGCTAAAATTAAGAAATAATTAAAAAATTAAATGACTTTTTAGGTTCATGAAGAAGGTTGGTCAAGCGATTTAGAAAATTCTTTGTGTACGTTGTGGGACATGTCAGGGGAGAAGGACGTCATCAAATACCTTTTGGAAAACGATTTTTTAAACATTACAGAATTCGTTCTAAGAGTATCAGAAGAAAAAAGACTAATAGTGAGAATTTTGTTTCCTAAAATTAATATTTGATAGATTTAGAAAAAGAAAAACGTATTTAATAATGAAATTTTAGGAAATAATTGTCGGCATTTTGGGAAATATGTGTTGCAAAACATCAGTTTTGGACGCTCTTGAAAATAAAACAGACATGATTTATATTGTCTTAAGACTTTTACCTTCCGATGACTCGCTAACTCTTATACAAGTCTTCAGAATTTTGCAAGCCGCTCTTTGGTACATTCAGCGAAATTCAACATCCGTATGGTTATCAATATTAAAGGAATGCGAATTTCTGGGCGAGGTTCTAACATTTATTCTCAATAGCTCAATAAATGGTAATTGTTTACTAATTGAGGATCATATCTTTTGCAATCTTTTGAAAACTTTTTATATATTTTTAAATCTTTTGAAACCTCTTAAGGGTGTTGGAGCCAAGTTCTAATCTAAAAATTCAACTTCTTCATTTTACTCAACAAATATTAAATTTGGAATTATTTCCCTCTGTAAAATTAATCAATTTTTAACTAGAATTATGCATACAGAGCGAGAAAATATCTAATTTAAATATTTTTTAAGTAAAATGAAAATATTCAATTTTGAAGTTAGATTTTGAATTTTTCGTTTTATGCAAAAAATATCGAAATTAAATATTTTTTCGCTTTATATGCAGTCTTCTATTTGAAAAAAGATTAGTACTACAGAGCGAAAAAATATTTATCTATAATTTTCGTTGAGTAAAATGGAGAATGAAATTTTGAGCTTAACACTTGGGTCCAACGTCATAAATAAATAATTATTTAAAATTTTAGATGACCTACTGATGGCAGTTTTGGAATTTTTATCTACAATTTCTTCTATGGAGTCGATGGTCCTCACGGATTTGTTTAATGTTGATCTGTTGATTCCAGCCCTTTTGGAGTCAATTTCTCAGATAATGAGAATCAGTCACGATGAAAGCCATTCGAGATTGCAAATAAAATCGATTGAGAGTTGGCTCGTTATCTTATCTGAAATAATTAAAAGCGAGTTGTTGAAATTTGAGGATGGGGAAAATGATGAGAAATTCAAAAAACTGAAGAGAATCTTGTATCAGATCTTAAGGCCCTACATCTCGTCTTTCAATTTAATTCCAATCGATCAACACGTCTTGTTTTGCATTCAACAAAGTGTTGAAATTATACTCGTATTTCAGCGAAACGAGTTTGAGATTAATTCTGAATTAAATTGGGTCATTATTCAGATTATAAGGGTCCTTTCTTTCGGTGAGTAGATTAATTCTTAATATAATTAATTATTAAAAACAACGAAAAACTCGTTCTTTTCAATGTCTTTCTAGGTTTAAAATGAATTTTAATTTTCCTTTTTCCGAAATTCAAATTTATTGAATTATATAATTTTTCGAAATTTTACAATTTCCAAAATTTATATTTGCCGGAAATATATTTTCATTTAAATGATTAATTAAATAATTAGGTGCACTAATTATTAAATATTTAACACCTTTAAATACCAACTAAATACTTATTTTCTTATTTATAAAATATTTTCGAAGAGTATATTCAAAATTGAATAAAACGTTAATCGTAATTAGAATAAAAATTAATTTTTTAAACCAGAAATAAAGCGAAACTAAAAACAATATTGTTTATTGAAAATTATGAAAAATGAATTAAGATACAACATTTTTTTTTTCAGCTCTGGAAGAATTTAAATCTCAAATTGAAGAGGATCCCGAAAACGCGATTAAATTACTTTCGAATTATTTGCGAAACTACTGGCTCGAGATTTTGACGTTGCTTAATACGAATGACCTCTCAAACATTTTAAGACTCTGTGATAAAGAAACTCTACAAGAATTAATGAAAATCACTAGTGCTAATACTTCGAACGACAATGTCGATAAATTATCAAAGATTATGTCAAGTTTAAGTTTATAATTTTTACGTTAATCATCTTTTACTATGTATAAAAATATTTAAAAAT
Source organism: Synergus gifuensis (assembly GCA_904066015.1). Classification (NCBI taxonomy): domain Eukaryota; kingdom Metazoa; phylum Arthropoda; class Insecta; order Hymenoptera; family Cynipidae; genus Synergus; species Synergus gifuensis. The sequence goes on from CAJFCO010000437.1 coordinate 326,673, forward strand.
CGATATTTTCGGTTTTAGTTTAAGTGTGTTTGAATTGTGATATTTTTGTGCTGAGAAGTGAAAAATCCATAAATATTTTCCATCTTTAAATCCAAGACCAATGTTTTCATTTAGGAAATTGAAAAGTTTGCAAGTCGAAAGATTAAAATTTTCATTGTTCAATAATTTCTACTTTATTTATTTCTAAACTCGAAGAGTAGAAAAAAGAAAGAGATTTTTTTTACAGAACGCTTTAAATTTCATACCTAAAAACAGTGAGAAAGAGCTTTTCTCATTCTCGGAAGCTTTTATTTACAATTCACAGAATAACACGAATAAGAAAACTTCATCAGTAACAATATTTAATACCAATATTCATTAACTTTAGAGTCCATAACGGTCCTGAATAGATGAGACTGCAGCATTTGCGAGGGAACTTAGTCTTCCCGCTACTTTGCTGACTCCTTGTCTCACACTTTCGCGCACATCTTCAAGATCGACGCTTCCGCCTCGACCACCGAGGTTCATTGAAAGAGAAGATGTCGGTGAGGTCGGATTTGATTGACCAGATCCGAAGTAATCTGCTGATGAAATACTGGATGAACCCTCGAAACGACGCAAATTATTCTTTCGCTCCCACTGAAAACAATTATGTATTTAAATTATAAACCTAAATCGTTGCAAACCATGCAGGCAGTCAAACATAAATTTCAGAGTGTCTACAAGATTTGTGTTAGTAAAAAATAATTTTAAAACCAACATTGTCATCGTTTGCGCTGTCGTGGAAATACTGATCGCTACTGATGCCCTTGGCACTGCCGAATTTCTTCTGAGCTTCACCCTCTGGAGTAGTTTTGCTCTCGCCTCGGGAGTGATTTTGACGAGGTAGGACACGCTTAGGCAGTTCTGGTTCAGCAATTACGGTAACTTCATCATTACGAGGTTTGCTATTTGCTCCAGCACTCCTAAAACTGTGCTCGAATGCAAATTCATCGAGAGCATCCTCGAAAGTTATCGTTCGCACGTCATCCTCGATCGATCGTAGCCTCTCCGGTTCCCTTTTTGGCTCCGAAGCAGTAAAGATTTTCGAGGATGATTCTTGAGTAATTGTACTCATGTCTCCAAAAGCCGAATGACTCGCTCCACTGAAAAAATGATTGGTATTCGCAGTTAAGATAAACACTTAAAGTATAGGCATACTTTTTTTAACTTCAGTTAAAAGTAAAATTTTTAAATCTAAAAACGGATTTAGGACAGTCATCACAGTACCTATTGTCATTAAAAAAGATGAATACATAGATGAATTTTTTAATAAAAATAGGTGACAAAAAATTGAATAGGTGACGAGTTGTAATGACTGTTATAAATATATTTGTAACTAACCTGCGAGTGTTAAATCCCATGCCGAGTCTTTCAGCTTGTCCGGCTTTTGAAGGATTGAGCTGTTTTGCTTTTTCTTCAACTTTCTTGGCTTGCATACTCAAGTTTTGTTCGTAGCGATAGGCCAATCGAGTGTCAATCTCATTTTGCTCCTCTTTGGTCCTTTCTTGGGCTTCTTTCTGTACAATTTCTCGAGAAGCTTCCAAGACGCTTTTCTCCAACTCGTCGAAGTTCGTTTTTACTCGCTGAGCTCCGCCAAAACCAGATGCTTTCTTCCCAAGCTAAAAGGAAAAAATATGATTCACTAGTTTAAAAAAATGTTAACAACTACATGCTATAAGCATTTAATAATTTCAAAAAGAATTTAAAAATAGATAACTTTAGAATTAAAATAATGAAATTAAAATTAAATGCTTTTTAGACTAAAGCTTTTTAAAGTGGAATTATTTGTATTTAAGACGTTTAAAATTAAACATTTTTTTTCAGAATTACCATTTTTATTAAAAGAAAAATGAATTATTTCGAAATTATATTTAAAACTTCAATAGATCAAAATTGAAGTCATTCAAATGGGAAGCGTCAATGATTGAACAAGATTTTTAATTGTCAATGGGAAAAATTAGAAAATCCCTAAAAATAAAATTCCTGACATTATAAAATAGCCCAAAAAATTCATGAAAAAAAGTAATTTTAATAAATAAATAAATAATTATAAAATTAAAAATTGTTTTCGTCAATTTTCCAATGACGAAAATTTTCCGGTGTCGATAATTTTATATTTTTATAAGTTCGTGAATTTTATTTGTCGGCATTTAATTTTTCGAAAAATTTACAATGTCGAAAATTTTATTTCTCTGGATATTTCAGACGTCCATGTGAATGGATAAAATTTCAGAACTGTTATTTAACAAGATTTGAAACGTTTTAATGTGAAAATAGTATTTTACAATGATTCAATTTGAAAATTAAAGAATTTTTGATACTTACGCCAGCTCTCTTCGGTTGAACTTTCCTACCACCGATCGTAGATTTTCTCTCCGTTGAAAGATTACTTGCATCTGATAATTTAACGGACGGTCCCATAGAATTTTCAGATGCCTCGGTCTTTGGATATATTTTAGGCGAGGATTCAAGATTGAAAGCGCTAAACGTGGAGAGGGGTTTTTCCTCTTTAGGCACTGTGATTTCGTTGGATTCGAAATTTTCATGTTCCTTAAAAAAGTCTACTTCGCTTAGTTCTTCCTTCTTTGATTCCGGTTGTTCCTCTAGATGCAGCTAAATTAAAATATAAAAAAAAACAAATGTTTAATCTTTTTTAAAAAATGGTTAATAATTTCATTCACTCGAAAAAAAATCCCATTAGAGTTAAAACTGTTAAATCCATTAGACTGTTGAAACTTCAATCAAAGGGCGTTAGAATATCCTAATATTTGTAATATTTGAAAAAAGGTATTAAAAACACCACACAAGGAATAATTTAAATATCCTCAACAATCAAGGTAAACTGGAAATTTTTCAGCTCACCGATTTGTATGGAAGTGGAGGAACAAATACCTATAATTATTAAATTCTTATACTAAAAACTTAGATGGACTCTTACTTAAATAACACAATTTCTTGCAGGGACTAGAAAATAAAGATAATTACCCTTTTTCCATAATGTCGCATAGCTTTTGTAGAGGCTTGTGATAATTTATCTTTATACATCATTGCAGCTCGAGAAGTGTATTTTTGCTGAGCATCGTTAGTCAAACAATTGTGTTGAGCAAAAAATTTCCTCTGAAATAATTAGAAAGTTTTTGTAAATCTACATAATAAAAATGAAAACAAATTGAATCAAGGAAAAGTTATTTCTCAATAACTTTTCGAATCGAATTAATATTTGGGAATTAAAAACCAATAAAATAAAAAGTGCAAACTTACAGCGTTGGCATTTCCTCCCAACTGCATATTTCTCAGCTGAAGCCAAGTCCAATTTGTATCAAGTTGAGTGGAACGCACAAAAGTCAAGTGGACCCCTAAATTTCGATGCACAGCTGAACAATCGATGCAGAGAAAAATCCCGTATGTGACGCTGGACCACACCGCATTTTTTGCATTGCAGTCGAAACATGACTAAAAATTGAAAACCCCTTAAAATTAGTCAAAATCTTTTCGTATGTTTTACAATTACATTTTTCAAGATTCCATGAAATCTCATTAAATCTCTTAAAATACCTTAAAATCCAATGAAATTTTGTAAAATGCCTAAAAATTTCTCAAATTACTTATAATTCCACAAAATATAGTCAAATCCCTTAAAATTACTTTATAATCCTTTAAAATCTCATAATTATGTAACTAATTTGTAAATATACGAATACATATATATTAAATATTAATATATTAAAAGCTGATATTAAAAAAGGCATGAAAAGTTTACTATAAGTAATCTGTTTAATTTCTCAAATAATGTTCATTAACCTTAGGTATATATTTTGAAATATTTTTTTGCTTCACTGATAATTTATTTTTCACATCAAAATAATTCTTTTTATCACTTTAAATTATTTTCTATCATTATACATATAACCTTTTTATTAGTAATCGTTTTGACAACGAAAATAATCTGAAGAGTTTTCAAATTCGGTATATATTCACACAATTTCGCGCAGTTTCTCTAAACCAATCAGGTTTTCGACAACAATATGTTCCATATATATTGGTATAACATCACTTTTTTAAGATAGGAAAGTTTAATAATTTATGCTCTAATTTTTAAAAATTTGGAATAGAAATTTTAAACACAAATTTTACAGCAATTTTGATAAAACATTTTTATCACTAAAAAAAAATAGGTTTTTATTTTCAAGAATGACTGAATTTTTTGTGAATTTGAAATTTCGGTAATTTTCAACTTTCGTTAAAAAATATTTTCGATAATATTATTGTTATTAGGGGCGACTTGAAATTTCGGGATTTGAATTTTCTAGAATTATTTTTCTGGTATTTTTTCAAATATTCGGGATTTTGTTTTTTCCACGGAAAAAAAAAAATATCCCGAGAAAGATATAAAGGAAACAGCTGGGTTCATTTTTTGAGACCTCTAACCTCAAAAATTCTTGAAAGCGACTCGAATTTATTAAAATTGTTTATTATTTAGTATAGATATAATTAAAATTCCGATAATTAGAGTGATAAAGTAATCAAAACTAAGAAAGGCGTGTCATTTAAGGCGATAATTGAGCATTCTTGGATGAAAAAGCTTGAAGCTCTTTTCGTAATTAAAATTGCGAATTTTGTTGAAAATTTATTTTTCTAAGAAAGAATGAAGTGAAGAAAACGTGCTGAATCGAAAATGTACAAACCTTATTTGTTGGAATTGCACGTAATCTTTTAAAAACTTCCTCAATGTCACTTTTGCTCGGTCCTGAATCTGCCATTTTTGACGTGTTGTCAACTCTGAACTTTCGCGCAAGGCATGACGGGAAAATGCGTTTGTTTTGTCAAATCAAGACCACCAACACAAAACTTTAACCTCAATTTTTTTAAGATTAATTCCAATTAATTCGCATGTTGCCTTTTACTTGATTATAAATATCATTTGTTCAAAAATTGAGCGAAACAATAGAAAAATTTGTTATTGGTCTGCTTTTTGTATTTTATGGTGCAATCTATACTTTAAAAATATTATTTCCTTAGGAGATTTGGAAATGTCATATTAAAATGTTGGCAACAATGACATAGAAAATCTCAGAGAATTGTGCGCGCTTTTCAAATGAAGATTTCAATTAAGAAGCGATTTAAGGGCGTTGGATCCAAGTGTTAAGCTCAAAATTCCATTCTCCATTTTACTCAAAGAGAATTATAGATAAATATTTTTTCACTCTGTAATGCTAATCTTTTTTCAAATACAAGACTGCATACAGAGCGAAAAATTAAAAATCTGACTTCAAAATTGAATATTTTCATTTTATTTAAAAAATATTTAAATTAAATATTTTTTCGCTTTGTACACATAATTGTAGTTAAATATTGATTAATTCTACAGAGGGGAAAAATTCAAAATTGAATATTTGTTGAGTAAAATGAGGAAATCAAATTTTTAGATTAGAACTTTGCTCCAACAACCTTAAGTAAAAAATGATATAAAAATTATTCGAAACAAAGATCGAAGTGAAGATCTTTGTTCGAAGTTGCATTTTTTACATTTTATTATTGCTAAAAAGTAATAAAGTAATAATAAATACAATTTTAACAAATTAAGATGTGATACTTGGAGAAATTTTCAATTTGATTGATTTTCAAATAACCCAATTAAGGGCATGTATTACGTGTATTACCAAAGATGAATTATTACTTATCCGACCCCTACCTTACCTAACATATAATATGGGAAGAAATAATCATGTCTAAATTACGAAAAATCTCTAAAATACTAAAATCACGCATTTTATAAAAAATATCCTGTATATCCCATAAGCGGGATAGACTTTTTCATAAATCAGACAATATTCAAATCATTATAATAAGCCTTTAAATTGCATAGTTGAAAGTTGAATATTTTAAAACTCAAATATTAAAATTTGCACAATATTACTTTTGAATCTTTCAAATTCAAAGTTGTGCAAAAGGTGTGCAAAAACGTCAAATTAATCGACTGCGATTAATTTCAAAGCAATTTTTCAAAAATTATAAAAGTAAAAATAAACTATAAACTAGCTGTGAATTCGATCTCGGGTGTTCCATTTAACTATATAATATTTTGCTTCCTTATAGAGAAAGCATTAACGATTTTCTTAAATATTTAAAACTATATATAATTCTTTTTTCCCGAAATAAATAATCTTTCGACCTCATCATTCATAGTTTTTAATGAAATTTATTTATATTAGATTACTTAATTTTATACTATGCAAAAAACCTTTTACTTTCTTACATTAACTTTGAATTTTCGTTATTTGAACTAAAATATGAAAAATGAAAAATTTTCAAAATTACAAATAATCGTAATTTCCATAATATTCAATAAAATTCATTAAGGGGGTCCTCTAGTGTCTCGGGTCAAAAAAGACGCTTCACCTACAAGAGAATATTGCAGAATTTATGGACCAAGCGATTTTTGGACATCACTTTCCTTGAGATTCTGAAAATCAATTCTAATATTGGTAAAGGAATGATTGTTTTGAAACCAGAAAATGTGGTATTCATTCACACCTACAATCCTTTCAGAAAGAATTACCAGAGTCATCAATTTTCGTCAAAATCACAATTGTTTTCAGAAAAAACGCGTAATTTGCATAATTATGAAGTCAAGTCTCTCTTTCTAAATGCACACTTTTACAAGGAAAAATTAGATCTGGTTAATATACTTTCAAAAACGATGAAATTCAATTTAAATGTGGTTGAAGTCGGGTACAAACAATATGGTAATACAGGGTGTCGAAAACAAGATTACACGGAAAAACAAGCTGATATTCTTAATAACAAAATTCAGATTAACCTTGAGCCAGCATTTATGACATCTTGTTTTAAATCGCTATTCCTGCAAAGCAAGACTAAAATACTCTATTCACCTAGGAAAATATTGATTTTTATTTACACTGTCCTACATTTTTATCAAACTTTTGTACATGAGCTAGAAATCTTTGAAATATTACATATCAGTTTAAGTAAATGCTATAGAAAATAATAATCTTGCATAAATTATTGTATATTACTAAATCTCTCTTCCGCTTACAAGGAATGTATCCCAGGTATATATCTCGTCAATTTTGCTCTCTCTGTGATTTTATAGTCATTAATTTTTATTGAAATGTAAGACAGTCCTGGTTATATCTATAATATATAATTCTTTTTTTAACTTTTAATTTTCACAATGCAATACTAATGTAAAAGAGGAAAAGATTTCTCGATATCGACACGATCCGAATTAAATAAAATAATTAAATATCTTTATTTTAAATAAATAGTATTTATTATTCAAATAATTTAACAATAATTGTAAATTACTTTCCCAAAAATGTATGATTTTTTAAGAATATCACTTATTGTTAATTTCGAATCGCTCGAAGCACTGACAGGTAAGATGCTGACGCCTTCAGAAGCTGCTAACAAAAAAGAGAAAATTAATCTTTTTAAGTTAAATTAAGTTAAGTAATTTTTTAATTATGTAAAAAATATATATATATATATATATATATATATATTCTAGTTGTTCAATATTTTACTATTTTTTCTGGCTGTAACAACCAGATTTGGGCATATCACACATAAAGAGTTCTTTCCGTGAAATGATTCATTTTGGAAATATATGGACATACCATTTTACAAATATTTTGAATCACCAAACAATTTTTAAACAGAACATAACGTTACATGTTTGAGGATATGTCTCATTTGCATTTAAAAAATTTAAAAAAATACAAACAAAATTTTTTTACAATGATATAATGAAATGACATTTTTTACAATGTAACAAAAATAATATTTTACATTAGTGAGGCTGCAGTTCGACAAAATGATGATATATCCAGCTGTAATTGAAAGTGGTTTTTGTGCCCGTTGAATTAGCATCATCAGAGTTTTACAATCTGTAGATTGTCGTAACATATGCCAAGGTTGTAAATAAACTGCTTCAGCAATCGAAATACTCTGTAACATTAAATATACATAAACTTTTTTAATAATTATCTGAATCTGAATAAAAAAATGCAAGTATTTTTTATTAAGTCAAGCATTTTTTAAAATATTGTTTTCAAAATTTGAAATGCTAACCTTAGATCGCAGAAAATCACCTACAACACAATAAGTACCGATTTGCCAAGTTGCAGCAAAAAGCAAGAGGCTATACTTGAAAATTTTAAATACGCCACTATTCGATTCTAGTAACTACATTGAAGAAAGATAAAATTTTTTAAATATAACAATAAATAAAAGTTCTTCGAACTATTCTTTATTTTATTTTTTGTTTTGAGACGAATTTAACTTACAGTCAATATTGTAAATCCCTCAACGCAAATTCCTAAAGTACTAGCGAAAAACTGTGCGATTAACTGTGTGGAATAAACTTCTTCAATTTTCTGCGAAAATTCAATCACTTTGAGGTGTTTTCCAATCAAAATATTTGCACCACTCGATGCCAATAACTTGTCTTTCATTTGTATTTTTTCAGTTATAAATCGATCAAGTTCGATGCGTACCATGTCAATTTTAGTACCAGCATGTAAAATCTATAAAGGGGACATCCATTATTATACGGAACGTTTTTTTTGCCGATTTTTAGAACCCCTTGTAAAGCTAATTTTATCCATAGACCAGAACCCCTTAATTATTATACCTAACTTTCATTAATTTGACTTTTGCGCTCTACATATGGGGCATTATTCCTCAAGTGTACCACCTTCAGAATTCGACTTTGTCTGATCGAACTCAAACTTGGGTAAAGTATAGTCCTACTAGCTACAACTTTAGAGGCTGAAGATTTTTTCGATTGGATAAAAATTGACCGAGATAGGTGAGGGGGAATTTTTCGAATTTTTTCGATTTTGTGTGGTTTCGTGCTATTTCTAAGGTATTAAGCTCCTTTCATATGGAATATACAAAATTTTGTCCCATATGTTTTTGATAGCTTTTTTCCTGGTCTATCGAATGGTTATAATTATTTTTAAAAAAATTAAAAATTTCACCGATTTTTTTGAAAATCAAAATATTTTTGAGTTTTGCGGGAAAAAAGCATGTTTTTTTTTTTTTTTTCTTTCTTTCTTTAATAAAGCTTAAGTCTTTATATTTCGATGCTGTAAAATTCAAAATGCCGTTTTTTGTTGTTCTCGAGAAATTAAATAAAGAGTATTGCGCGGAGCGAGAGGCCCGCGTTTCGAGCGCCGTTTGCGCGGCGCTTTACTCTTTATTTAATTTCTCGAAAACAACGAAAAACGGCAAGATGAAATTTACAGCATCGAAAGATAAAGACTTAAGCTTTATTTAAAAAAGAAAAAAAAAAAAAAAACATGCCTTTTTCCCGCAAAACTTAAAAATATTTTGATTTTCAAAAAAATCGGTGAAGTTTTTAATTTTTTTAAAAATGATTATAACCATTCGATAGACCAGGAAAAAATCTATCAAAAACATATGGGACAAAATTTTTTATATTCCATAGGAAAGGAGCTTAATACCTTAGAAATAGCACGAAACCGCACAAAATCGAAAAAATTCGAAAAATTCCCCCTCCCCTATCTCGGTCAATTTTTATCCAATCGAAAAAATCTTCAGCCTCTAAAGTTGTACCTAGTAGGACTATACTTTACCCAAGTTTGAGTTCAATCAGACAAAGTCGAATTCTGAGGGTGGTACACTTGAGGAATATAATGTCCCATATTTGTAATTCTCACACTGGCTACGTAAAATGAATCAATGAGAGCAAATCCAACAGAAATCAGTATCAGAATCAGGAACTGGACGAAACATAACAATTCGTAGAACGGGAAAACTTTACTTGGAAATGGGAATGTTGCCTGAATAGGAAACTGTCTATTTTCAACAGATTCAGTGGCGTATGACCAAAGAGCAACAGTGAGAAACATGCAAGCAGAGAAATTGTATGCAGTATTGGAAAATATGAAAAAATTATGAGAAAATTTCACTTGGCTGATCATAAGATTCCTTTCACCTTCACTCTTGACGTTACGCCAATCATAAATCATTTCACTCAAAATGCCTTTTACATACCTATGGAAAAACTCAAAATGCCAAAAGACCAAAATAAAGAAGGCTTGAGAAGGTTTCTATTTTTATGCACCCAGAAAATAGTTTTGTCGAATTAAAGAAACTTTCTTTAAATCAAAGAAATTCTAGTATTGATAGTCAAAGAAACATTTGTTTAATTTAAAGAAATTTTGTTAAAAAAATAATGGATAAACTTCGGAAAAGGTCAATTCTCCGATTTCCTTGAAACTGCATATACTTATGTATTTTGATGCGCTGTTTACGAATATAATAAAGAAAATTGACGAAAATTTTATTTTCATGGTGAAACCATAAAGAAACCATAAATATCATGGTTCTTTAGGATTATCTCAAATAATATATGTAAAACTTAAACAAACATTTTAAACAAAAGTTGTAGATCTTTTCGAAATACACATTTTATGTAGCAAGCATTTTTTTACGAGTGATAGTGTCCGAGAAAATTAGAGATACATCGATTTTCATAAAAAAAACTTATTAAGGACATGTAATACTTACCCGATCTCTACCTTACCGACATTTTTTTCTCTGCAACACTTCGTCTACATTTATTGAGATATCAAATTAAAAATTTTTTAAATTGAAGCTATAAAAGCATTAAGGTACGTTTATCTGGTCCTAAATATTGACATTTATAAAAAAAAATTTTTTCAAACAAATTTTTTTTATTTTTAAAAAAATTTAAGACCAGATAAACATACCTTAGCATATTTTATTTAATTTTAGAAATTTTCAATTTGATATCTCAATAAATGTAGACATATCGTTGCAGAGAAAAAAATGTCGGCAAGTTAGGGATTGGGTAAGTCTTGCATAGCCTTAACGACTATTCACATTGTAAAGAGAATAAATCATTTTAAAAGAAAATCATTGTAAAGGGAAATGGTACACGGAAATTAAAATCAAATAAATTTTCTTTTAATATAAAAATATTTGACTGTTGAATCAAAAAAATCTAGTCGAAAAAAGTGTTTAAATTTAATAAGAACTTTTTTCTGGGTTCTGAAAATCAATTGAAAAGTAATCATTGAAATTGAGCAAAACATATGGGACGTTCTTTTACAAACCGGCGAACAGAGAATTGACCGACACATTTTTGATTCAGCTAAAACTTTTTTTACACGTTCTTCATCGAAAAAGAAAAGATACGTATTAGAAGATTTTTTTTTCTCAATTTTTTGGAAAATAAGATGGATTGAAAATTTGAGAATTTGGTGATTTTTGACTTAAAGACTGTTTTTTAAAAATTCATAACTCCAGTTCTATTTGAGATAGAGACTTTCTTTTTTTTTCATTTTAAAGGTAAATGAACGAGCTTTAATAAAAAAATACTTTAAAAACAAAATATTAACAAATTTAAATTGTTATAAAGAATTGAAATATTTAAATCGATTTTTAACAATTTCCCCACCCGTAAATCAAGTTTTTAGTATTTTTATCGTATTCTACGTAAAATTTTCTTTCGAAAACGATTTTTTAATCGATGGAAAAGTAATTAGTACTTTCCGAAAAAATTTAATTTATCTAGCGCGGTACGTTACACAGGCGCGCGGGTCACATTGCACGGCCCATTTTCTTGTCTCATATCGTTTTTCTCTGAAATATAAATGATTATTACATATTTTGAATTAAATAATAGTATTTATTAGCCAAGATGACTTTATTAAAAATTGAAGAAATAAATAAATAAAAAGAAATAAATGTAAAACATCATTGTTGAAAATTTAAATTACTAATAAATAAGATTATTTAATAATCTTTATTATTTATTAATTATTTATTAATCTTTATTATTATCTTTGATAATTATTTAATAATAAATAAGATTATTTGGTTCAAAATATGTAATAATCATTTATATTTCATAGAAAAACGATACGATATAATATGAGCGCTAGATAAATTAAATTTTTTCAGACAGTATAACTAATTATTTGTCCATCGATTAAAAAACCGTTTTTGAAAGGAAATTTGACGTAGAATACGATAAAAATACTAAAAACTTGATTCATGGGTGGGAAAATTGTTAAAAATCTATTTAAACCCGTAAAAAAGTATTAGCTGAATCAAAAATGTGTCGGTCAATTTTCGTCCAAATCTGTACGGTTTGTAAAGGAACATCCCATATATAAAAAGTATATCACCATCGTTTTTTCCAGAAAAACGTTACTTTAGCAAAAGCTGTCGCAATCATAATAAAATTTGTAAGGTTGTCTATAAGTAATTCTAAATTGTGTACAACAATAATCGCATCCCAAGATTGAAAAGTAAGACTAAAAATGCACAGTAAGGCGAAAAGCGGATATCCGAATGCATTCGAATCGTCGGGCCAAACACTTAGGAATCGTAAACAATATTTCATAAGAGGAGGAACAAGATCTGGCCACAACATTTTCTCTCGAATGCATGACATTTTTTTCTGTTGATACGACACAAGTCACATAAAATTACTTCGTAATTTCTACGAGTGAGTTTTTTTAGAATGCAAACTTAGGGTAATGTAACTTCCAGACGTCGGTGAAAAGATCGAATAAATTATAGTTCTTGGATAATATGAGATAAAAGTTCAAGAATAATAGCCCCTATTATAAGTACATAAGAAAATAAGGGATCTTACTTTATTGTTGTTTTTATCATAAAAAGCTAAATGTATTGCATGACATATATGGTGAGTTCTAAGACTATGTGAATTTTTAATCATTCATTGATCTTCAGAGAAAAATTATAGTCCCTCACGAGAGTTTATTATTTCAAGGGGTGGAAACTGGAAACTACATGCGAATGCGCAAAACAAAGAATTTTCTGCAGAGAAGCGCATTTATGTTGCAAAAGGCAAATAGTTAAGAGCTGGGTAGACAAGTTTGTCATGAAGCGAAACTTAAGTTCTTCAGTTTGTAAAGAAAAATGAATTGAGATCAAAGAAACATATTCGGATACAAATTCCGAAATGATTCGGAAAATTTCGGATTTATAAATTTCAATCCGAAACTTTCGCCATAGGGTAACCATCATTTCGCGATTGGAAAAAACACGATTTAGTGTTTTAGACATTTCATGATTTATACTTACTTATAATAAACATAAAAATGTTCAATTGCATGATTCCTTCTTCATGTCATATTTATAACAAAACAGTTTCATTCTGATCTAATCCGAAGGAAGTTTTCAGTTCAATTTAATCCGAGGCCCAGTCAAAATTAATCCGAAGTTTTAATCCGAATAAATCCGAATGAATCCGGTCAATCCGAACTCAACAGACTTCATCCGAACTTTCAATCCTTATTATTCCGGTCATCTGAATTTTCAATCTGTATAAGTCTGGTCAATCAGGTCAATCCGAATTATAATCAGAATTAATCCCAACTTCCAATCCTAATTACATATTCAGATTGAATCCAAATCCAATCCGAACCGGATTTATTCGGATTAATTATTATTAATTCCAATTGACCGGATTAATTCGGATTCATTCGGATTACAAGTTCGAATTGATTTTGAATGGAAATAGGATATACTTAGAATTAAAGTTACTGCGTGTGAAAAAAAGTTACCAAAAAATGCAAAATCCAATAAGTTCGCCATTTTTTCGAATTTTTCAAAAATATTTGGTGTGATATTCCTTCACCGAGAAAAATATATTCTCTTTTTGAATCTAAAATCCCTCTTTTTGAATCTTCGAGGCAAATCGATTGAGCTATAAGATTAATGCACTTAATTAAATATTAAGGAAGTTATGGTTATTTGTAATTTTGAAAAACTTTGTTGTCATCTAAATTTTTTAATTTGCATCTCTGTTTTTTTTTCCAGAAACGTTCTTCAGGGTTTGTTGTTAGATTTAAAGTGACAGAAGAATTAATTTCAATATATAATTACTTATTGATATATATATATTCAGCCTGAATTAATTTTAGGAAAATGTATACTTTTTTCAAACACCGCCAGAAGCTTTGGTAAAGATATTTTTTTATTATACTCACCTATTTTTATCTTTTCATTTCCTTGGAATACACAATTTTCTTAATATTTTTAATAAACTTAATATTACAATAATAATTTTTCTTTAAGTTTATTTTAAAAAGTGGATCTTTAATTTAAAAAATATGTCAAGTTTTGATCGTGAAATTACATTTTTGTAAAAACTATGAAAGTGAAAGAAAGGAAAGTGGTTTTTTAAAAACATATAACTTCAACAATTCTTTGTTAAATTAAAAATGTTTTTTCTGCCCTAATTCTTTCGGTGAATTAAATTTTTCAATGATGATGATAACACGTATTTTTTATCCATATATATATATATATATATATATGCACTGAAAAGAGATTCTGTTTATTAAAGACTATACTAATCGTCAGATAATTTAAAATAAAATAATGATAATCTAATTATTAGATTTAAATACCAACTCCGTGCCACAGTTCCATACCAATTTCTTACCTCTCAGGTAGGGAAAAAAATTTGATTACAAAATTAAAACAAAAGATTTGTTTTAATTACAGCCGAAGATGTCAGAAGACAATGAGGAATTTTTCCAGAACTTTCAACAGAAAAGAAATAAAAGCTCATTATACGAAGTTCGTACATCAGTTATGTTATTCGATAAATCATGAATCCATTCTGTATCAGATCCTTCAATTCCCTATCTGTTTTTGTTAGGAAATGATAGGTTATTAAGAGTTTCGAAATTTCTTTAAAGTCTATTATGCACTAAGTATTAGAAATTACAGATCAGAAAATTATATACCTGATTTTCCTTGAATCAGAAATACTCTGATCAGGCTAATAAGAGAGTAAAGTTCGTACGGTAATAAATAATTTATGATGCAGTAACTGTGTAGTATGGTCACCAAGAATAGAACTATTTTACAGTAGTCAATTGTCTGAAATTACTCAGTGAAGATAAAAAAAAAATGTTTAATTTACCTACATATTTCTGAAAAACAAAAAATTTATTTTCGGGTGTAATAGTTCCGAAAAGGACAATCCTCCGATTTTATTAAAATTCCGTATACTTATGTCTTTTGATATGCTGATTACGAATATGTTAGTGAAAATTGGTCACTAGTCGATTTTCATATTCAAACCATAAAAAAACTATAAAATCATGGATTTTTGCAATTTATCTCAGTCAATATACAAAATTTTTAAAAAATGTTTTTAAAAAGCTGTAGATCTCATCAAAATACACATTTTTTGTTGCAAACATTTTTTTTCTACACATTTCCCTTTACCATTTCCTTTTAGTATTTTCTTTAACCACGATTTCCTTTTACCATTTCCATTTACCAAGATTACCATTTACCATTTCTCTTTACCATTTCCATTTACCAAGATTACCATTTACCATTTCTCTTTAACACTTCCCTTTACCATTTCCTTTTATCATTTCCCTTTAACATGATGATTATCGTTTACCATTCCTCTTTACCACTTTTCTTTACCATTTCCCTTTAGCATTTCCTTTTATCATTTCCCTTTAACATAATTATTATCGTTTACCATTTCCCTTTACCATTATTCCTTTACCATAATTTCGCTTTACCTTTACGATGATTTCCCTATACCATTACTCTTTTACCATGATTTCCGTTTACTATTTTCCTTTACCATTTCTCTTTACCATTTCCTTTTACAATTTTCTTTTATCATGATTTGCCTTTACCATGATTTCCATTTTCATTATCATGTTTGTAATCAGCGCGTCAAAATACATATAAGTATGCGGATTTTAAATAAAATCGGAGGATTGTTCTTTTCGGAACTTTATCCGAAAAACTATTTTAGAGTTCAGTCCTCGATAAACAATTTTTAGTGCCATAGAAGAAATTTGAGATATATGTAAAAACATAGAGCTTATGACAACTGGAAGCGGTGCCACTTTAAACCAATATGCTCAACATTTACTTGATTATATGCAACTGCTCCGCGTATACAAAAGTGAAAAAGTATTTCCTCTATCGACGAGAATATGGACTGGAATCTTGACAATAATATGTTTTCTATCCATCTTTACGTTAGTTCTTTCAGAAATGATAGGACTCAAGGATGCGAAAAGTGCAAAACAATTGGCTAGAGAAATTGGGGCTGTTTCGTTTCACTCGACTGGAATTATGAAATGTTGTTACTGCATGTGGAAGATAGACAAAATTACAAGCCTCGTTAATATGCTTCATCACTGTCACCACCTTTCATTTAAAATTTGCCAAAACACACGAGGTATTTTTTCTTTTTTGTAGATGTAATGTAATATGATGGATGAAATTAAAATTAAAATTAAAATTTTCGAATCAATATCCCGTAATAACTTGTTTTAAAGATCGAGAGATGTTGCACAAAGAAATGGAAGTGGCACAAAAGATAACGAGAATATTTGCATACTATTGGACTCCACTGAGCATTGCTGCCGGAATGCATTATTGCTGTAATCCAATCTCATTTCGATTATATGAAATTTATGTACAAAAGCATGACAGCGACGAAGTCCCAAAATTACTTCCTTTGGATGGATGGTTTCCTTGGGATAAGGAGAAATATTATGGATATTCTTATTTTATTCAATGCAGTGGTGTGATTGGATGTGTTATGGGAACTATGTGTTACGATCAATTATATGTTTCTTCGTTGGTGATTGTTTGCTCACAATTGAAATTTCTCAGCAAAGCTTTGCAATCAGAATGCGACAGGTATATGTAAACAACTAGATTATACTATACAAATCTTTAATATAGAATGTAAAACACAGAATATATACAATATATAAACTATATAGTACAAAACACAACATAATATATGGAACATTCAATAAACATTCTTCAATGAACAACATACAATAAAGCAACATACAATATACAATCAACAGCATAGAACAAATAATAAACAACATACAGTATGCCATAACTATAACATAACGTACAACACTTAATAAATCATACATCATAATAAACACCATGTAATCCTATCTTAAAAAAGTGATGTTACCAATATATCGAACACATATTGTTGTCGAAAACCTGATTGGTTTAGAAATTGCGTGAATTGTGTAAATGTATAATCGAACTTAAAAACAAATCTTCAGACTATTTTCGTTTTCAAAAAGATTATTAAGACAGAGAATACGAATTTTACAGAATTTATTGAAATTTTAGAAATATTAAAGGATTTCACGGTATTTCAAGGAATTTTATGAAATTTATTCTGTTTTTCAGAAATTTTAAGGGATTTTACCAGAAACATTTTTACATTCTCAACAGAGAAGGTATTAGATTTGTGTAAAATTTGACCCCCCCAGTTTTTGTCAAATGTCCACGTTTTGGGACCCCCTGAACCCGAAAAACATGTTTTTACGATGTGTCTGTCTGTCTGTCTGTCTGTCTGTCTGTCTGTCTGTGTGTCTGTATATTTTAGTTTGTGAGCACGATAACTTTCGAAAGAATTGACAGATTGGATTGTCCTTTGGTATACTCTTTAAGTGTCCTAAAATGAAGGTCAAGTTTCTTAGGCCAGCTATTTTGGATAAAAATTCAAAAAGTGGGAGCATTTTGAAAAATTTTGAAACCACTTTTTTTTTTAATCTAAAAATTTTAATGACTCACGTTCGTAGTACTCAAAAATTCGAACAATTTTTCTTAATGACTTTTTTGGATAAAAAAAAAATTGAAAGACTTATAACATTTTGAAAATCCAAAAAAATGAAAGAAAACTTAAATTAGAAGCCAAACAACGCACGATATGAAAAAAAGTCTAATGATGAAAAATGTTTCTTTTTGAACGCCTTATAGGATCCGCATAACAACTTTTTGAATTTCCTTAAAAAATCGAAAATTCAAATTTTGAGCCAAAAAACGCGAGATGCAGAGAAAATGATAAGAAATATAATTATTCGCCTTAAAAAGATCTACAAGTTCTTATTTGGCCATTTTTCAATATGATGAGTAGTTTTCGTTTAAATCGTGAAAAATATTGTTAAACAGAGCCGAGCGCGGAGCGCGAGCTTTAAATCAAATATCGAGCGCGAAGCGCGAGTGCCCTGATGAGAATGTGCTCCTTAAGGTCGATAGAACCTTAAGTAAATTAGTTAAATTTTGCATTCAAAGCTGTAATTTAATTTAATTTAATTTAATTTTTAAAAATATAAATTACAAATATACAAAAATAAATTAAAATATAAAAATATAAATTATGTAATTTAATTAAATTTAAAAAAAAACATATATTTTTAAGCGTCCTGTAAAGCGCAAGCTTCACTAAGGGCACAAGTGCGCAACACGGAGCGCGAAGCAAGCCGCGCGCGAAGCGCGCGATGAGAATGTGCCCGCGAAGCGGGCAGATTTTTTTTAATAGAGTTGTACTTTTATTTGTATATTGGGATTTTAATGGTACAATAATATTGTAAGAATATAATTTGTTGTTTTTTAAATATGTTTTTTTAGAACATAGGATTATTCCTTCGTTTAAACATTTGGTGGCCCTAAAAAGGGCCGATTGTTTTTCTTTTTTTTAATCAGAAATGGATTTTTATTTTTCTTTTCTGACTAATTTATTATACAGATGGACTTTTTTCTCCAATCTGGAGAAAACACTGTCCATCATTGAGAGCAGTGTAGCCTCTGCTCTCATGTTTTCCCTCCCCTTCTTAGTCAAATGGCATCTCTTCTTTCGAAGATCTACCATCCACTCCTGAAGGATCAGGATTTTCTTGTACAATGCTTTTTTTTTTGATTTTTGAGCCATCGCTCTTTGAGTGGCACAATTCAAATGACATTGGGACAAAGTTGTCGACTTTTATAGCTCAGAAAATGAGACCCCACTCTTTCGACGCTCAGGAAAGATCCCACTCTAATCGCGTGGGCCAATCCTCATCTTCCTTATCCCACTCTCATTGCGTGGGCCAATCCTCATCTTGTGTATCCCACTCTCACGTCGTGGGCCAATCCTTAACGATTTATCCCCTCCCTGCAAAGGAACGAGAGAAGCTAGAGTTAAGGGCATGTGTTACTTAACATATGAGCAAGTTTAAATAACCCGGGTTTTTTTCTACAATTTTTACATTTTCAAAAAAATTTTAGTCATCATATATTTTATTAGGATTAATAATATTTTAATACATTCATTTCACATTTTTAAAAATATCGATTTAAGATAGAAAATATACAATATTCCACATACAAAATACCATTCACAAGTTTACTTTTGAATTAGAGAAAAATTAAGTTTATGAAATCTCATATAATATATTTAATGCATATTATTAATTTATTCTAGTAAAAAAGTAACCAATAAAATAAGTTTTGAGGAGCGTCTTAAGAATTGTGCAATACAACATGCAGAAATCTTAAAGTAAGTAATCTATAGATATGTTTCTCTTTAAAAATCTATTAGCATACTTTGAAAATTGAAATGTATTTTTTAAATCTGTAATTTCAATTTATGTAAAGAATATCATCTATAAATCTAAATTAAAAACAGATTGGATTATTTAATTTTGACAAAGAATCATAATTTTTCTACTTTTCCAATGTATTTTTTGATAGATACGTTAAACAATTGGAAATCGTTGGAAGTCCCTGCATGTTTATGCAGTGCGTCCAAAATATTATTATCTTATGCTTGTGCTCCTTCGAAGCAGCAACTCTTCAAATTACGGTAAAATATTAAATCCATGTTATTAATACTAAAGAAAATTATTCATGTTTTATAATGCAAAAATTTTTAAATTCTAACATATATATATATATTTATTCGTGTAAATAGTCAGATAAAGACTGCATTGTAAATATATTGGACTTGCTGGAATTCTGTTCTGGAGTGACTGTGCAATTATTTTTCTTCTGCTACGTTGCAAGCGAAGTATCATCTCTGGTTAGTAAATTAATTATTAACTTTCAGTTACAACAAGAAAACTATTTAATACCAATTTTGTTTAAGCAAAAAAGACGGAAAAAAGAATATGTATTTCAAAAAATTTTCTATTCATCAATCTTTTTAGGGAATTGATGTAGCAGATGCTACATATTCCTGTCAATGGGTTTCATCTTTCGATGCTTTGCAAAATGAGAATAAATATAATAAGAGAAACCATAAAGTGAAATACTTAGTCCTGATGATAATTGCTCGGGCTCAACGACCTATTATACTCACCGGCGGCCCATTTTACATTCTTTCTCTCCAAACTTTTAAATCCGTGAGCAACTAATTTCATATATTCTTGATTTAATCTTAGTCAGGACCCGTCAATTTTTTTTATCTTTAAGGAGCCTTTTGGGGCTTATGGGTCCCCAATTCGCCAATTGTACTAAATTCTATTTGATACGATTCCTTAATTTTTTAAATTTTTCTCTGGTTTTCAGATTGTAGGCATGGCGGTCTCAAATGCGGTGGTCCTGAGCCAAGTTTATGAAGAACAATGATTCTAACTGAATGAAACTATTTATGACTCACAATATATAATATTATATATGACTTAAATCTAATGTAAGACTTAATAAGTTGTTTGATTTATTGATATAGGGTAAACATAAGTCACTCTCAAATATTGAAAATTTTCTTCATTAAACTTGAAGAATTTAAAATATAGCCACTGGATAAAAACCATGCATTTGAAGATGGTATCTAAATAGATTTAGGGGACAATCTCAAATGACCTTTATTCAATATTATCATAAATAATTTTTGAATACTTGAGACTACTTCCTTAAAGTTGTCCAAAATACATGTTATTTTCAATCATTGAATTCTTGATTACGAAGCTCTGAAAAGTTCCAAAATTTTAACCAGAGCTTCAGTGCATTTTAATACAACTGCCATCCAAATATCAATGGCTGACATCTATAATATCTGAACTTCTATTCAAGCCTAAAAGTATATAATATTTACGGTTTCATCTTTATGATAATACTCATCAGATCATACTATATAGGCAAATCCACGAAAACGTTGATTTTTTTCAAGTGAATTTTTTTTTTTTAAGGCACACTTATTAAACCTTTTCTGGGATGTTTCTGGTAGACTATAAGTGAGAAAAATACTCGCGTTACTCATTTCTTTTCAACGCTCAAAAATTTGTACGGAAAAAACGGAAAATTCTGGTTTTTGCCAAAAAAAAATGATTTATTTTAGATTCACCGTTATAAAAAAGTTTTTTATTTATGAAGATATTTTCAACCGTTCCGGGAACTCTTTTGACACCCTGTATAACTAACCCTTCATTGTGTACGAAATACCCATATTTTAAGGTGAGGATTTTGACAGAAGATCACTACGATGGAGATTAATAAATTAGAGTATGTTCTGACGCGTATAAAATAATATTGTGGTTGTCCCAACGGCAAAATCGCATTTTGAAAAAAAGTTACGCAGGTATACTTTCAAATATTTTGAAGTGTAGCTCGTTCATTTTATTTGGCACGTCAATTTGTCAAATACAAATTTTTTAAGTTTTCCTCAGAGCTATGTAATTATCTAGACCAAATTCTGATTTTCAGCTTCCTCAAAAAAATATAGGCAAAAAAGTTAAAAAATTATTTTATGACCAAAAATGTAGTTACACAAATTTGATCGAGTGCTGATTGTAGCAAGACGGTATACGTGGCATATATATTTGACAAAGATTACTCGAATGGTCCTGGAAAGCAGAAGATCTGGTGTAAATTTCAAATCGATCGATAAAATCTTCAAAAAGTTAGAGAAACAAAAGAACAAAAAAAAGTTTCATAATTACACTTGAAAATAAGCTATTTTTCAATGATTTTTTAATTCAAAGTCGTCAAAACGCTTAAAAATTTCTTTTTAATCCTTTAATATTATTGAAATAGCCAGAAATATACTTAAATATAAAACTACATGACCTTAAATCTCGTTCCGACTCGTTTATCATATAGTTAAACACCCGAGTAACGAAAAAGTTAAAGGTTTCGTGGAGTTGCCCACATACATACAAATAATATATACAGACAATACTGATCATATTTGTTTACTCTCGTCAACATACACTTAAAAATATTAGTTAAAATCTTTCCTCGAAATCAGGTTTAAAAATCATTTAATTTTTGTTGCTTCTATAGCAACAAAAAGTTTTGTTGTCCGAACCAAACATTTTTCTCAGTGTAAGAAAAGAAATGCACTATACTTTAAGAATCAAAGAACATGATGAGGTTTAAAGTGTGAGATTCGAAGCTTTTACATGTATAAGCTTTTGAGTTGGTTTTTACAAACATAAAATTGTATTACAAGCAGGAAAATCGGTCAATTAAATTCCTATTTCTCAATCATTCTTTTGCACTCGTGATTAAATACGTCAAATGTTTACTATTTTTTATGATTTTATGAATTTATGATTATGATTATGAATTTATGATTTTAATGTGAATAAAGAATTACTTGAATCAAGAATTTATATGCTACAGTTGGAATACCATAAAAAAAAAAATTGTGCTTTCACACAAGTCAATTTCGATTAAACCGAATATATATATACCTACACTATTAAATTAAACATTATTTTATATTTATTTAATAAAGTTGGGAGAGGAAGAATATTTCCATGTATCTATATTATACCTTATAAATTTATCAATTGTGATGATATACTGATAATGATAATGCATGCTATTCTTCATCAAATTGTATTTGTAAACTAATTCAAGAGTAATTTATGAGCAGGCATGTACCCAGGGGTGGTGGCGCGAGGGGCCCTGCCCCCCAGCCCGAAATTTAATGTTATTCATTATTCCGTATGATATTCTGAAGAATAACAAGATAGGCTCAAAGAACCAAAATCGATACAAAAATTTTGCTATTTTTTCATTCAGCAAAACATTATGAAAAAAAAAAACATTGTTTGTGAGCTGACAATTTTTTCGACCATAAAATGTAATCGTATTCAATGGTGCGTATAGTAGGCGCAACTATAGCCGTACACCTAGCAAAAGGATACGCTGGCTCATAACCCGCCTATCCTAGGCTAACCTGGGGAAAACCGATTGACCTAGACATCATCGTCTACGGGAACCCCTGAACGCAAAGTCTATCTAATACGTGGCTAGAGGACGCAACCATAGTCATTTATAGTAGTCCTCAAACGGGCGAGGGGTAGTGAAGCCATAAGGGAGGAGAGCCCCCGTCACCGTCCCATTAGTTTCATGGGACTGCCATTTTTTATGTGAACAACTTCCGGCTGCCGCGCTATTTCAAATATGAATTTTTTCTAGCCATACACTATAGCAAACTATAGCATATTAACCGGATCATCAGCGCCATCAGCCATTGCTTTGTTCACGTAAAAAATGGCGGACACCCCCCCTTGACTTCAACCCCGCGCTGACAGGGCTAGACCCCTCTATTCCTATGTCAATGATTGACACGTGAACAATTTAAACGTCCCCTTCACCCCACTCTCAACGAACCACACCGCTTAATTCATCCTATTATAAAAAGAACATGCATTTCAGAAAACTTTACAGCGTTTTCTTTTTTTACAAAAATTTGTTATTAAATAGAGCTTCGTACTCAATGATGAAAAACGAAAAATTCGATAGAGAAGTTATAATTATTTTCATTTGTTTAAATAAATTGTTTATATTTTCAACAAATTACGTTTATTGTAAAAAAAATGTCTATCGAAAGAGTGTCTAGTCCATATTAATCACTAAAAAATTTAGCAAAATCCATGCAGCGAATCGATAGAAAATAAATAATGACCGAATTCAGGCAGAAAAATGTTATTAACAATAACTGTTGTAAAATTTCGAATTTCGCCAAACTGCTTAAATTGTATTTTTTATTTATCCTTGTGAATAGAAAAAAGTACTTAAGGCGGAAAAATCTCGGCCATCGGAAAATAGGTGGCTCACTTGGCAAATTTTGACACAGGTAACAGGTATTTATTTGAATTTCTCACCACGAATTAGATGCGAATTTTCGCCTCAAAATCTAGCATTTGCCCTTCTTTAAAAGTATAATTTGCTTTAAATAATATTAAAAACTATCTACATTTATTTCTGGTGAAAAAAAGTTTGATCAAGTAGTTTTTATTACAAATTAATTGAATTTTTACGTTTTTCTCCATGCATTTTAATGCATTTCAGCCTCATGAACAGTCAGCGCCTCTGCTGGCTGCCAGTCACCTTTCATGACACTTTCTCGCCCGTGTATTTTCGGCTGAGTACCCGGGGCTGCGCGCGCTGAAGCGCGCGCCTAATCTCGTAAGTAAAACAAACCGTTACAACACAAAAAAAATAGGGTTTCAATCTTATATCACATAAAAGTTATTGTTCCGTGCTGGTTTAGTACAGTGTACTAAAGTATATTTACTCTAAACAAATAAATTACTTTTATATTTTCGTATGACGAAACATTTAAGTCGTTATTCCATCTGGGGCAGGTGGCATATTCACTATAAAAACGTTGACAAACATTAATTTAATTGTATTTTTCTCGCAATCCTACCGGAATCAAAGACATAAAAAAATGGGAATTTTTGCTGGAACGCTTTTCTTAACATTAGCCGTTTTTCTTAATTCTATTGGTAAGTACGTATTAACTCTAAAAAAATCTTTTGAAAAAAAAAAACAATTTTTTAATAAAGTTGCGAAAGGAAGAACATTTCTGTGTATTAATTTTTGTTTCAATAAAGTTTGTTTTATTTCTTGAGTTAGGAAATTTCCTTTAAAACCTTTAGTACTGGATTAAGGGCATGCTCTACGGTGATGACGTAACCAATTTTTTTGGCGCTCACCATGTCCAAACGGAATCATATATCGCTCTCAAAATTTGGAATATAGGAAATGAGACATTAAATTACGTTTGTACATTTAGTTGGAGCCATAATTTTGAAAAAAAATTAGATCCCTACTTTACGGACTTGATTTTTTTTTCAAAATTATGGCTCCAACTAAATATACAAATGTAATATAATGTCTCATTTCCTATATTCCAAATTTTGAGAGCGATATATGATTCCGTTTGGACATGGTGAGCGCCAAAAAAATTGGTTACGTCATCACCGTAGAGCATGCCCTTAATGAAAATGACCTATGTCCTTATTGAATGCGACATATGACTTCCGAAGTACTTTTCAATGTTGAATATGAATCTGGTTTCCGTTTATTGCTATCACGTCTAGTTTAATAGATATTTGCAATTAAAATTTTAAATAAAAAATTGTTTAACATTTTTTTTAAAGAGTAAAAAATTTTTTTCCGTCCTCTAAGCAGGTCATTTCGATGCGTTTTTTAACGCAGTTTACAATTATCGTCTAACTTTAGCGATATCTATTACGGTTTTTTTAGATATTCACAAAAAACTGAAAAAAGTGCTAAAAATGTACTGAAATTTCAATTCTTTGATGTATTTCGGTAAATATTCACCTTTTTTTAATCAAAAATAGGCCGATTTTTTTGTTTTTTTCATGAAAAATAATTATTTGGAAGAATATTTGAATTCAGATTATCCGTTTCTGAAATATCTTGAGAAATGTGTCTTCGTAAAAGCAAAAATTTTGATATCTAAACTTTTGTTTAGTATCTTGCGTTATTTACCGCATTTCAAAAGTTTAATTTTCAATTTTTCAAGAAATTTTTTTTTACAGAATTAAGTTCACAGCGCCATGGTCAACAAATCCTGCCGCCCCGTATGAGCATTCATCTTCCTCCACCTTTTTTTTATGATGAGTTTCACAACATTAATGTAAATGGACATCCTGACGCTGTAACAATAGAACACTCTGGTTTACTGCTTGGAATACTAGAACATGGAACATTTTATTCAATAAGTGAAGAAAACCTCAATTTTGGAGTAGTTCTAAGTACAGGCCACTTTATAGTAATAAATCCACATCAAATTGCAACGATTTTAGAACACCATCCTCTGCGAGCGGAAATAGAAAGACTCGGCCGCGTAAGAAGAGGTGAGACTCCTAGATAGAAATCGCCAACTTTTGCTCCGGTTTATTATTGTAATGAAGTCGTGAAAAACAGATTTCTATGTATCAAGTTTTGTTTAAATAAATCTTGTTCTCCATACCGAATAATAATTCAATTAGCAATAGCAAACAATATTATGTTTCTTTTTTTATAAATTGTTTTTTAAGTTGTCCATTTTTTTATAAACATAAAATTATGTCGAAAATTAAGAGAGAAAGACGCCATGCGAGAATGTTTATTAATGTTTGATCTCCCCATTATCTAATATATATGTCGTTGGAAAGGCAAAAAATATTTTTAAGCAAAAAAGGCATTAATCCTTATAGGTCTCGAGTCGTTCATGCCCTCTGACACTTTTTAGTTATGAAATTTTCGAAGTATTTCCACAATAAATACCATGTTAGCATTAGAATAACTGATAGATTTCCGGCCAAAATATTCATTTATAATTTCGAAAAGTCTAGAAAACCACTTCTTGTTCATTCTTTTATTTTTGATCAACAATCAAGTTTTACTATAGATTTCTTACAAACAATATTCAGGACAATCAAGATCTTATTGTTTGTGATTTTGCAGAAAATTATGCATTGAAAGGTCGTGAAAAAGACAATCTTGAAAATGCAATAGTACAAAACAATTGTATATTTATTTGTACAATGGTAAATCTATACATACAAAATAATGTTGAATAATAATAAGACATAGTCGTACATAGATAATAAAATATAATAATATATATAATAAAAGTGGATTTCAATTTAATTAGTACCTTATTTCAATCAGCCGCTGAAATTTGTTTCTACGTAAGCATTCGTTAACATTAATAATCGAAGTCATGTAAAAGAAAACTAACACGTCGCTGATCAAAATTGTGTCGACAGACCATAGACTAAGTATAAATTACGATTTCCGAGATTACAAAGTCAAGCAAAGTCATCGTGTTGACAAGATTAATTCAACAAGTTATATATACTTTAAGTCTTATACATACACAATTAGACAGAGCTGATGCATGACTTAACAGAGACAGTGTAAAATAATTAAATCTTAACATTCCTCCTTAATTACTTTACATTCTAGTGCACAGAGAAAAATGGATTCTAAACGGTAATGGAAAATATGTTATCAGATATAATCTTGGACTATTAACTATTCAGTGGGCAAAAAATTTTAAAGAAGTTTTTAGAATGTCCTATGTCAGGCCAAAAAGCGTCCAATGTTCCAAGTACGTCCTAAAAACGTCTTTGGAACATTGGACATTTTTTGACCTGACATAAGACGTTTTTAGGACGTTTTTAGAATGTTTTAAAACCTTCTTTAAATTTTTTGCCCACAGGGTATATGGGACAGCGATCTAGATTATTAAAACTATAATCTCTAGATGTTTAAAAAAGATATATAACCCGTGCAGAAATTCCAATATGTCTCTGATCGGGGCCCAATCGGGCAGAACTTGACCCAAATCGGGCTATCTAGATGGACCCAGACTCGAAATGAAACGCGATACACGATCGGGGCCGAAGTGTAGCGCCCAGATAGATAACCCGGTCTGGCCCCGATTGGGTCCATATTAATATATTGT
>CAJFCO010000437.1:354652-376839 GCA_904066015.1 Synergus gifuensis
TAATTTTAGAAATTTTCAATTTGATATTTCAATAAATGTACAATTAACGTTGCAGAGAAAAAAATGTCAGTAAAGTAGGGATCGGGTAAATCTTACATGGCCTTAAAGAAATATAATCTTTTTAGTTCAAATACATTTTTATAAAATTTACAATAATATGTAAGAATTATATCTAATTTATAAGTACCTACGACTGATTCCTAAAATTACAGTAACAACTTCTGTCTCCTTGCGTTCACGCTTGCAAATTCATTTCTCGAAGAATATTAATTTTTACTTATTTCCTATTTCTAAAAAAATTGAAATTTATCTTAAATTTATCGACATATGTACTTAAAAAATTTTTGAAAAAATTTTCGAAAATTTTTTTGCTTGACCTGCGCCCCCGGAGCTTTCGCCCCGGGCAGTTGCCCCAGTTGCCCCGCCCTCGTTACGGCACTGTAACAGCTTTATAGTTCACATTTTTAAATGTTAAAGTGCGATGTGCGCAAAATGTGAAATAATTTTAGAGATAATATTTGATTCGATGGGAATAAAAAAATCACTATCAATTGTTTTTGAGTGGGGGGGAGGCAAAATGAATATATCCCCCCATCCAAATTTACGGGGGGGCAGCTGGCCCTCCTTCCCTCCCATGGTTGCTACGCCACTGCCCAAAACTCACGTTTTCAAAATCGGTGCCCCTCATAACTTCAAAACTACTCTATCGATCCTTTTGAAATTTTGAACACTATTTCTGTACATAATTTACGAGGTAACACTGGAGAGATTTTTTCCAATTTGGTAATATTTTTTATTTTACAGTAATAAATTAGCCGATTTTTTTCGCAAAAATCGCGTTTTTCACTTCAAAGTGTTCCTAAAAAGTGAAAAATTGAAATTTCGAAAAACCCTCCCAGCATTACCTGGGGAAAACGATTATCTAACAAAAAAATTTTGATTTTTTGATTTCAGATAATCCAGCACCGAGTTATGAGTGGCACCGCAATGCTACTTTTTTCAGAGACGCTGCCGAATATGTAATTGCTGCTATTGCCGTATTTTTAAATATTTCTTCATGAAAATTTTATACAATATTCTTGGAATGTTATATTTTAGTGTACCATTGGTTTTAATAAATTGATTTAAACTGTGTCGTCAAAAAAAATTCACAAAAATGTGCCTTTTTTTGCACGAATTAACCTACTTACTCCCCCTTTAAGGGATTATTCCCGGTTTATTTCCCAAAAGAAGGCTTTTTTATGATTTTTTTTGTAAAATCATTTGAGATAAATGAAATACAAGTAATATATCATTGGATGAAGCAACTCTTGCAGTAAAAAAAATTTTATTGGCATTTTTTGTTTGCCTGTTCGTTTCGAAACTTTATTAGAAAACTTTTTTTCATTCAAAAAATTTTTTTAGAATTAATATGTACTTACAATTAAAATTAAGAAAAACGGCTAATATTAAGAAAAGTGTTCCAGTAACAATTCCCATTTTTTATAGGTTGTTGACTCCGGTAGGATTTCACTTATGATGTTTTGATAAATTCTGATTGACTTATCACTTTTTCACAAAGTTTTAGTCTGAAAAGTGAAAATATTAATTTGAAAAAAAAAATTAGTTAACCTCCTCGCACATAACAATTTCTAGTTGTAGGTGAGATTCGAAATATGAATTTAAATTAAGTTGAAGAGGATTTTGGTTAAAATAAATAGGTAGAAATGTGTAGGGTTGAAATTAAAACGGTTTATTAAAAAGTAGAGATAACTAAGTTTATAAAAATAGTGGGAAGTGATTCGTTAAAGATTAAAAGCTAAGTTGAATAGAGAATACATAAAGTCGTTAAGCAGTGTTACTGCACGGCTATGGGTCGGATGGGTAGTCGCATATCGATATTTTTCTCCAATTACGATATTGATATTTTGATTGTTATCGAGTTGTAATGTTGTATTGAGTTTTGTTTTTCAAGTTTTCCAGTTTTCGAAACCTTCGCAGTTTAGACGAATTGTAAATGCAATTGATGTATAGTCCAGATAGGATTTTGAGATAGATCCGATAATTAGAAACGTTTTTTTTTTTTTTTTAAAAACGTTTATATAAGGAAACACATCGATTGATATATTGAAGAACTTTCCACGATCTTTTATAGCCCTATAATATCAATTTAAAAATAAAAAAAAGAGTTTTCTTTGTTTATATAAGAAAAAGTTATTTTTGATTCGGAATATAACGTATTAAATAAATTGTTCGCACATTCGAGACGCATTGATTGTCCTATTGACGAAACTAGTACCGCGATCTTTTGTGGCCCTCCAATATCGATTTAAAAATAAAAAAATTTTTTTTTTATTCACTAATAGCCTATTTTCTCGTTGATGTAAAACGTTGCAAAAATGAACCCGGATTATACAATTATACATACCAATATTGTTCAAGACAATCGCAAGAATAAGAAGGAAGAAACAAATAAATTTTATATTTACTTAGATTTTTGGGAAACTGATGCTAGTTGATAAAAAATGTCCTCAAGAACGATTAATAAACTTGATTGACTACCTCAGATTTATATACAATACAAGACCCCGAATCTTTGAAATTTTCAGTGTCATCTAATTTTACAATCTGCAAATTTTTATTATAAGTATGGAGAAAGATTCATATAATACGTACGTATACGATTCTTAAAAACTTCAGTAAAATACAATAATAGATTAAAAATGTATTAAAAACATATGTTGAACAATTTATCTTTATGACTTTTTTCGACAAAAAGAAAATTATCAGAGTTATAACAAAAAGCCAAAAACAACGGACGATATGAAAAAAAATTCAATTTATGAAAAATATTGCTTTTTGAACGCCCTACAGGATTGGCATATCAACTTTTTGAATTTTCTTGAAAAATCGAAAATTAAATTATTTTTTTCGAAGAAAGTCGTAAGTATGCATTTTTTCAAATTTCGAGAAGAAGCATTTTTTGAATGTACTGTTTTAAAGGGGGAGTCTGCTTTAGGAGGCCAAAAAACAGCGTTTTTTCAGCAATTTTTTTGAAAGGGAAGGAAATGATTACGGTAAGCGAAATTTTGATAAAATATTCTATTATATTTTAGCTTTAAAAAATAATTTTTGTTATTACAAAATATAAAAAAGTGTTCAATTAATGGCCATTTTTCCGGAGCGCTTGGAGTCTGCACTTTTTAATCGGTGCCGGTGATGGAGGTCGTACAGTACATCTGAAACAGTCGGCACAAAAAATTTTTTCATTTTTCAAGTTTGTTTTCTATATGAACTAAGAAAATACAGAAATTTTAACGTAAGAATCGTCAAAATTCGTTTCGCCGAGAAAAATGTTAAACATTTGCAAATTTTTCTAAAATCTATAGATTTTAATCACGAAAAATCCTCTATAGAGGATTCTTTTCATTCATTTTCAAACTGCGAAAAGATTTAGAAAAGAGCTAAGAGGTTTAATAAGTTTCTCGGAGAACTGAATTATGCGAGAGCCTGTGGGCAAAAGGGCCTCTCTCCACCGTACGCGCTTTCTTATAAAATAAGGGAATTTTGAGTGTCAGACATCATTTCTGCCTTTGCTATCACGCTGAGATATCTAGAGAATGGCATATATTATGGAGTTTGTTACTTCCATCGTAACCGGATCTTGGACTAAAAGGATACAGCCTGATGTACCCAGACCGAGAAACGAAATAAACAAAGTTTGTCCACAATTTTCACCAATAGTAAATATTACTATACCAGAAGAAAGCAACGCTTCGTATCCAGAGACTACTCCTGCTTTAAAATCTTCGTCTGCTGAGATTGCAACAAGTACGCCAGTTGCCTCACCCAAAGCGAAAAGGAAAAAATATGAAGATGAACAATCTTCAGAAGATATTGACAGCAGTATCATCACAATATCAGAAACAAAATCTGAATCCGACTGCAATGAAGCAGACCATACATTAACTCCAAATAGAAAAATATTCGTCGAGCACGATTCCACCAGTTTGTACAAGTTAAAGCAGAAATATGGTAAAGAGTGGAGATTGAACCATCGCATCCGCATTTAAATAATGCTTCCACAAGACTTCTGAATATAATTTTTTAAACAATCGGCCCTTCTTAGGGCCATCAAATTTCTAACGAAGGAATTACTTTTTTCTTTGAATATGATCTAGTATAATCGGCCCTTTTTAGAGCCAACAAATATTTATTAAATATTAAATGAATTTTATTAAATAATAAATAAAAATGGTTCAAAAACTATTTCAACTCTTCATAACTTTTCAATATGTGTATTCGCATTGGATTTTATTGTGAATTTCTCTTTCAGATTCAATAATATTGCATTTGAGTCCACATTATTTCTGCTGGTCGAAATGAAAACGCAGTTAAAGTGCATTATACACTATGTAAAGGTGAGATCTTAATATTAATAATAAATGATTTTAAAGAATTGTAATAGTCCTCATAGAATTTTAAGAAATTTCAAGCCATTTTTGATTTTTAAAAGATTTTGTCAGATTTTTTATTTCAAGAGTTTTCTTTTTTTTAGAGATTTTAATGCACGTTAGGGAATTTTAAAGAATTTCACGAGATTTTTATGATTTGTAAACGATGTTTTAAAATAATTGTTAGGATTTCACTGAATTTTAAATATTGTAGTCGAGTTTTGAGATATTTAATTTTTTTTTAGGAATTTCAAAAATATTTCAGCAAATTTTCATGGATTTCAATAAGTTTCCAATAATTTAAAGAAATTTTTGTGCATTTTAAGAGAAGTCAGGAAAATGCGAGTAGTTGTCAGGAAAATAGAAATTCACATTTATGTTTACTATCTTATTTTTGTCGTATTACATATAGAACTTTTACAATTTATTTAACAAATTTTAATTATAAACCTAGATATTCTCTAGATTTATGATGATTTTAAGACATTTTCAATAATTTTAAAGGATTCCAAGAGGTTTTTATAGTAATTTTAAGTGATTACAATAGACTTGTATAATATTTAAAAGATTTAGTTGAATTTTAAAAGCACTTCATAAAATTTTAAAAGATTTTTAAGGAAGTTTAGGGAATTCAAAGAATTTTAAGGAATTTTAAAGTTCTTTGAGAAATTTTAAAGGATTTCACGAGATTTTTATGATTTTCTAAAGATTTTGTGGAATTTTGATAAGTTTTCAAATATTATAAAAGTTTTTTTTATGTATTTTAAGGGATTTAAAAGTTTTTCGTGGAATTATAAAGAAATTTAAGAAACTTGACAGAATTTTAAGAGATTTTAAGGAATTATAAATATTCTCGTTGAATTAAAAAGGATTTTAAGAGGCATGTAAGAATGTTAAGAAATTTTAAAGAATTTAAATTTTCCTCGTGGAATTTTAAAGGACTTCACCAGATTTTTATGATTTTCTAAAGATTTTGTAGAATTTTAGGGAATTTTGAAAAGTTTTCAAATATTATAAAGATTTTTTACGTATTTTAAGGGATTTTAAAGTTTTTCATGGAATTCTAAAGGATTTTAAAAAGCTTGTAAGTAAT
This sequence comes from Synergus gifuensis, assembly GCA_904066015.1. Classification (NCBI taxonomy): domain Eukaryota; kingdom Metazoa; phylum Arthropoda; class Insecta; order Hymenoptera; family Cynipidae; genus Synergus; species Synergus gifuensis. The sequence goes on from CAJFCO010000437.1 coordinate 360,179, forward strand.
TTTGACATTTTAAAAATGATTTTAAGGAATTTTAATAGTCCTTATAGAATTTAAAAAAATTTTAAGTCATTTTTTATTTTTAAAAGATTTTGTGAGATTTTTTATTTCAAGAGTTTTTTTTTTTAGAGATTTTAATGCACTTTAGAGAATTTTAAAGAATTTCACGAGATTTTTATGATTTGTAAACGATTTTTTAAAATAATTGTATAGATTTTATGGAATTTCAAGATATTTAAAGATGTTTTTAGGAATTTCAAAAGATTTCAGCGAATTTTAAGGGATTTCAATATAGGTTTCCGATAATCTAAAGAAATTTTTGTACATTTTAAGACATTTTAAAATTCCTCGTGGATTTTTGTAATATTTCATGAGATTCTAAAAATGTTTTATGAAATTTTGAGGGATTACAGGAAATTTTAAGAGATTTTTTAAGAATTTTAAATAATTTTGAAGTTTTTTGTGGAATTTAAAGTATTTCAAAAGATTTTGAGGAATTTTAAAAAGATTCGTGATAATTGAAGGGATCTCATGAAATATTAACAAATTTGAAGGGGTTTCGTGGAATTTTAAGATGTTTCTAGAAATTTCAAGAAATTTCAATGAATTTTAAGAGATATTTTCAAAAGTTGTTGTAAATTTGAGAGATTTTTACGAATGTTAAATATTGTGAAGTGATTTTAAATTTCAAAAGATTTAAAGTGGTATTATACGAAATTTTTGAAAAATTTCAATAGTATTGTTATTGAAAATTTATACGTATTTTTAATACTTTTCTGTCAGGGAAATTTGTCTTCTTCAAATTGTAACTCTTACAATGCAAAAGCAGGGTTTGCAATTTTCTTAGCAAAAATTACCATTTGAAATAGTAAAACTTACTAAATTCCACGAAAAATGCGTTCAGAGCGCAAGTTAACTATTTTAAATGGTAAATTCAGCTATTTTCTTTTTCCGTGTGGGGAGTATTATGGTGGCCACTAAATTTCTCCGCAAGCAAAAGGGTATCCTAAACTAATAATTCGATTTCCATATATTACATTGTAAATTATAGCCTCGAACACTTCTTTGGTGCGATGGGGCGTGTTACTCGTTATTCGCGTTACTTTATCTTGCATAAAGAGAAGTCAACCCAATTTTGAAGAGTTTAAAATATGATATTATTTATTTGTAGACTGGTTTTAATATTTGTTTATATGGTTAATTTATAGTACGAAAGAAGAGAAAGCTAATGATTTCTAGTACTATAAATCAGACTAAAATCTTGGACAGACAGAATATTTTGTCTGGCCTATTTACGATTTACGATCCGAGAATATTACTCAGGTGCCAGGTCATAAAAGGTCTCCTTCTAAAAGGTAAATTGTCTAATTTATGGGCAAAGCAGACAAATTGTCCTCAAATATAATGAAAGGAAATGAAAATTTGTCTAAAAGCTTTTTCATTTACTTAAATAAGGTTCTATAATCCCTAGTAGCAAGATAACTGCAGACTGGCACCGGCTGGGCGCCATGCATGCACATAATATAATTTAATTCCACAAGACTCAAAATTTGTGGTTATATTATTGTTATTGATTGTCATTTTCAAATGGGTGGCCATTTCTGTACATGTGTTCATACTAGCGCCACACACAGCACAGTAAAAACAAAGTCTGATTTTAAGCTTAAGAACGGTCTTGATTTAAGATGTAAACGAAAGTAGACCATGTCCGCTTAAATTCAGCGTAGGATAATAGTCTTGAAATAAGGCGATTATAGGGCTGATAAGGCGATTATAGGGCTATTATAACTTCCTAGGAAGTTCAGGCGCGTGTACTTCACGAAAATATTATTTATTTTTCGTGAATTGTACAGGACTTTGGTCTCCTTATATCTATACTCCATGTCTTATACATAAATGTTTCGTCATTTAATGATTTGTACATAGATCATATATTCTAACGAGTCCACCATGTATTATGTCAAAAACAAGTGATAAGGAAAATTTATAATTTGTATTTTACAAAATCGTGTAAATAAAAAGCGCACGCAGAAGTACGCATTCTGTCCTTGTAATAAGGAAATAGTAAAAGAATAAACATGTGATACGGTTTGTCTCGTAAAATCCCTTGAAAGTCCTCAAAATAAGTTAATATCCCGTAAAACATTTTACAAGTATTTAAAACTCAATGAAATTTCGTAAAATCCCTTGAAAAGTGGCATAGCAACAGGGGGTGGGGGGGCAGCTGCCCCCCGTAAATTTGGACGGAGGGCAATATAGTCATTTTCCCCCCTCACTAAAAAACAATTGATAGTGATTTTTTTATTCCCAACGAATTAAATATTATCTCTAAAATTATTTCACATTTTGCGCACATTGCAATTAAAATAACAAAGATGTATATGATGAATTTATATAATATAATAAGAAAAACGTATATGATGAATTTTTGTTATTTGAGTTTGCCCCCCACGAAAAGTTCTGTTGCTACGCCCCTGCCCCTGAATCCCTTAAAAGTCTTCAAAATCACTTAATACCCCATACAATATTTTAAAATCCATTTTTAACATTCTTCAAAATCTTGTGAAATTCTTTTAAATTTCGTAAAATTACTTGATATTTCTTGATGTTCCATAAAATTCCATAAAATTCCACAAACCATCGTTAAACCTTTAAAATTACTTATTATAATCCTGTGAAATCTTATGAAATTTCTTTAAAATCTATATTAATTAAAGTTACTAAAAATTCCATATTTCGTTAAATTCTTTAAAATTCTTAATATCTAATAAAATATCTTAATTTCGCTTAAAATTACTTAGAATTCATAAAATACCATCAAATCCCATAAGGAGGTACCCCATTGTAACGCCCGCAATTTTAACGATATTTCACGAATTTTTTTTAATAGAAAAATAATATACAATCAATTTGAAGTTTAAGTATATGTGTTTAATTGTTGTTTAAATTATATAAACAAGCTTTTTGATTTCACCTTCACAAAATTAAGTCCAATTTTTTTTTAGTCAAAACGTGTTGGATAATAAATATCATACAATTATACATCTTAGGGAAATAATTTTCTCTTTCCTCGAATATATCTTGCAATTGGCTAACTGATATCGTCATCACATCATATATTTACTCTTTTTTATTATCTGTAGTATATACATCTAAGTATACATATTTATATATTACATATCTTACATACGTAATCTAATAATAAATGAAACCAATAATCATTTTAAGTACATTTTATCGTGTCATTTGTTTTTAAAATCATTGCTGATTTCCCCCGTCCCAAGTGCCCCTACTAGTTAACTAGTAAAACGTCCCTAAGAATTTATTTATTTATTCGTGAAATTCTATACGCATCTGTTTCCTAAATTAAAAAAAAAATATGCGAATCATTACTGGCATACTATTCTTAGCGTTAACCTTTTTCCTTCATTTTACTGGTAAGTATATTTATTGTACTGGAGACAATTAAACTCGACGTTCCCAATAGTAATGTTCCCAATTAATATGTTAATTATTAACATGTTCCAAATAGTAAAGGAATTCCGTTCTCAATAGTAAAAAGCGCAACTCGCATTAAGCATTTGATACCACTGCTCATGCGTTGCGTTCGGCATCTGATTGGCTGCTATTCGCGCGCAGTTTAAAATACTAAAAATAGTATTTGATATGCAATACGCATGCGCAATTGATGTGACTATAGAGAAAAGGAATTTCTTTACTATTGGGAACGACTCTGGTTTGAATTTCTTTACTATTGGGAACGTCGAGTGTACGTAACTTTTCACATGTACTTTCACTTTTAATTTAAATTTCACTTTTTGGAAAAACTGAAAATTAATGAGTGGAAAACCAAAAAGTGTGAGACTTAATTGTTTGATATTTTGTATAGGTAAACTATTTGTCTTAAAATCACATAAAATCCAAAAATTAAAAACAAGGGATGTTCGATATTTTGAATTCAATCTGCATTATACTTAGAAATTTTTAGTTTCAAATATATATGGCTTATACTGTGACAAAAAATGTGTAGTATTTTTATGAAAATGAGTTAAAAATTAAGTTCTAACATATAAAAATTAAACAAAAAAAAAAAAAAAGAAAAAAAAAGATTTCCGTACATAAATTTTTAGCCACAATAGCATGAAAATTACTTTGAGCTTCAAATTCTTTAATTTCAATTTCCTATTACAGAAACAAATTCACAGCGTGCAAACAGTTACCCAGTACCAACTCCTCGTCTTCCTTACCCTTTTTACTATGATGAGGATGAAAACGTTAAAGTACGTGGATCTCCAGACGCTGATCCAATAATATACAATCGTTATTTGCTTGGAATACTCGAATATGGAACATTTTATTCATTCAGTGAAGAAAACTACCATTTTATGCTAAATTTGAGGAACGGCCGTTTTTCAGAAAAAGATTGGTCAGAAATTTTACAGAAATTGGAACTTCACCCTCGCCGAAGGCAAATTATTAGATTTAGTCAAATAAAAAGGGGTGAGCGTCCCATAATTATCCGTCGTCTCTAAACTTGTATTTTTTAACTTGTCACTTAATTTTAAAATAAGTAATTAATTCTGAAAATTTTTTCATTTTCGTAAAACAATTAATAAATATAAATTGTAAATATAATATATTATATTCATCCTAAATATCTAGATATTGATCCCATAAATCGTTTATGTTCCAAAAATGTTTTCCTATATCAAGAAAAAATTCTGCTTTCTTTATAAAGAACTTTCATAAGAATAAATGACTTGGTTGAAAAATATTTACTCTCTTCTATTGTCTATGTAACACATTTTACGACGAGCAATTAATATAAATAATCAACAAAAAAAAATCACATTACTTTCGTAATCGCTTAAACAAACAATTTTATGTGCGTTATCGTTTCGCTCCATTCGATTATTAAATGTATAATACAATAAACTGTGTGTAGTTATGTACATATTGATATTCGCTTTTTTACGTCAACACTAAATTCAGGCAAAGCAGCAAAACAAGCCCAAAAGTTAATTCAGTTACATTCTTTGTGAAATTCCGAATCTGTTCCCTAAATTAAAAAAAAAATATGCGATTAATTATTGGCACAATTTTCTTAGGGTTAACCGTTTTCCTTCATTTCACTAGTAAGTATACACATATTCTAAAATAAAAATGTATATGCTAAAAATGTGTATAACATTCGCCATACTGAACATTTCATTTTTTGATACAGCCCCCCCACCTCGAGTCTTTTTCAAATTTTGTACGTCTTTTTTTTTTGAAGCGCGCTTGTATCTAACGCACTAGCCAATGAAGAATTAAGAAGAAGAAGAAGAAAGGCTATAATTGGCCAACCTAACAACTCCCTTCTAGTCTTCACCCAGAAAAAAGTTTCTTAGTTTTTTTGAAACAAATAAATATTTCTTTGATATAAGGCCAGCGAGAAAAAATAAAATTTATTTAATTCAAAGAAATTTTTTCTTTGGCCCTATTATATCAAAGAAATGTTTATTTGATTCAAAGAAACTTTTTTCTGAGTGTTTACTTTATAACAGTGTTTTTTTTTTTAATTTAGTAGGTAACTTATGGTAACTTTATACTACGACGTTCATAGAATAATTGTGTATTAAAAATAATAATTAATCGTCGTCACTCAAGTCAATACTTTTTAGCAGTAAAAAAGGATTTTCATAAAAATTCATCAATTTCAATTTCTATTTACAGAAACAAGTTCACAGCGCGCAAATAGAGATCCGCAACCAAGCCCAAATCTTCCTGAACCCTTTTATTATGATGAGCATTATAACGTTCAAGTACGTGGATGTCCGGAAGCTGATCCAATAATATATGATAATTATTTGCTTGGAATTCTCATTTATGGAACATTTTATTTAATACGTGAAGGAATGGATTATTATATAATAGATTTAAGGACCGGCCGTTATGTAGAAGAAGAAGTGTTAGAAATTTCACGGAGATTACAACGCCACCCTCGTCGAAGGCAAATGATCAGATTTCGCGAGATGAGAGTGGGTCAATGTCCCGTATAGAAATATATAAATGACCAACTTTTCTAATTTTTATAAAAGATAGAATTATTGTTTTATTTTGATGTTTTTTTTTGAAAGCTATACATGGGTAAAGATCTTTAAAACAGAGTTAAGACAACTTTCCCCCTCCACTGAACTTTTATATAACCGGAATCGGAAGTTACAGCAAAAGCCCCTAAAATTTGAACTGTAGACATATTTTATAAAAGGCTTCATGAAAAATAAATTATTAGTGCAGAAAAAAAATATTTCAAAATATATATCTATAAGTTTAGTGAACATTATTTGAGAAATTAAACAGATAACTTATAGATAACTTTTCATGCGTTTTTTTATATCAGTTTTTAATATATTAATATTTAATATATATGTATTCGTATATTTATAGATCATTTGCCATCAGAATTATGAGATTTCACGGTATTTCGAGGAATATATGAAATTATATATGAATATATAAATATAATATATAAATTTTATATGAAATTGTAAAGGATTTTACGAAATTGCACGCAATTTTAAGTAATTTTCAGAGATTTTACGATGTTTCTCATAGGATATTAAGTTATCTTAATGACTTAAGGGATTTCAAGGGATTGACGAGATTTCATTGGATTTTCAGGAATTTCATGGGATTTCATAAGGGGATTTTAAGTAATTTTATGAAATTTGATGATATTTTGGGAGATTCTAAGCAATTTTAAGCGGTTTCAAAATTTGTATCAGCATTTATTATAAACAAATGCACAATATGAACAGTTTCACTCATACATTTACAGGAAATTTCAGTTATACTTTCATGTAGGAAAATTGGACATCGAAATAGTTGTGTAAAAGTCGATTAAATATTTTAATCAAGAAATATTTCCATTTTTTTCAATGATTTTTTTATTCAAAAAATGTTATTGTTGAAGATAGGTATATTTTCAACGAATCCTCATAAATGTTTAGAATATTTTTTCCCTAACTAAAAATTTAATACGATCTATAAAATTTAACAATTAAATAAACATTAGAATATTCAGAATCTGTCATTAATCGCAATAACAGAATCATCGGCAGTCATTATAATATTTACAGTATCTACTTAAGTTAAAAAGTCACTTACACATTCATTGATTCTTATTTTATATACAGTCTCTTGAATATCTTATTATAATTCTTATCTCGAATTATCTTATGTGCAATTTTATTATACATTATTCTGTGTGATGAAAATGAATTAAATGAATGCTGAATCCAAATCGAAGGTCATTTGTGAAACTATTCCATGTTTATAGTTTAAGTTTATTAAGTTTTATAAATTCTCTAGAGTGTAGAGGAAATCAAGACGAATTCAAAGACCAATATTTAAAATCATTTATCTCTAATATTAATTTTCGAGATATGCTCTATGTTTTAATGCTGTTGAAGGAACACTAAATATTTATTGTACTCTTACTTGGCTCACTTGTGCAATAATATTTTTTCAGGATTTGTAACCTAAATATCTAAGAGCTCCTGCACTTTTTAAAAATTGGTGTTTTTTGAACCATTCGACTATTCTTATCATAGAACAGATTCAGGTGACCGGTGAAGATCCAATGAAAAGATGACTGGTGAAGATCCAATAAACGGCTGGATTAATTTTGCGAGATGACTTCAAAGTTTTTCAGAACTGGAAAAAGAAAAAGGAAATCTTGTTAATTACAGTTAAATATCAGTTGGAATTTCGATGGATTTAAAATATATTATAAAATTTCAGATGATTTAATAGTTTTTAAAGATTTAAAGATTTAAAATGTGTATTTTAAATATTCGGGTAACACTCAAAACTCAAAGTGACGGAAATGACATGTGTAAATATCGTAAAAACTATGAAAATAGTAAATTTCAATGAAATTAAATTTTTTTGGACATGTATAATGATTGTTGAAGTTTAAATTACAAAAGTTTATATTTCTTTTTTGTTCGTTATGAAAAACCATTAAAAAATGAAGACGTATATAAAAATTAATTATGTTATAAAAAATATCTATATTATATTATAAAGAATAGAATTTATAGATAAATAAATATTATGAAGTTGTATTTTGAACACCGGGTTTCGAGAAATACTTAGATTCAATCCCAAATACCTAGAATCAATGAAGCAACTATCCAGGAAAGTTTTCCAATAGCTTAGCTATTATTTAAAAATTTATTGAATTTGTTATAAACAAATAAGTGAATGAAAATGGATACATGGGGATTGACAGTGATTCGTCAATTGATTCGCACTAAATATGAATTATTTATAGACAGAAACCGATTTTTAACTAAATTCATGAAAGGCGATAAATAATTTCTTATTTTATAAACAAATTTTATAAACAATTGGCCATATCAGGTATTTATGATGAAATAAATAAAGTTTTTTCTACTGAATCGGCCAATAATTATAGACAAATGTTACTTACCCGATTTAGTCGTTCAATAACAATTGATAATTGTTTAAACAAATTTAATTAACAAATGCATTGTTTGGCTATTTTTAGAGGTAGAAACTTGGTTTTTTCAACATAATCAAATGTAAATGACTAATTTGTAAATATTTAGGGTGTTTAGATAACAGTAAAGAATTTTTATTGTTAACAACAATTATATACATAAATTTTAATCAGGTTAGGCATTTTTTGAGAAAAAAATTGCGTTTCTGTGATAAAAAATTTATTTATAAAATTGTTGTTAACAACTAAAATTGTTTATTGTTTTTTAAACTCCCTAAAGGTTTAAAAATTAATCATTTACACTCGATTATGTTGGAAAAACCAAGTTTCTACCTGTAAAAATAGCCAAACAATCCATTTGTTAATTAAATTTGTTAAAACAATTATCAATTGTTATTGATTGATAGCAAAGAGTCAAATAAGAAATAAATAAATAATAAGCTACTCATGCCTCAAAGAAACGCAATTTTTTTCTCAAAAAATGCCTAAACTGTTAAAAATTTATTTATATAATTGTTGTTAACTATTAAAACTGTTTACTGTTATGTAAACTCCTTAAATGTTTAAAAATTAGTCATCTACACTTGTTTATGTTGAAAAAACCAAGTTTCTACCTCTAAAAATAGCCAAACAGTGTATTTGTTAATTAAATTTATGTAAACAATTATCAATTGTTCTTGAACGACTAAATCGGGTAAGTAAGTAACATTTGTCTATAATTTTTGGCCGATTTAGTAGAAAAAACTTTATTTATGACATCATAAATACCTGATATGGCCAATTGTTTATAAAATTTGTTTATAAAATAAGAAATTATTTATTGTCTTTCATGAATTTAGTTAAAAATCGGTTTCTGTCTATAAATAATTCATATTTAGTGCGAATCAATTGACGAATCACTGTCAATCTCTATGAATCTATTTTCACTCACTTATTTGTTTATAACAAATTCAATAAATTTTTAAACAATAGCTAAGCTATTGGAAAATTTTCCTGGATAGTTGCTTCATTGATTCTAGGTATTTGTGATTGAATCTAAGTATTTCTCGAAACCCGGTGTTCAAAAAACAAATTTCTTTTTTTTTTTGTTTTCATTTTTGTTATTAAATAAAAAAAATTTTTTTCTTCAAAATATGGATCGACAGTTTTGTGCAGAATTTTATAAGCTTTAATTTAAAAATAAAAGGTTCAAATCGGTTCAGACATAGCTTCTGAATATCAATTTGTCCGCGAAATTTTTTTAATCCACTGTGAGGCGTCAGTTAAAATAATGAGAAGATGCCAAAAAAAAAGTCCTTACTCGTCATTTCACGGTTTCAATGTAGTAGGCTCTTGGCAGTATAATTTTAAGTCGGTCATGGAACATGGACTTTGACAACACTCGTCATTGATTCCTCGTTTCATTCTAATTTTTTTTTTATAAATACTATTGTATCCTAATCCTTTGCAGGCGAGCCTCACTGCGTACACCAAACTTTGCCCACAATACTTAGTCACTCCGCTATAAGGTTTTGCACTTGTTTCTTCGAACACAAATCCGAAAATGGTAATGATAATTATTACTCGAAGGATATAAGATCCTGCAGGCTGTAGCGACATCATGTTTCTTTTTTGATGTAACACTTTAATTTATGTAAAAAAAATATATATTTTGAAGTGTTAGAATTCACTTCTTCGATATTTTATAACACAGTTTCATTTTTTAGTGGCAGAAATCACTTCTTCGATATTTAATATCACAGTTTCACTATTTTGTGATAGAATTCACTTCTTCGATATTTCATATCACAGTTTTACTATTTTGTGATGTAGAAACTACTTCACTATGTTTTTATCTTTGAAGGATCTTCGAGCGCTACTGAGATTTATGCAGAATTGTTTATGCTTTTGTACCTGTTTTGAAAATAGTGGAGGAAGTGATAGGAAAGGGTAAGTGGTAAGTCGTCGAGTGTGGCCAAGAAACCCTATTATCAATATACGCAAGCCAATGATCTTTTCTGAGGGCGGTTCCAATTTTGTGAGATGCTTAGGCTTTTCATATGTATTAGTGTGAAGAAAATAAAGAAGTGGGGACAGGGCGGTTGGATTTTCTGCAGATACTTGCTATTAGATAAGGGTAGAAATATTATAGAGCGCCGAAAATAGATGAAACATAGATCCAAAGTGCATTCTTGAGAAGTATATACGGATGCGTGAAAAATACTAGCTGTTGCTAATGAAAACAGGCAGAGAGATATTAACGAGAGAAATCTTTATCAATGTCATGGTGTATCCCTCTTATTATGTATACTTCTTCTCTAGTCTAGAGAAGAATACAAGAAATACATTTTCAAAAATATACGCTTTATTTCGAAATATCCCGTGCAGAAATTTCAATTGGGGCCAGGTTGCGGATGAAACACACGTCCAGACCGGGGCCAGGTCGGGACTCCCGATTAATTTGAAAATAATAAAGAGCAATTTATATGTAAATTATAAAATTTTATGTATTTAGCACGACTTAGCTATATTTTACAAGTGTAAAAATTGGTCCTGGTCCTAGTATTGCGTGGTCTTCGTCCTCCTTGAGACGACCACCTCAATCTTTAGAGTTTCCAATGATTGTTCCAATATGGCTTAGAGCTTCCTCCTCCGTGGTTTAGAATTTAACACAAATAACAGCTGAAAGAAAAAATATATAATGACAATAGTATTTTAAGTTAAAATTAAAGTAGTACGGGGTTAATGAACAGGTTTCAGAAAAAAATGTTTAATTATACTATTTAGAAAGGTATATGATTAGTAGTACCATCCTATGGGCTTCTATTAGTACCATCCAATAGTCTTCTATTTTCAACATTTTCAAAATCTAAAAATATTTCAATTTTGCGAATACTCTCATCCATAGTTTTTGTAAAAGATTTAAAAAAAACACACGACCTGGTCGGGCCGAATGTTTCATCCCCGGTCTGAAATCCCCCGATCGGGGCCACCGTAAAATTTCTACTCGGGAACAATAATGCTAAGGTTGCATTCAATTGAATTCAATTCAAATTCAATATTTAGATATACATAATAATTTTTCAAGTTTCTCTATCTTTATTAGAAGGAAAATAATTATTAATACATAATACCCCAATGGCGTAGGATGTGAAGACCCCCGAACTTGTAAATTTATCCGAAATCTGTAGAACTTTTTTAAAAGAGCACATATCGCTCGCAATCTTTCTAATCTTGAAAAATCTTTCCCTAAAAACTTCTGAAATCTCTTGAAATGATTCAAACTCCATGAAATCCTTTGTTAATCCTTCAAATACAATATTTTAAGCAATCTATAGAAACTTTATAAACCTTAAAAATCCCAGAAATTCTTTAAATTCTGTTAAATAATTCAAAAATGTTTAAATCGTATGAAATCCTTTAAAATCCCATTAAATAGATTTTTTTTCTTTTTTCCAGATTCAAATTGGCACCGATTATACACAGAGCGCTTCAGATTTAACATGATTTTGTAATATACCTAATTATATGCTCAATAAGTACCCCAAGTATTATTTCTCTAACGCCTTTTCTTCTGCCGAAAAAAAAAATTGTCAAAAGAAAACGCTTATTTCAGATTAAAAAAAAATTTTCTTATTTCCAATGATTTATTTATTCAGAAAATTTTATTAAGAAGATAAATATTCAATAATGCTCAATGAATTCGGAAAAATGTATAAAATTTTTTTTTCAAATTAACAATTGAATAACAGCAGAGTAAAAACATTAGATTATTTAATGTTCCTCTCAGTCAACAGTCAATAACAGAATTATCGACGATCATTATTATTTTTACAATACCTACGTAGTTAAGTAAAAAATCGCTTACATTTAGTGGTTCTTATTTTACAGATTCTCTCGAATAAATATATATTATCTTATACACATTTAATCACACATTTTTCTTCAGTGGCGGATGTAATTTTTCACAGCCCTAACTGGCTTATACAATCAGTGTGATTTAGCCAATTTCTTATGAATGAATGAAATGAATGCTAAATCTAAATTGAAGATCATTTGCGACACTATTTCTATCATAGAACATGGTCAAGTGTCAGGTGAAGATCCAATGAACTAGTGAATTCATTTTCCGTGTTTTTGAAGTGCGTATATACATTTCAATCAGACCTGGAAAAAGAGAAAGAAAACCTTGTTAATTCCAGTGAAATATATGTTTGAAATGAAGTTAAAAAAATTATAGCGTAATAAAATGGATTTTAATTATTTACATATTTCTTTCATAATATTTTATATTACAAATATAAAATAATATTATGCTGTACTTTACACTAGGTTACTTTAAAAGATTCAAGGGAATTTTTAAAAGATTAAAAAAAAAATTTCAAAGGATTTTCAAGTTTTTAGTATATGTATTTTAAAAGTTTAGAAGGTATTTTTCGGGGTTTCAAATAATATCAAAGATTTTAAGGGAGTTTATGAAAATCCCTTAAATCCTTCAAAATCCTTCACATTTTTTTTTTCACGGAAAATTTTCTACTATAGTTGACCCGGTTTAATTAGTTACCCCTTTGAAATAGTTCTTAATCATTTTTAAAACGCTTGGATCCTAACGTAGGTATACACTCATGAAGTAGTTGGATAACTAAATAAATAAGAGATTATAGCTAGGTGCCAATGTAAAAATATTCTATACAATTCATAAATAAAAACAATTGTACAAAAATGTATAGACATGCGGAAATGATTACTCATGCCAAGGAAATTAATTTGAGGGTATATAATTTTGATACAATCATTTTTGTGCAAAAACTAGATGCTGATTTTTATACACGGTGTAAGGTGTGTGAGAGGCTAAGGTTGTCTTATATACACCTTTTAACGAAAGTTTTGAGGACGTTTTGATGACTTTTATAGACATGAGAAGATCTAAAAGATGTTTAGATGATTTACTTAAAGTACACTTACTTAAATATCATTTAACGGTTCTAAGGTAGTAGTAGTAGTTGGCTCTGCACAATACTGCTCTAAATCCTGCCAGGAACATGAGTTACGACAGCACTCATCAACAATTCCTCGTCTCTTTCTTCGTTCGTTTCTGGGTCCGTTGAATCCATTTTCTTTACAGACAAGTGCAATCACGATATCTAACCTGTCATCACAATATTGTATTCTCATATTATAGGGCATTGTATTCACTTCTTGAGAAACCAATGCCAATATGTGGATAATCAACAGTGCACTACTGATAAACAGATGTCGGGATTTACACATCTTCATTCACAGAATGTTATGTATGGTTTATATCACAAATTAGTTTCTTTATTTTATATATTATTCTTTAATACTACAAATATGCAGCCTAGTTCTGTCATTGAGGACTTTCCTAGTGCTACTGATTATATTCAGAATTCTTTAGGCTTTTGTTACTTTTTTGGGAATAGTGGAGGTAGTGATAAGAAAGGGGACGTCTTTAAGAAGCACCAATAAAATTATTCTAAATACCTAAACCAATCATCTTTTTAGAAGGCGGTTCCAATTTTGTGATATACATATATGTAGGGCATTTCATGTGTTAGTGTGAAGGAAATAATAAAGTGGGGAATAAGCAGGCTTGAAATTTTCTGCTGTTTACTGCAGAGACACTTACAATTAGGCAAGACTTGAAAGACTACTGAAAATAGACGAAAAGTAGATCCAAAGTGCATTCTTCACAAGCATAATATGTATAAATAGTGTTGCCAAGGAAATGAGAGAGATAAATAAAAAGAAAACACTTTATCAATGGCAGAACTAGTTTGTGTCCCTTATTCTATTGACTTTATCAACGCTAAAGCAAAGTCCAAAAAGTTGGTACATACCAAATTCTAAAGCATCATAGTAGATCTAAAAGTGGACTAAACCTTTGCAAAATCAGTGTTGCATAAAAATACGAGATACTGGATTATCTTGCTCATTTCCAAGCAGAGTGGTCACATGTCAGGGAAGTCAGGGAAATTTCAGGGAAATGCGAGTAGTTGTCAGGGAAAATAGAAATTCACATTTATTTTTACTATCTTATTCTTGTCGTATTACATATAAAACTTTTATAAATTATTTAACATTTATTTACATATACTATATATATAAATTTTAATTATAAACCTAGATTCTCTAGGTTTATAATGATTTTAAGACATTTTCAATAATTTTAAAGGTTTTTAAGAGGTTTTTAGTAATTTTAAATGATTAGAAGATATATTTATATAATATTTCAAAGATTTAGTTGAATTTTAAAGGATTTCACGAAATTTTTATGATTTTCTAAAGATTTTGTGGAATTTTAGGGAATTTAAGAAATTTGTAAGAATTTTAAGAGATTTTAAGAAGCTTGTAAGAATTGTAAGTAATTTTGACATTTTAAACATGATTTGAAGGAATTTTAAAAGTCCTCATAGAATTTAAAAAAATTTAAAGCCATTTTTGATTTTTAAAAGATTTTGTGAAATTTTTTATTTCAAGAGTTTTTTTTTTTAGAAATTTTAATGCACTTTAGGGAATTTTGAAGAATTTCACGAGATTTTTATGATTTTTAAACGATTTTTTAAAATAATTGTAAACGATTTCATGGAATTTTAAATATTGTAGTGGAATTTTAAGATATTTAAAGATGTTTTTGGGAATTTCAAAAGTTTTCAGCGAATTTTAAGGGAATTCAATAGGTTTCCAATAATTTAAAGAAATTTTGATGCGTTTAAGAGATTTTAAAATTCCTCATGGAATTTAAAAACATTTCAGGAAATCCTGAAAATGTTTTATGAAATTTTGAAGGATTACAGGAAATTTTAAGAGATTTTTAGGAATTTTAAAAGATTTTGAAGTTTTTCTTGGAACTTAAAGTATTTCAAAGGATTTTGAGGAATTTTAAAAAGATTAGTGAAAATTTAAGGGATCTCATGAAATATTAACAAATTTGAAGTGATTTCGTGGATTTTTAAGATGTTCCTAGGAATTTCAAAAAATGTCAATGAATTTTAAGAGATCTTTTCAAAAGTTTTTGTAAATTCGAGAGATTTTTACGAATGTTAAATGTTGTGAAGTGATTTTAAAGTTCAAAAGATTTAAAGTGATATTATACGAAACTTTTGAAAAATTTCAATAGTATTATTATTGAAAATTTATACGCATTTTTAATACTTTTCTGTCAGGGAAATTTGTCTGAATGTCAGGGAAAAGTCAGGGAAATGTCAGGGAAATGTCAGGGAAATTGAAAAATTGAATATTGTGGCCACCTTGCCAATTGTTCGAGAAGCATTTTCAAAATTTATATGAATTTCATTTTCCCTTTTGGTTTTATTGTTTCGTCTCATTTCATTCCTCGCGCGAGTGATATTTTTTGCTTTTTTTCAAATATAATTTGACAGTACCACAAATTGTTCATTAGAAATTGCTCAAGGTCATTTTAAGGCAAAATTGATTATTTTGAATGAAATCTACGTTATTTATTGATGATTTATCTTCTGGTGCGTATTGTGTTCTCTGCAATTTCATATTAATCTCAGATTCCTTTTAAATTTTTACAATAACATTCAAAGGATTTTCAAGGTCATTTTAGGATACTTTTTTAGGATATAGGGAACTTGTGAAAATAAGGAAGGAGTGGAAAGTTACTGCAGAGCTTGGGCTGACTGAATCCTTCCTTTTCTACTTTATATATATATATATATATGTGATACGTATTTTCCCTATACATATGTTATAATTAATTGAGTACAAATAGTTCATCTATCTAAGTTATCTATACTCTTTAAATTTTTTGAATAATCTCGTTGTTTGTGTATACTAATGTTGTATTCTTATTATCTATACATATGTGATTTATAACATATCTTGTGATTTTAAAAATAGAACATAAACAGGTATCTGGTTTTTACCTACAAGGAAAACGAAACATTTAATGTTCAGTATATATTTGAATAAGATATGTATATATATATAATTTTTACTTTATAAGTTATACATATTCATGTTTTCAAGATGTTTAATTTTTAAAAATTAATTTTCAAAATGTAGATCTATTTAAAATCTATATTTCAATTTAAAATTTCGCATATAAATATCTCGTAAAAAGATTATTTCGTGGGAAGATTACCAGAAAATTACTTTTCACTTGAGATACGATAAAAGGAATTAATTTTCT
>CAJFCO010000437.1:401662-418362 GCA_904066015.1 Synergus gifuensis
AAAATGCATTTATATATATATATATATATATATATATATATATATATGTATATGATGAATTTTTGTCATTTGAGTTTGCCCCCCTACGAAAAATTCTGTTGCTACGCCCCTGATACCAATCTTTCTTTTCCCTCATATTTTTGCCACCATATACTACGTAACTCTTTTCCTACATCCATTAAAATTCTATTATAACGATTTGTTTGCTTCACAAGATAATCGTGGAGTAAAAAAATGTAAGATTAATTATCATCGAATTTGTCAAATTGACGTATACATTGTAGCATACAATGCTACAATGTATATTGTATATTGAGCTTCCGACAAGATCACATTTTTAACATTGTAGTATATATGATTCATTTCAGCATTCCTTTAGTTTGTAATTTTCAATCTCAAATATTTTCTTTGAAATATATACATACTTTATGAATGTTTAAAAGTAGATTATAAAATTATTTTTTCATGTGACTTTAGATGTTGCTAATTTTCTTTTCAAAATCCCACGTGATCATCTAAAATCCTACAAATACATTGGATAATCTTCCGAAAAGGTCAATCCTCCGATTTCCTTGCAAATGCGTATACCTATGTATTTTGCTGCACTGATTACGAATATGATAGTGGAAATTAGCGAAAATTTTATTTTTATGGTGAAAACATGAAAAAACGATAAAAATAATTTTTTTACGATTATCTCAAATAATATGCAAAACTTAAGAAAATATTTTAAACAAAAGTTGTAGAACTTATCAAAATGCACATTTTTGTTGTTTCAAGCATTTTTTTTCTACGACTGCTAATTTTCGAGAAAATATTCATTTGTAAGATTTTTAAAAATTTTGTATATTGACTGAGATAAACGCAAAAAAGCATTATTTTCATGGTTTTTTAATGATTTCACAATGAAAATAAAATTTTACTATAAACAATTAGCTGTATTATAAAAAGTACCCAACGGCCCACTCCGAAATTTTTAGGAGATATTCTCAAAAATATCAAGAATATTTTAATCTTTGAAAGAACGATTTTTAAGAGAGTTCCAAATTGCCGTAAAATTTATTATATTAAACAAATTAATAATTTTTCTTATAACAAAGATAACTTCAGAATGTTCGTTTTCCTCTTCCTTTTCCAAAAGGTAAATCATTTTCCATTCTTACGTATACGTATAGTTATTAAATCTTCGTAATTACAATCTAACAACTAAACTTGATCATAAATTGATGAAGTTACGACATTCTGTTATTTTTAAGGTTTTATATTTTCAATTTGAAACAAAATTAAAAAAAATAACTATACCATGAAAAAAAAATTGTTTGATTGGCCGTTTTTTGACGAATCACCTTGAAAGACCTTCAAATAGTATGAAAATCATTTATCAAACTAATCGATTAATTCTTTTATCAAAATAAATTAATTGATGGTGTATTTCAATAAAAAAACGGATAAAATTAAATTCAATCAATGTTATCTCAAGAAAACAACCTTGAGTGACCTTTGAATGTTATTGTACAAATCTGGAACAAATCTGAGTCCAATATTCAATTGTATACAAAACAATTTATACGTACCAGAAGTGAATCATCAATAATGTCAATTTAAATAAAAATGATTATTTTTGCCCTAAAATGATCTTCAGCTCTTTTAATATTATTGTAAAAATCTGAAAAAAATCTGAGTTCGATATTTAATTTTAAGGAATACAATTCATACGCGTCAGACGCAAATCATCAATAAATAACGCCAATTTCATTGAAAATGATCATTTTTGCCCTAAAATGACCTTGCGCGACCTTTGAATATATTTTTTTCTCACCAAAAGGAACAATTTATAGAGGCGCCAAATTGAATTTGAAAAAAAGAAAAAAATCAACATAATGCAGACACTGAAAACGACAAGAAATATTATTTTATGATCAAACGATGTGAAAAAAAAACGAAAAAAAAAACACATTTTGCAATGCAATGTTCTTGATCTTTAAAAAATCTCCAAGTTTACTGTTAAACATTTTGTGATAGGATAGAGAGCGTTATTCGCGAAGCGCGCAACACCAAACTCTAAACTTTAAAATAATTGTTTTCTGTTTCGAAAATTACATTACGTAGCGAATTTTGAATAATCGCTTTACGTCAAAGGTAATTGATCCTGCAATTGAAATTATACAGCAATCCTTGAATATCGCTGACGTGCGAAATAACAGAGAATGTTTGATTAATTTGAGCGTGCGATTCTTTTCTATCTTCGGCCACGTGTGTGCGAGTGCTATTGTTAATGACGCGTTTATAAACGTAAAATTATCCGCGTACGGTTTCATATTGCCAATATAGAGTAATAGCAACAGACCTCCCGGATCCCACGGCGTCTTTTTCTCTGTTTCTACCTACGTCTTTGTTCTTGGAAGTTTGAAAGTCGACATTTAATAGAATTCTGATACGAATAGTAAATCGATTTCGATTTCCTGAAAGATCGTCCCAATTTAATACAATGCGACCTTTAAACTGCTGCTACGTTAAACCGCTTCCTAGTTATACGGAAAAAGAAATAGTGCGGGGAAAGGCTATTGTATACAGAAAATGAAAAGAGGAATCAGCGTATTCATATAATCAGGCGACTTTGCATTTTTTTCCTTGCTGCCAGTAGCTATATGAGAAAATGTTGAAAATCACTCAAATACTGTTTTTCAAATTTCGTGTAACACGTAATTTAAATGAGTCAAGAATTTTAAAATTTAATGGATTTTAACAGAAATGAAATATTTAATAATAATAAATTAAATCGGAATTATGATTTGACTATATATTTTTTGGAATTTTATGTAATTTGAGAAAATTTTAAAAGATTTCTAGACATTTTACGAAATTTCATTGGATTTTAAGGTATTTTAAAACATTTAATGAGATTTCATGGAATCTTGAATAATATTAAAGAATTTAAAAGGGTTTAATGAAATTTATTGAGATTTTAGAAATATTAAGTGATTTCATGGTATTTCGAGGAATTTTATGAAATTTTGAAGGATTTGGTGAGATTATATTGAAATTTCAAGAATTTTAAAGAATTTAACGAAATTTCACGAAATTTTGAGTAATTTTAAGTAATTTTAACAAATACCAATTAATTTTGTGAAATTTATAAAGGAATTTCATAAGATTTCATAGGATTTTTAGTCATTTTAAGGATTAGAACGATAGGTTGTGGAATTTTAGGGAATTTTATGAAACATCAAGAAATATCAAGTGATTTTACAATATTTACAGAAATTTCACCAGATTTTGAAGGATGTTAAAGGCATTTTAAAATATTGTATGGGTATTAAGTAATTTTAAAGACTTTTAAGGGATTCAAGGGATTTTGCGGGATTTCATGGAATTTTAAATACTTGTAACTTATTTTGAGGACTTTCAACGGATTTTACGAGATTTTTAATAATTTTAAGGGATTTTACGATATTTTATGGGGTATTTAGTAATTTTAAGGACTTTTAAGGAATTCAAAGGATTTTATTATTATATTCATTAATTTTTCTTTTCTAATATTATCTAAATTAGATTTGTGTAAAATTTGACCTCACCTTTTTTGTCAAGTGTCCACGTTTTTATGACCCCTTGAACCCGAAAAACATGTTTTTACGAATGTATGTGTGTGTGTAGATTTCAGTTTATTGTGCGATACTTTCGAAAGAATTGACAAATTGAATTGGTCTTTGGTATAAGTCTTTTAGTGTGCTTAAATGAAGGTCAAGTTCGTTAGCCAGTCATTTTGGATAGAAATTCAAAACATTGGAGCATTTTGAAAATTTTTTAGACCAGTTTTTTTTTAATTTACAAATTCTATGTACGGATATTCGTAGTACACAGAAAGTTGAACAACTTATCCTTACGACATTTTTTTGACAAAAAAAAATAATATTTCTAAAATTCAAGAAAGAAAAAAACGGAAATAAAAAATTTAAGCTAAACAACGCTCGATATGAAAACAAGTCAGGAGAAGAAAAACGTTGTTTTTTGAAAGCCCTACAAGATTAGCATAACAACTTTTTGAATTTTCTTCAAAAATTGAAAATTACAATTTTTAGCCAAAATTAAAAGATTATATACAGAGAAAATGATAAGAAACATAATAAATATTGGTCTTAAAAAGATCTAAAAATTCCCTCTTGACCATTTTTTGATAGGGTAAGTAGTTTTCTCTTTAATCGTAAAAAATAATGTTCAAATAAAGCAATACACATTAATGTCAATTTAATACTTAAATATTCAACGGAGTTTTGCACAATCAGATAATTTTGCTTAAAAGGGATATATGAATTGTCGACAGTTATTGTTTCAGAGAAGAAAGGATGAGCTCGACTGGATCTAATTTGAGTTTCATAAATTCAATTTCACACTCTGAAGTCATGATATATTAATATCTGGATTGATATAAAGCAAACAAGAAAATTATTAATAAATTGAATTACATAAATGAAATCTGGAATTTTTAATGTCGGGAACTTGTTATTACAAAAAAGCTAATGAATATTTTCACTTGAAATTTTTTTGGGAGCATCTTCAGATCTTTATTTTTTTAATCTTCTAAAATCTAAAATTAGGAAAAATATTGAATATATTATTAAAATATTGAAAATATTATTGAAAATATAATATAACAATAATAACAAAAGATTGTTATTATTGTTATTATTAATGTTTCATAAAAGGTAAACGATAATTTAAAAAAGAAATATTAACAACTTTCTTACTTTTCAATATGGTAATGTTAATTTGCAAGTTTAGTCCAGTTAGATTAAATTATAGTATTATAATTTAAACATTTATTACATTTTTTTACTAAAATTTTCAAAATGATAAATGACTTTTCAATTATATATTTCTGCCTCATAAAACGATTTTTTTCTTCTAACATAAAAGCATAGAACTTCGAACAAATTATACTTCTGGGCAACAAATCTTTTAATAGAAATTAAGACTTTATACAGCAATCATTACATATGTGGAAACCATCTTATTGAAAATAACGTGCAAACCTGAGCCACTTTCTTATTTATAATTAAGAATATAACGATGTAAAGTGTAAAATCCATGTAATACTGACAATTCGATTTAAGATCTTAAAATATGTTTCTCATGAACTCTAGTCGTGCTTCAATTACATAAGTAATTCTTCTCGTAAATATTCATACATGATAGCGTTGACCTTACTTTTTAAAAAAATTGATAAACTTGGGCTAACAGGTTTTAGAAAAACTTAAAAGCGGTGTATCTTATACATTTTGACATTTGACTCTCATCAGATATTAACTTTTATTACTTTACTGAAAGAAAACAATTTTGGACTATGACATAATTTATCTTGAAATATAACTTTGTATAATCGAGAGACCAAGAGTACAAGTGAACTATGAAAATGATGAGATTAAAAGTGGATTAAAAAGATTAAAAATTGGATTTAAAAAGAAAGGAAGGAAAACAAGAATGTTATCGTATACAATAGCACCCTTCTTTTTCTCGTATCTCAGATTTTTTATTTAAACAAAACTATCAGTTTTTGCTAAAAATGAGACACTAGCCCCCCCTTTTTGCTATCGAGAAACCGATCTTGATGGAAGGACCCGTTAAACAATGTATATTTGCAAATTTGTCATCTAAAGTAAATCGTGAGGTGGGATATTCGAGTGATTCCATAGATTTCACGTCTTTTTTGTTTTTTTTTTTTTTTTTTCATTTTTTGTTCCAGCGCTCCAACAGCCTTAAAAAAAGTACACTCGAGTCTCCCAAATGTCAAGAAATTTTTGCCAAAGGTTCTCCCAAATGTCAAGAAATTCTTTATCTCTATAGTCACATCAATTGCGCATGCGTATTGTGTATAATATAATATTTTTTAGCGTTTTAAATTACGCGCGGATAGCAACCAATCAGATGCCGAACACAACGCGTGCGCAGTGGTTACAAATGGGATTTGAGAAAAACGGACTTGACATTTGAGAGAAACATGACTTGACATTTGGGAGAACTTGAGATTTTGGAAGTTGACATTTGAGAGACTCGAGTGTAGTAGCTCAATCAAAAATGGGTCGGTCAATTCTCTGTTCGATTTGTAAAAGAATGTCCCCTATAGAAACTGAAATAACAATTTAAATTCGCGCGTCATATGAATTGACCAATAAGGTTAGCGCACTACACATGAAGTTAGCTAAAAGGTAACGCATAATGAGGAAGGCAATATGAAGTTGTCTGAAATGCATGTCTTTTTTAGAAAAGGATAAAGTTATATTAAAATCTACGGCATAATCACGAAGTAGTATAAGGAGACCAATCTCCGTGTATTGAAAGTCGCCTCACTTTAGGGGGTCAGAGAAGCAAATTTTCAATAATCCACCGATGCCAGCGTTTATGCGGAAAATCCGGGAATTACTTTAACACGTGATCAGTCGTATAAACAAGTCCAGAATCTCCGGTGTTGAAAGCATTAGAGCGATGACTCGCGTTTTGTCCACGATTAGAGCTTCTCAACTAGCCACCAAAGGTAGAGCGCAACGATCGGAGGGTAGAGAGTTGGAACGGAACTAACCTAAAAGTGTGTTCGACTAGGTTATGTAAACCACAGCAGTGATCACGGTGATGTAAACAAACCATATACCCTCCGATCGTTGCGCTCTACCCTTTGATGGCTAGTTGAGAAGCTCTAATCGTGGACAAAACGCGAGTCACCATCACCACCGGAGATTCTGGACCTGTTTATACGACCGTGAATTGGAGTAAATACATAACCTGAAATGAGTGTAAACAATCCGTTATTTTATTAAAAATAATTATTTGGCCCATTATATGATGTCAATATTAAACAGTGAAAATTAAGAGATTTTTTTGTAAGTTTTTAAACATAGAAACATTATTTGAAGAATTTTTCGATAACCATTCTACAATTTTTCGATAACCATTCTACATTCTTCGATAATCATTCTACAGATGAAAATTGCAAAACTGATGACAGATTGTGATTTCTGACAGCAGTGACAGACATGAAAAAAATTGAATTTCGTAGGTTAGCGCGGCCATTATTATTGTTCCCTATGCGAATATCACGCCATCACTCGGGAAGTTTTTACACTACGAACTTCCGACCGAAATGTATTCATTTTTTCCATGCATTAGTTTGGTCTCCTTATGTCTATTCTCAACGGGTTTTGTGGTCAATTGAAATTATGGCCAACTGGAACTATGGACCAATCTATACCTACCAACAGAAACACCATCTGTCATATTCCCCAGGAGACCGAAATTGCATGTATATGTAACAGAAATTTAATTCTTCCTAAAATGACCTAAAATGGTGTCCGAAAATATTTACCAGCGAGCAGAAAAAGATCATGAAAAAGTAATCGGTCCTAAGTCCTAAGTAATTAGCTTCAACCGCGACGAGGGCCTTTTGGCGTCAAGCGTGGTATCCCTCCTATCAGACCTCGGTCATCGAATCGGGGACGAAAACTGCGAAGAAAGCTCTGCGAGTGCCAGTGGCACAGACGAAGTTCGCAACGTCGGAACTGACAAGAGTGCAAATTAATAATTAGCAATTAAAAATTCAATCGTTTCTAAAATCATCTCTGTCTCTTTAAATCTCTTTCAATAAGATTAAGTCACTTATCACAAGAAAATAGTCATCTACGGTTAATCGCAAAACGTTCACAATTCTTAAAAGTGCAAAGTAAAAGTCAACTTCAATGTGATAAACATTATATTTGCACATCCGTGATACATAAAAGTACATTTACCCTGCGATAATGAGCCAGACGCAGTCATCTTTTGATTAGAGTTAATTAATGTAATCAAGTGAGAGAGGTGAAGTTCAGACTTCGGGATATTCGTAGACAGAAGATAGATAACCGTTAGATTTGAATTAGTAAACGAAAAGGAAATAGCAGGACCAGGAACCGGAACTCGGTGGCCAAAATTCTTCGGAGGTCCATTGCAAAGTCCTATATTCTTATTTTTCTGCCACTCTAGAGAATCACACCCCCCACCCCATCACCCCACGGAGGTTTACGAGCAAATCTGCTATAAAAGGCGCCGCCATGCCACATGGACGCCGGTTTACGATGAAGAGTGCCGCGGCGAGATCTTGCCATGTGTGGACTTATGTCCTCGTGGCCGTTGTGGTCTTCCAAGTTATGGGATTTACATTGGCTAGGCCCTACAGCTCGGGACAGCAGACAATTAGGCTCTGTTCTAAGAGCCTTAGTGATGCCCTTTTTCTCATCTGCCAGGGCAGAGGATATAACAGCCCGTTTTCCTACAGTGGCGAAGACGAAATTCGAACAACCAACTCGGCTGGACCTGGACTTGTTAATGAGTGTTGCTTGCAAGCTTGCAGCATCAACCAGCTCGAATTGTACTGTAAACCTGCGAGCGACGAGACCAACTCGCAGGATGGCATGTGAGTAAGGGCCTTTTTTTCTTCTTTTTCTCACACTTCATTTTTATTTTGGGATATTTTTTTACAAATTGTACGGATTTCAGAAAAAACATTTTTTTCAAAATTATAAATGACTTGAATCTTTTTGCTTCCTCACACTGGAAAAAATGGTTTAGCTGTCCCAGCGAGACGTATCGCTGGATTTCGTAATTCCAAGAAAAGGTAGCTGTGTTACCTAAATTTCTAGCTGAGTTACCTAAATATGTAGCTGTTTTAGCTAAATTTTGCTATCTAGAAATTATCTAGGTAAATTAGCTAGATTATTTCTGGATAGCAAAATTTAACTAAAACAGCTAGATATTTAGGTAACACAGCTATCTTTTCTTGGAATTACAAAATCCAGCGATACGTCTATAGTTGGGACAGCTAAATCATTTTTTTCAGTGCATAGAGGAAGAGGAAGTTTTATACTCGTTACATTTTCCAATATTTTAAAAATAGTTTAATTTAGGGTTACCATGTGCCCAAAGGAGTTTAGCAGCAGGAAACCCACCGACAAACTCCCTAAAAAAAAAGGTCATCGCGTACGTAGACCAATGAAAATCTGCGCTCATTTCTGTCACTTATGCGCGCGAAAATTGAAAAAAAAATAAAAAGTGTTCTCTGAGTATAAAACGGAATGAAAAATCTTCTCCAATATTTATACATTTAGAAAAACGTTAAATGCTAACGAACATTCAATCCTATTCTAAAAAGGACATGAATTTCGGCTAACTTCATAGCGTTACCTTTACAGGCATTTTCTGCATAAACACTGGTTACGCATGAAGTGAGCGTCAAGTCGTGAGTATTCTAGACTTGGCGCGAGGATTTAAATTTTCATTTCACTTTCTATAAACGAAACGCGCGCCTAATCTCGTAAAACAAAAAAGCAGGAAAATTGAAGGTTCAGCAGGTGGCGAGAGAAGTGGCACAACGCGCACGACGCACGCTATATAGTAAATATTAAATATCTTCCGATGTAATAAATTCTCCATTCTTTTTTTAATGCGTTTTTTCAATTGAAACATATCGCATACTACAGTATTTTTTCAATTTTCTTCTCATGAAAAAATTTTTTAAACAATTAATGTGATAATATCTTTATAAATTAACTAAATAAAAATTATGTAAATACAGCTAACATAACAAGGCGAGAAGTAAAACAAAATCTGAACCGATTCGATTAGTTAAAGCGGAGATAATTAATTTAAAGAATATTAAGTATTTTAAAAAATTTTATCGACAGTTTGAATTAACATATTTAAAAAAAAAATTTTTTTACAAAAATTCTTATGCAGGTGTCGGGTTACATCATAAAAAGAAGCCATAAACAAATTTTCAGATGATTCTAAATCCTAAAGTCAAAATAGGTGTACGAATTTTAAAAGAATGTCCCCTTTTCTCTGTTTATCATTATTCACAATCGATTTCGGTCACAATTTTGTTCACTTGGATCGATCTCGTTCAGGATTTTCGACACTATGGGATTTCGATCGTTTAGATCAATTTTATTAGATTGAAGTTTCAGACGTCTAATCTGACGAAGTTTTTTTATTTTTTTATCTTTTTATATTTATGAGATTAAGAATATCAAAATAAAAGAGTTCTAAAAAATATTTTTTATTTTTATTTATTTACTAACAGAAATTTACCCGGAATTGCCTGGGATTTTAAGAGATTTTAAGTGACAAAGGAATTCCAAGATATTTTAAGGAATTTCACTTAATTCTAAGGAACTTCAAGAATTTTAAGAGATTGATTCCAATATAGACGAAATAAAATGAAATCCCATGAAATATTTTTAAATTATTTGAAATTTTTTAAAACTTCTTTAAATTTCTTAAAATCGTTTGAAATATTTCAAAATTCCATGGAGTTCATTAAAATCTCTTGAAATTTCTTGAAATCTCGTAAAATCTCCTGAAAGCTCTTAAAGTCCCTTCAAATTTCTTGAAGTTACTAAAATTCCTGAAAATTACACGAAATCACATAAGACATAAATAACATAAATAAATCCTTATAATAACATAATTAATAATAATTATAATAAATTCTGGAAATCCCAATTTGAAAAAAAAAATCGTTGAAATTCTGAAAAAGTCCTCAAAATTACTTAAAACCTTTCGCAATCCTTTAAAGTCTCTTTAAAATTCCTTTAAATTTTAAGAAAGCTTTTAAAATTACGGACAACGCTGGGTAAATTTCTGCCAGTCAATAAATAAAAATTTTGGCCTTTGGAAACCGTGGAAACATTTTTTAAAAATATTTTTATTCCATTGAATATAAAAATAAAAAATCGTAAGACTAGACGTCTGAAACTTCAACCCAATGTCAATTTTGTTCAATTTAGGTAACGATGTTCTTCACTTAGAATAATTTCGTTCACGTCTTTTGAAAATGTGAGATCTCAGTTCTCAGCTTTCGCATAAAAGAGCCTATATGAGGAAACGTTTTTTGTGAATACTGATAAGTTTGGAAACGTGAATATAGATCATTTTGAAATGGAACGCCCTTAGATTTCAAATTTTTTTTCATCTGCTATTATTAATCCCTTTAATATTTCAATCGTCTTTAAATAAAATTTACTAATCCCAGATTCACGATAACAGAAACCAACTTACCCATACTTTTATCGAAACTACTAATCTGAATCTTTAATTTATGCTTTTCAATGTCATTGAGCACGTTATTTATGAGTGATAGTTGTTTCCGCCTTGAAGAAATGTTTTCTCTAAAGATCGTTAGCATGTGTATTTGTTTTTTTTTATCGTGACAAAAAAAAAACTAGGAATTCGATCTCGGGTGTTCCATTTAACTGTATTTATATTTTTTGTGCTCATTTTTTGAGCACTTTGCTTCCTCATTATGATGAAGATGCAAATGAATTTGCTTCCTCATAGAGGAAGCATTAACGATTTGCCTCAATATTTAAAAATATATAATTCTTTTTTCTCGAAACAAAGAATCTTTCGACCTCATCATTCATATTTTTTAATAAAATTTATTTATATTAGATTACTTAATTTTATACGAGGAAGCAAAAAAGCAATCTTTAAATTCGTCAGACCCGTTTTATAATCTCAATGTGCATTGAAATTAAATTAAATTAAATTTTATTTACATTAAATTGATCTGATAATATGAAATGACATTAGATTGACTTATTTACAATTGAAAAAAGTAGTCAATTCCATGTTTACTTAAAAATCAGCTTTATCTGACACTCGATTGCAATTTTTCCATTCTATATCGTATGTTTGTAAATATTTTCATTTCTCATGTAACTAAAATCTCTCATGTAACTAAAATCTAATTTCAAAATTAAATATTTTCATTTTATTTAAAAAATATTTGAAATATATATTTTCTTGCTCTGTGCGAATAATTCTAGTTAAAAATTGATTAATTATACAGAGGGAAAAAAATTCCAATTTTAATATTTGTTAAGTGAAATGAAGAAATTGAATTTTTAGATTAGAACTTGGTTCCAACACCCTTAACACGTAAGTCTTATAAAATCGATTATTTTACAATCAGTTTCCTTGTGCAAATTACATAACGACTAATTTTTGTAATTACAAATTAGTTATCAATTTGTCCAATACAACGAAAGAAGATTGATAATAGATAGAAGAAATCTTAACAGATAATTATGTTTAATTTTAAATTTGTGAACTTTCATCGTTGTGTCGTTAATCAGTTTCCGATTTTATGTTTGTTTTTCTATCTGTCTGCAAAGTGTCTAGTCAACTTATCAGACCCTTGCTTATTTCTTATCTTGAACTAATATTTTGTATGGGTGCCTATCTTATACACTCTAATCAGTTGCTGTCAAAGTGAAAACCGGAAATCAGTTTCACATCTCGATTATCTCCTTTTTAACATAATATTATGCACTTTTAAAGGCGAAGCTCAATATGTTGATAAAAAGAGGGATTTTCAAGAATTCAAGTAAGAATATCAATAAGAAACGAAGTAAACAGACAAACATGATAAATTTTCTTTTTGTGTTTAACACGGACAAAGAACTTTGGTATAGAAAATTAAATCAGGTGAAACAAAACAGTTTTAAAAATAGTCTTTAAGGCTGTTAAAACATAGTGCAATTTGCACAGTAACAAGTTTTTACTACACTATAGCAATCCAACACGCGTGCGATTATTTTATTTTTCTTCTTACAAGTTCAAGTCATTACAAAGCCAATCAAATTTTAAATTATAATGTATGCGAGATTTTCGAAACATTTTTAGAGAGGAATTTCAGGAGGTTTCTAGGAAATTTAAGTGAATTTAATGATTTTTAAATGATTTTTACGAAATTTAAAAGATTTTTAGAATTTTAAAAAGATTTCGTAGAATTTTAAGAGTTTTTAGGATATTTCGTGAAATTTTAAAGAAATTCTTGCAATTTTAGGAGACTTTTAAAAATTTTAAGAGATTTTAAGGGATTCTAAATATTTTGAGGAATTTTAAAAGATTTCAACAAATTTAAGTGATTTCTAAGCTTTTCGTCAAATTTTTTAAAGGATGTCAAAAAGTTTGTAACATTTGTATGGGGTTTTAAGGAATTTTAAATGTTATCCTGGAATATATATATAGATATATAAAGAGATTTTAATTGTTACCGTAAAATTTAAAGAATTTTCTAGGAATTTTAAGAAATTTTAAAGTGTGTCAAAGAATTTTATGGAGAGATTTCAAAAGATTTTTACGATTTTTAAAAGATTTAGTAGAATTTAAAACGATTTCACAGTCTGTACAATTTTTAAGGGCTTTCAAGAAATTATTCGATTTTTAAAAGATATTATGGATTTTTTATGGTTTTTATGGATTTTATGAGAATTCTAAAAATTTTAAAAGACTTCAAAAGATTTTTCTAATATTTAAGGATTTCATGGAATTTGATGAAATTGCTAATGATTGTAAGAGATTGCAAATGTTAAGAAACTTTAAGAGGTTTCTTAATTAATTAATTAATGATTAATGATTTTGAAGTTGCTGTATTTGTTGAAGAGAAGAAAAATTAAATGCAAAAATTGCAAAAATCACATGCTATTTAAATGCGAATATGAAAATTAACCGCTTATTTTGGTTTGATATTTTTTTTTTTATGAAAAAAACTAAAAATTTAGGGGGCGAATGGAAAAAAAACCAATTTCGGAAATAACGGACATCCTAATGGGATAATAAAATTATTAGTACTTTATTTTCTCTCTTATTTTCGTTAAATAAACTTATTTTTATTTAATAAATTAATAGTAAACTTGAAGATATAGTAGCGTTTTATTTTACCCGCCTGTTCAGTCGCGCCCCACCTTTCCCTATATATTTCAATTTTATTTATATTTTTTTCATTTCATTTTGAATTGAGTATAGTAGGCAACTTCACAGGTTAGTTTCGTTCCAACTCTCTACCCTCCGATCGTTGCGCTCTACCTTTGGTGGCTAGTTGAGAAGCTCTAATCGTGGACAAAACGCGAGTCATCGCTCTAATGGCGCCACTACCGGAGATTCTGGACCTGTTTATACAACCGTGGTGTTCCCCTTCCTATGGTCACTTGGGGATTGGCTCGTAGGAAAAAGTGGAGGGTCTCTCGTAGAGTCGCCGAAGTGGGAGCAACAATTTGTCCCTATAGCGAGCGTGGAGTCGCGGACGGTGAAGAGATCTCGCGCGAACGGAAGTGACAATTTGTTACTATCGGGGAGCGCGGATGTTGTAGAGAGACCCACGCGACAGGATTCTTTTTAGGAGGACTTAGAAATATTTTCTAAGTTATTGACAGGTGATGTTTAGAATGCCCAAGCGACAAAACAAAATTATAGATGCTCGCCAAAATGATTCATGATTATAAATGTATTTATAATCATGAATACATTTTTGGCAGACGTCAAAATGATTATTAAATTATTTTTTTAAAAATGAAAATCCTGACTAGGGCCACGTCAAAACCTTATTTCAATTAGCGAACGTATTTTAGATTATCATTAAGTTTCATTTTATCTGAACTCGTTTTCTTTAAATGGAATAATATTTTTACGCAAAGTTCATGGTTGTCGAAAAGAGTCCGAAGTTCTAGATTTCTCTATCTCAGGATTCACTGAAGAGCCGTTCAAATTAATTAATTTTTAAATTAATCGACCTTTTCAACATATAGTATAGTCTTTGATCATATAAAGAATGAGCAATGTTCCGTTTTTTGTTTTTTTTTTTTGTGTGTGTTTTTCTAAGATTTATAGATTAAAGGGTTTTAGATTGGAAAAATGAAGAAGATGAGATAGTGATGTATTTTTTATTCGTTCCCACATTATAGTTTCATAAATTATTAGTTTCATTAATATTAGTTGCAAAAAGTAACCTAAAGGTATATTGGTTCTTTTCTCTGTATAAATAAAATAAAAAAAAAATATATATATATATATATATACATTTGTAATAATAATTATATAATAATAATTTAATAATAAAATAATAATAATAATTAATTTTATAGATAAATTTTTGTTCTTTCATGAAACTGTACGTTAATTTTAAGTATTTCCAAAAAAAGGGAATTTTTTGTTTACAATTGAATGAGAGAAAAGAAATTTGTAAAACGATTATTGACAATAACAATAATGGATCGTTATCGAAGTTTCTAAAGAAAGTTTAAAAACTAGTTATTAATAGTTGGTTACGTTGAAAAAACAAAATTTTTACCTTTAAAAATATGTTTGTTAATTCAGTTTGTTTAAACAATTGTTGTTAACAATAACAATGGTTGATTTTCATTTAAATGATTGTAAAGGGCTATAAATTCGTTATTGAGACTTCATTAGGTTGAAGAAACCAAGTTTTT
Organism: Synergus gifuensis; assembly: GCA_904066015.1. Lineage (NCBI taxonomy): Eukaryota > Metazoa > Arthropoda > Insecta > Hymenoptera > Cynipidae > Synergus > Synergus gifuensis. Next base: position 416,956 of record CAJFCO010000437.1, read on the forward strand.
ACTTCTAAACGTACTTTCTGTACAATTTGTTAATTAAATCTGTTTAAACAATCATAAATTGTTATTGGATGACTAAATCTGATAAGTAAGTAATATTTCCGTAGCACGAATCACTGCAAATACACATGAATCCATTTTCACGCATTTATTTATTTATAACAAATTCCATAAATTTTTAAACATTTGCTAAGCTATTAGACAAATTTTCTGGATAGTTGCTTCATTGAGTCTAGGTATTTCGGATTGAATCCAAGTATTTTTCGAAAATCGGTACTCATTTAAAAAAAAAAGACTTTTTATTTTTGGTAATTAATAAAATAAATGTATGTCAATAATGTACTTATATTGCCTTTTTTTTATTTTTCAGGAATGATTCAGTGAGAATAATAAATCTCCCGGATTTCTTGGTGCGAAAGGAGCCAGATAAAATAACGAGGAGAACATTAAAACGTAAGGATCGTACTCCAAATAAAATACGAAAGAAAAAACATCATAATGAACGTCAATGTTGGCTAGTGAAAAGTGATAGTAAAGATCAGGAGAGAAAATGTGGAAGGCATTGTAACCGTAGACGTTAACGTAAAAAATCCCGTCGTGGAAAGGTGTTCCTAATGAAATTAAACTTTCTCTAATTTACTTTTGCACTTTTCCATTAATTAGCATTGCACTTTTCCACAAATCGGCCTCTTTACTCTGTCTACACTCAGAAAAAAAGTTTGTTTAAACTAAACGAAAAAATTTGTTTGAATTATATAATTCAACGACGAAATAAGTTTCTTGCTTCAATTGACAAAACATTTATTTAATTACAAAAATTTTTTAATAATTTCAAACAAAATTTATCTGGATCAAATAAACATTTTTTTGACCCTATATTAAAGCGATAATTTGTTTGATTCAAACAAATTTTTTTTTGAGTGTAACTCTTTCCGAAATATTTGGTAGTAACTGGTGTCATTTAATTAAAATTACTGTTCTAGTACTCTTTAAAATAATATTTTTAAAAATTCTTTTCATTATTTTTACTTTTTCTAATATGTATTTTGAATTATTCTAAATTGTTCTAAATTATTCTAAATTCTCGTTGAATTTTCTAAATACTTTCGATTTCTTCTTAATTCATCTTGAATTTTTATTTTATTCCTTTAAATTCTTTTTAATTCACCTTGAATTCACCCAAAATCGTATTTAATTCTTTTGGATTCTTTTGAATTATTGCTTCCTCATAGAGGAAGCTTTGTAGTGGTGACAAAATCCAGTTTCCTAAAAAAGGTTTTTTTGAACATATTTCAAGGGCAATATATCTAATATGATGTACTGAAAAATTGACCGCGCGCGTGCGCGCGCGCGCGCGCGCGCGTGTGTGTGTGTGTGTGTGTGTGTGTGTGTGTGTGTGTGTGTGTGTGG
>CAJFCO010000437.1:442957-461268 GCA_904066015.1 Synergus gifuensis
TAGATATCAAGTGTTGATTGTGAGAGATTCTCTTTACTATTGGGAACAAAATGTGTTTATTATTGGGAACAAATTACTATTCCGAACATTACTATTGGGAACGTCGAGTGTAGAATCTTATGGAAACCAGGGTTGGGTTGACTTGTTTTCAAGGGAAGGCATGGACATATAATGTTACTAATGTTCATACACACGAACACTCACGTGCAGTTTAACGCACACACGCGCGGTCGCGCACATGCTCTCCGGCCGCCATCTTGGTACAAATCGGTGTAGCAGACAAAAAGAAAAATTTATTTGTGAAAATTGTTGTGAATATCAGTAAATATATTAAAAAATAGGAGTGTTAAAAAAAAGAAGAGATTAAAACAGAGGTTACGAATATATAATACAATTTAGGAAATTACATTGAAATGAATTGTGGTTAGTTACTTGTAACACCTTTCTCATTTTCCTTCTCATTTTTTTGATTTCGTTATTTTGTTTTGAATTTTGTTTTAATTGTTTATTTTAATTAAATAAGTGAATGTGCATTTCTCTTGTTTTCTACTTTTATTAATAACAAAACTCAAAATAATTTTCAAAGTGAGAGAAATTAGCTAAATTATTCAAGATTTTTTTGAGGTTAGGTTTTTCTAAGAAATTCCCCAGGAAATTCTTAAAAAAATGTAAACCCTTTTTGAGACAATTACATGTTTTTTTTAGGTCTTATTGCATCTGAAATTATATGTTTCTATTCATTTTCCGAATTCCTAAGCTTTAAAGAGAAGGGTTTTAAAGTTAATTTTTTCCGATATTTTAGAACAATATTGTATTTTGAGCATTCTGAGCTCAATATTAAAATTTTGGATTAATTAATTTTGAGTTTTAAATACTTAGGGGTGTACAGGCTAAGTTTTAACCGTAAAATTCACTATTTCCATTTTATTCAACGAATATTAGAAAAACATTTTTTTCTTTTCAGAGCTTTATTCTTTTTAATTTTAAAGATATAGAAATGTACTCATAGATAGAAAAAATGATTAATTTGAATAATTTTTTCTTATGGTCATAAATTTATAAAAAGTAAGAAAAACGTTTTTTTTTTTTTTATTTCCATATAAAAAATAATAAAGATTACATTATATAGACAAATTGTAGACCTTAAGAAAGTGTTTATTAAGTTGAAATTATTGAAAATGTTAAAGTTGATCTTCTGCAATTTTTCTTATCTCTCACTGGTAATTTTTTCGTACACTTTTTTCACGATTTTGAACAAACTATCGCATGGATTTTCCGATATCTTGTATACTTAACAAAATAAGAATTTTAAATAGGTGAACAATAAAATGAAGAGATCAATCTTTAAGATTAGCACTTGGGCCGAAAAATTATTTTTGTCAATTTAAAATACTGAAGTTATTACAATTTAAAAGCTTCAAAATAAAAAATAATAAATTCTTTGTAAGGAGATTCTAAAAATAAAGTTAAAAAATAAAACTGTATTAATAATAAAATAAAAAATTTAACAGATTTTTCTGTCTTTCTATTACTTCAGATACAAAGTGACAAACAGAATAAAAAAGATGAACGCGTTACGAAGTTACACGAGATTGTTGGTGAATATCCAGAAATTAAATCTCGTCAACTACACAGGTATAAAAAAAAAGTTTTATTTTCATTTTTGATATTAAATAAAAATATTTTTTATTTCAAAATCTGGATCGACAGTTTTTGTGGAATTTTATTAGCTTTAATTTTTAAAAAATCGTTCAAATCGGTTCAGAAATGGCTTCTGAATATCAATTTGTCCACGGATACTTTTTTAGCCCCACTGGGCCTCGGTTGATCAAAGGCTGGATAAATGAGATTTTACTGTAATTCGATTTCTTTTGAATTAAAAGACTTATTACTTATAAATTACGAGGATTTTGTGTGACGTATTAAATGTTAAGTAATATTTAAAAATTTCCATACAGCTCAAAGAGGCATCAGAAGAAGTGTGAGGCCAATTCTATTTGAACTTACGAGAAGGAAAAGAGCAGAAAAAGTTAAGAGACCAGTCATTCGTAGTAATTTTTTGGAATGGAATCGTGGAGCAGAATTGTACGCCTTCAATGTAAGACTTTCGGAAAAGTTTGACGAGGAACTGCTTGAGCAAGCTTTAACTCACAGGCAATAAACTCTTTTTTACTCTTTCAAAATCAATTTTTACATTTTATACTCAATTTCTTAGATAAATAAATAAGTAAATATATTTTCTTGAAATTTGCGAATTGAGTCTTAAGGATTACTTAAAAAAATTTTATATAATTTTATTTATATTTTGCAGATCCTACGTTATTCAGGAGGAAGAAAAACAGAAGAAAGTCGGTATTGAAAATCCTGAAATTCAGTTACTTGATAATCGGGAACTCATCACAGATGGAATGAAAATTTTGCCACAAATAGTTGAGAGTTATTTGAGTAAGAGTTTGCCTTACGCCCCACAAGATTGCATCCTGTAAATATATATTTTCTTCTAATTGCAATAAATTCGCCTTTATGCAATTCATAAAATCCATTAAGATTAAATTACCTTTTTTAGAGTTTTGCGAGATTATCTTCTCTCCACTAAAATTCTCTCTAGAGTCACAACTGGTATCGGATTGAAGGACTTAATTTTGAGCAGAGTAAGAAACTTGTATTTACATAGAATTTTAATTACTAAATAAATGTTATTTACTATTAAATCTAAATGTAGATTAATTTAGTTTGAAAGTTGAGAATTTTAGAAGCGATAAAAAATATTTAAATATGTTACATATTAAATATAGGTATGTGGAAAGAACCTTAAATTTAATTTTTCTTGTTTATTTTTACAGGAATATCCCCTTGAGCCTGAAACACTCGCAAACACTTTTTACGCTGTAGTCTCAGCTTTGATTCGAAGCGTGGATTTAGATCACGCTTCTCTTTTTGTTCGCGATATGCTAATTGTGATTCTAGCGGAAAAAGATTTAATCGAAATTTGGTGTCCTGCCGATCCTTTGAGTATCCTGAACGAAATTCTCGACCGAGAAGGCCAGGAACTGGTAGAACCGAGAATTATCGGTCAAACAGGAGTTCAGACAATTCAACCGGTATTTCAAGTGGGACTTTACACGAACAAGAAATTCATCAGTTCCGGTAAAAAGAATTCTTTCCAATAAGTAACATTTTAGGTCTAAAACTTAACGACTTTTACCATTTTAATTCCTTGCAGTTTAAAAGAATTAAAATTTTAAAAACTTTGAATTCCATAATACAGGTCAACGAAAAATTTTTTTTTTTTTGGATTTCTGTTCTAAAATATTCGTTTTTGACTTATAAAGTTTTCTTTTGTCTATTTTACGTCGGTAAACATGAATTTTGGGTCTGAATTCTAAATATTTTTATTAATAATAATAAATGTGCTGCTTATAAGCAGCAAAATTGTAAAAGCAAACTTTAATTAAAAAAACTATTTTTCCCTTTATTAGTTACGTAAAAGAAATCAAAACTTGATATTTAGAACTCAGACCCAAAATTCATGTTTACCGGTGTAATTAGTGAAAATTTAGTTAATTATTAATTATTTTAAAATTTTGAATTTATCTTTTAGCATTCGGAGAGAGCATCGAAGAAGCTGAAAAGGCCGCAGCTTTAAAAGCGCTGAGTCAAATGTTCGGTTTGTCGGACTCCAGTCAACCATTAAATTTCAACTTGCAAGTTACAGAACCCGTAACCAACGTGCCGTTAAAACATTGGCGCAGATCAAATTAGGAAGAGTTATTTTTTCTATGTAAGAAAATTTTTGTTAGACATCAGGAAAATCTCGATAGAAATACATTATGTAACGTTGAACGCTGGAATTTGATTTTTTCATATCAATTTTCTTTTTTGTTTCCGAAGAATTCTAAAGAATCCAATGTAAATTCCAAAATTCGTTTTGTGTATCTATGTACAGACTTCGACATGATATAAAGTCTACATATCATGTCGAAATAAAAAAATACGGATCTAATATTTTCGATCAAGGAACACAAAAAAATATTTCGCGTGAAAAAAATTTTCGATGGAATGGTCCATATATATTTATATATAAAATTTATCTAATCTGATATTATAATATTTGTTATGTAAAATGAAGAGTTCAAATTTTGAGGATAGAACTAGGATCCAACATCCTTAATAAAAGAAAAATCGCAAAATTTATCAGTAGTAAAAACATTTTATTACTCCGAACATGAGAATTCTTGTCTATACATTAACGCATATAAATATGTACTTTACTTAAAGTAGAAATCGCTGCTACAACCTCCGCTTTTATCAACTTAGCTTAGTTTTAAGTTAGCAGCATTATCACACGTTAAAATCTCTCCTTTTTCATCCAGAGAGTAAAAGTCTGTAGGAAAATATATTATATACCTCTTCATCAGTTAGTATACAGTTATACAACTCTTCATGTACTAATGGCATTATTAGCCAATTAGTTTGACTTTTTCGCTTTCACAAAAAAACTAATGCCTTTTCCTAAATAGACTGTAAGAAAAAAAAGGTATCGGAGCTCTCAAGATTCGAAATTTTTGAGAACAAGAGTTCAAAATGCACGACGTTTTGATTTTAGACAGCTTTGAAAGAATGAAAATATTAATACTAATTACGTGGATCACGTGTCGAGTATTTTATGTTTTTTTTTCGAAACTATTATTATTATTTCTTTTTGTACAAGAAATATAACAAAAAAAAAAAAGATATAAGTTTTAAATAGCTATTATTTGTACTTCTTATCTTAGCTTAGTGGCATTTCTTTTGGTTCATAACTTTAAAGTCGAATAGTAAATCGACTAAAAAAGCGTTTTACGACTGTGCGTGGATTATATACAATGCCGTTTTCAGAATCAAAGGCGAAGTTTTCTTCGAATTCCAGAGAAAGTCCTGGATCTGAAATCAAATAAGATAAAAATTAATATCTTTCTTTCAAAATGGAAAAATTTACATATCAGTGACTTTCAGAGGCAAAAAAAATTTTAAACAGTAAGCGTTAACATTTTAATAATTGTAAATAAAATTATTACAAACGAAAATATATAAATTTAAGAGTTTAAAGAATATTAAAGGAACGTGAAACTTGGAAATTTTCAAATGAAAACAATAGAATTTAAAGTTAAGTAAATTTCGAAATGAAACTTCGATTTTTCTTTCTTGTTGAAATTTTGAATTGTTAATTTTTAGTTTACCAAGAATTTATCTTCGTTATGATAAATTCTTCAAAAATATCGAAATTATAATGTAGATCATGTTCTATGAGAATTCAAAATCTTCCTTTTGGATTTAATAAATTATATTTCGCTTTCAAGAAAAGCTAAAAGAATAAGTAAACGATTGAAAGCAATTGTAAAATTAAAGTCAAAAGTCTTACTCGTTGGAGTCTTTTTTCATAGCAATCTGCATCTCGTGTTTCCATAGATAAATATTTGGATACTCAAAAAGCGAGATTGTCTGCGGAATGGCGTTAAAAACAGCGTAATCTGTTTTGGTAGGTACATTGCTGAAATAAATAAATAGAAATATTTATCTTCACAAATTTAAAATTCAAATATAGTTACAAATATAAATACAAATCCAAATATTGGAATGTGGAAACTAAAAAATAAATTATTAGCTTACCACTCAATAAAAGTCGTCGAACCTTCGTCCGCTAATTCCATTTCTTCATCGGAACTGTCACAAGACATCTGCGAAGAAGGCGACGAGGGTGGAGTATAAAATTCAACATCTTCTAAAAATAAAACAAGTAGGTAAATAATTGAAAAATAATTAAAATAATAAAAAGAAATAGCTGATAAAATTTTTTTAATCATCTCACCTATGTTTTCCTTTTCTTCCTCGTTAGCTTGCAGCGTACAAGAACTCAATTTATCGCACAAATTGATCAAATCGTTGAGTGGTTCGCCATTTACCATAATTTTCACAGATGTTACCGCCTTCTGTAAAAAAACATGGTATATAAAAATATTAAATCAATAGTTTGCTTTTGAAGTTGTAGAATTTAATTTAAAGAATACTTCATTCTTATTAATGTAATCCCTATTCGAAAAGAATTAAAGATCTTCGAGTTTACAAACATTTTTGAATTAATTTAAAATTCATAAAAATACAGCAGTTAATAGATTTTTGTATGAGATTTCGTAAATAGAGAACTTTAAGCAAGTCCTCAATTTTATGAAAAATCTAAAAATATTATTTTACATTCTCGTTTGGTTTATAAGTTCCGTTGAATCTCGATTCCAAGAATTTCTCGAGTTTCCTCAGCCCTTCGGAACATCTCAGATCTGCGAAGCCGTCTAAAAAAGGCCAAAATTCTTTCCAGGGTACGTGATATTCTTCTGCCAAATCTCTGAAAAAAATTAATTTTTCAGGATCAAAAACTAATTCTTAATTTAATATTTTTATCAAGAACTTTGTGACTTCTATACATATATTGGATTTTAAATCAGACAGAGTTTAAGAGAAACGGGAAGTTTATTATTAAAAAAAGAAAAGAGTTAAAAAAGGGAAGTTCTTTTTCTTTTAAAATGGAAAATATAAGAGATGTTAAAATCTAAGTTTAAATAATTTAGATATCGTTTTCCTTTACTATTTTTTTTTCACTTTTTTGTGAAGATACTTACCTACCAACCCTTTCGAGACCCTTTTCTGTGTCTTGCAATCTAAAAGACGAGTTCAGTGCTGGACTTCTGGGACTCGTACCAAATTTAACTGAATCTGTCGAATCGTTGTGTGCTTTTTCTCTCGTTGGAGTGAAAGTAAGTCTCGTGGGCGTTCCGTGAAGTCGAGGAGGAGTCTTCCACTTTCTTCTGAACTCCAGAGCCTGGGCCTTTGTCATGGGCCCTGCGAAGGCACGAACTTCCAGTCGAGGACTAATTGGGTCCACATTAAGTTTCTAGAAATAAAATTAAAACAGTAAACAAAAAGAAAAAAATGTAACAGCAAAGATCTTAAAAAAAGCAAAAATATTCCGGGTCCTTTCTCTCTTTTTTCCAGTTTGCAATATTTTTCCGTATACTTTTTTTTCTATCGTAAAAAACGATGAACGACTAAAATTTACTTACGGGTGGACTGTTTGGAGAAAAGGGTTCGCCAATAATAGGTTGCAAAGTGATATCTTCGGACCTCAAAACTGGAACGTAAAATTGACCCTCTAGTAATGAACGGATCTCTCTTTTCAGTTCTTCATCGTCTCCATGTTTTCTTGCACAGACTATCTGTAAATCAATATTATTAAAATGTAAGAAACTTTCATTCACGCGATTCTTAACTCCAAATTTCCGATCATTTTCCCGGTCAATTTTCCAGTTTTCCTGGTTTTATGGAAAATTATTTATAAACTTGAATTTAATCAACCGAGCGAGTAGTTTTATGCAAATTATGCATTTTAATGCAAATTAAAACTTTTTCGTTAATATTTATTTAATAATTAAATTTAATTAATTAACACATCTATTTAAATTTTCTGAATCTTGTGTTTTTTTAAAACAAAACTCAAAGAATTAAAAATAATTAAAGATGAATAATTGAAAAGAATTAAGAACAATTCATGTGAATTGAAAAAAAAATAATTAAAGATTTTTTTGTAATTCCATAAAATTCCTCGTTAATCTTTCGCAATCTTTTTAAATTCACTGATATAAAATTAAGTCATTTGAAAATTCTTGAAACTCCTGTAAATTTTTGGAAAATCTCCCCAAAAAATTCTTTCAATATTTCTCCTTAAAATTCCATAAAATTTCTTAAAGAAGTTTTTATCCTACATTCATTTAAAAACTGAGTTAGCAGAATTTTTAAATTTTGATAATACAAATTTCTAATTTGGAATACGTTTTAATTTCTCGTTCTTTTTCTTTGTATATTTTTCTCTTATTTAAGAGATTAAAAAAGAGAAACTAAATTTCAAATCTGGTAAACGTAAAATGAGAAAAAAATTACCTCTAAGGGCGTTTGTCTGAACTTATTTAAGAGTGTCTTCATACATTGCGAATAAGATACAAGCACTCTGACTGCCTCGACTTGTCCAAATTTGACAGCAAAGTGCAGTGGAGTTTCATTTAATCCTTTGTCTGGAGTATTTAAATAAAGGTCTAGTAGAATTTCTCCTCGTTGTTGATCTACGTCGCCATAAAGAAGCTCCACGAATTTCGGATTGGATATCGTGCTTAATATGAGTTCACACATCGTACCCGATTGGGTAGATTTTGTGGCAATATGCAAAGCATTATATCGAGAGCCTTCCTAAAAAATAAATTAAAAAAGACATATTAGTTGAGATTACTTTAGTCCTAAAAATAATTAGATTATCGTTAAGAAGTCCATATTTCTGTTTTAAATATTATAATAAAAATCGTTCTTGAAACAATGAAAGATTCAAGTTTAAATAAAAATTGAAGTTTAAACTATGTATGTATTTCTCAACGTCTAAAATAGAAACTGTAACAAAAAACTCTAAGTAACTTCAATTTGAAATCAGAGAAATCATTTAAAATCTTTGAATTTTTGAAATATAGTGAAATGTGATTTTTATCTATCAAAATTTCAATTTAAACTAAAGATATTGAAAATTAAAAGATTCCAAGCTTTATTTAAAACTGGGTAATATTTTGAAATAAAAACTGGGAAAATTAGAATGTTTTGAATATGGAAACAATTAAAAATTTGATATTTTAAATTCAAAAATTTCTAAAGTTAATAATAATCGTCATATTTTGCCTCCAAATGTGTAAAACTTAACCATTAAAGTTTTAAATTAAAAACTTGAATTTACAAAATAAGAAAGTTAAAATTGTTCGAAAATTTTGACTATTTTTTTTAATTACTTGTAGAATTGCTGGCGTATCTCCACTGCTGACTAAATATCTTGGATTTTCCCAGACAGTCGATCTGACTGCCTCTGAATTCCCAGCCTCAATAAGTTTCCTAAAACGAACCAATTCTTGAGACTTAGGTCCTTTGAAGTTGCTCGATCTTTCCTCACCAACAGCTGATTCATTGCCTTCCGTTTTCGAATCATCTAATGCAAACTGATCTCCTCCATTTCTTGAGAAATTTTCAGCCTCCAAACGACTTTTGAAAGACTTTAGTCGAGCACTTTTTTCAGTCTTAATGAACTTTAGAGCTTCGATTTTTTCCGTAAAAACGTGGAGCTCGATTTCTGGAATTATAAAATGGAATTTTTAGTTATTCTGACGAATTAATTTGTTAAATATTTGAATTGAGCATCTCATCCATGTATTTGTTTATATAAATAGTTTATAAAAATTATCTTCAAACTCAAACTAATTATATATATTCCTTATAAATACCAACATTGATTCTGATGTCCAGCAAGATTATTGAGGTCTTTTATTAAGAGAAAAGAAATCATATTAGCAAAAAGTGTAATTTTTCCTGATTGTTTACTTATATAAATAATTATTCAAACTTTATTTTAAAAATCTATTCTATAGACGATCTTGTATAACTATTCCTGAGTATTTAAAAAAGACAAACATCAAAATCGGTCAAGAATTGTAAGCTGTAGCTGATTTTGAATCCAAAAATCCCGATTTGAAGCACTGTGCGTCGCAGCAAGAATAATATATTGCGCAAAATTCAAGGTGTCAATACAAGGACGATTTTAAACACCCAAATTAATAATGAAATTCAGATATGTAATATTAAATTAATGTGAAGAAATAATTGCAAAACAGTATTAAAAAAGTGAAAAAAAAAACTTACTTGAATCGCCTTGATCATTATCACCAGGAATATGAACTGCGTGAAAAAGGCCCCCGTTCGACTTCAGGTTAGGATCTCCTGAACGCAAATCTTGCGCCTGGGACACTTTATTATCTGCACTCATTCCAGAATTGAGTCGTAAAACTTCTTGAAAATACTCTACAAAGGACGATATCACACTATGTGACATATGTCACGTGTGAAAATACCCACATGTAGAAATTGGAAGACAAAATATTGTGTCAGCGTGTGCTTTCAAAACCGACAAACAGATGAAAATGATGTCAATGTAATCAGTAAATCAGGCAGTCAAACTTGTGGGTCTAGTTGTGTACAGTATCCGTCATTAATGCCTTTCTCAGCTTTCTCTGTAAACATGTCATTGTCAACCCAACCCTGGTTTCCATTAGAATCTATTGTCAACCCAACTTTGGTTTCCATAAGATTCTAATGGAAACCAGGGTTGGGTTGACATGTTCACAGAGAAAAATTAATTATGTAATGACGGCATTAATGACGGATACTGTAAGTTTCATGAAACTTTTGAAAAGTTTCTAACGTTTCCAAAGCTTCAAATATTATGGTGAGAAAATTGAAATAATCCGATTCTAACCCTACCGGATTTCATTTTTTCAGACACCTCAGTTGAAAACAAATAGAGAGAATGCATTTTAGGTAGCATATTAACGTTCCTTATCGTTTTCTTTACGTTTATCTATTACGGACAATTAATTTTAATTACACTCGACGTTCCCAATATTAAAGAAATCCAAGCCTGTGGCGTTCTCAATATTAACCAAGTAAGTAAGGGGGGAAGCTGTGTATAGCGGCCATATTACTGTGGGAAGTTTCTTGGCTTTCGATTGGCTGAAATTTTAGTGTGGGCTTTTAAAATCTATCATTGTGTGTGTAAACCGCAACATCCGTTAAACTTTCATAAGCCAAGCAACAAATCAACCAATCAGAGGCTTCAAAACTTCCCTATTTAATATGGCCGCTCCATGCCTCCATGACCCCTTCGCAACTCAGCATGCGCATCCACCTTGCCTAAATTGGGATTTTGTGCTTCATCCATATATTCTTTCCTTACATCCATGGGCAGGATTGCGAACGTAAAATACCTTAGGTAATTTACATAGTTTTTTACATGTAATTTACGTACGTAATTTACATCGAAATCACCAAATTCATATGGAGTGGGGAGTTTTCTACGTATAATACGTAATTACATAGTATGTAAATTACATAGTATGTAAATTACGTATTATACGTGAAAATCCTCGAGTTACGCGTAACCGTAAAACCCTGTCCATGGGTAATTCCATGATGTAACAGAGACAAGGTGTATTACGATGGTAGAGGAGTTTTCGTCCTGTTCAGCGCATCCTCCAAAACGCCGCCATATTGTCAATCATATTGTGTGATATATATATATATCACATGTGTGGTTTCACGCGATACTTTCTAATTGGCTGATTCTCCAATATGGCGGTGTTTCGGAAGTTCTTTTCATTGGTCGTGCGCCATATCACACCTTGTCTCTATCGTAGAGGCATGGAGTACTCCATGCGTAGAGGGCTCTACTACATCATGGGTAATTTGTCTAAGTTGCTATCTATTATACCATAGATGGCATCACGATCTCTGGATAGGTTTTTTTGATATGTAGTTTATCTGTCGCTGCGCGGCGTCAGCGCGTCAGTAGTTGGTGGTCGTTGGAATTATGGGTTGTCGTTTGAATGATGTATGTTAATCTAAATAGTTATGACCCCGCGTATTTACAAGAGTCGATCTTAACATTCATTAACTCGAGTAAATTGTCTTCGGCTCTCTCCCACCCATTGTCAACTCGAAAATCGAAAAAAGTAAACCGTTACTTTCACGAAAAATTCCTCTCCCGCGAAAAGTGAGGTTATGCAATTGTTTGGAACGATCCTTTGCGCGGCGTTCGATGCCATTCTTCAATGACATTTGAACGGTGCGCGAACTTTCCACTCTTATATCAGTGCTTACATATTTCTCAAGAAAACATCTCCGTAAGTCCAAAAGTGACAAGTTCCAAAGTTTACCGAAATTCCTTTAAAAGTCTCTGAAATTCAAACTAGTGAAATATAGATATAGTGAGTGAGATAGTCTACTCTACAGTTTCTACGAATCATACGTCGGTCGGTACGAGGAAGTTTGTACTAAAACTGCTACTTCTTTCCCCCTTTTCATCCGCGTCCCTTCTTTTCTATCTTTAGACAGAAACCAACTGAAAATCCACTGTCGCACGCCTGAGTTTTATTCTCTTTCTCTCTCTTTCCCTCCCGAATAACGGATCGCCCCTTCTCTCTCGCTCTCACTCTCCCTTCTCTTCACACTCCTCGAGCTTCGTTCTTTCTTTCGGATGCTTTCGGAGCACGCTGCCCTCACTCAACTACCTGTTGTGACGTGCAGACTACAGCGAACGGAGCAGACTCGAACTCGACGTGCCGGACTTTTCACTATCCCCATTCCCCTGAAATACAAACCGCGTGATTCTAAATTCCAATTCGTTTACTGCAATCCAGTTAGAGCCTAAATTCTCCCGATCGAGTGAAGTTGGAAGTTACAGTGAAAGAGTATAATGTAGAATATAGTGAAGTGTTTAGTTTGAAGAGTGTAGTAAATATACTGGAAAGTTTACGAGGAAAAGTGCAGATGCGATTAAAAGCCGAGTGTTTTGAAAATTTACTTTTGATTTCTTGTGAAGTGAGGAAAGAGGGGAGGGAAGAGAATCTTAAGGCTTGATTACACTGATCAGTTCTCTCTCAAGTTCCCTCCATTTGTTTACCTTCTGCACAGCTGATATCGGCCTCGGTCACGTGGTCGAAGGCATTTCAAGTATCAGTAAAAAATCTTTTGTGGTATCAGTTGCGAAGTATCCTCACGGGTGAATAAAAAATATATAAGTTTTATCTTTTGAGGAAAGTGAATTACTTATTCACTTTGTCGGTTAAATTCATCGATTTGAAGGTGAAATATTCTTGTGGATATACCACGAGATCTATCGAATTATTTGTCTGTGATGTTAGAAAGAATTTTTTTACGAGTGAACTGAAATTATTTATTCGCCTTATCAGAGGCTCGAGTTTAAATATCGACATCCCAATTGTGAGGAATGTTTCTGTGAAAAGATTATCTTGACTCATCTTGAAAAAGTGCGTTCAAGTTTGCAGAATGGATATCTGATAAAATAAGAGAAGGTATTCTATAGAATTGATAATTTTTTTTCTTTTTTTAGAGAATATTTTCGATTTTCAGGAATAGTTCCGAAAACGGAAACCTTTCATTTTATTTACACTGTGTATACTCAGTGGCGTAACTAAAAATAGAAATATACTGAAATTTATTTTTTCTACTCAGTTTAAGAGGCCCCTCGGAGGCCCCTCAGAGGAGGAGGCCTCCCCGCAATGTGGGGTTTCGCTACTACATAGTTACGCCACTGTGTATACTTATGTATTTTGATGTGCTGATTACGAATATGATAGTGAAAATTGTCGAGTAGTCGATTTTCATGGTGAAACCATGAAGAAACCGTAAAAAGCATGGTTTTTTGCGTTTATCTCAGTCAGTATGCAAAATTAAAAAAATTCTTTCATACAAAAGTTGTATATCTCATCGAAATACACATTTCTTGTAAGCATTTTTTTCTATGAGTGATAGTTTCCGAGAAAATTAGTAGAGACCCCTATTTTATGCGAAGCGCATAATCGCATAATGTCTCAGAATTGAATATTACACGAAATCCTAGGCCTGAGATTGTATAGAGGCTATCGAGGCTCGCTCATTGAATGAGCACAAAAGTTGATACAACTTCACAGCTAGTTTATATTTTACAAAAATATTTTTCTCAGTAGGAAAAATATTCAAATATTTCCAACTTTTTCACGACAACTTTAAGTCCCGCACAATACAAAGAAAAAAATATCAGATTCTATAGAAAGTTTTCTTTAAAATAAGCTCCAGAAATTAAAAAAAATGTTCATTATTTTGACAAGTTATTGATATTTTTATAAAATATTGAGATTTGACATAATATTGATGCCAGTATTGAATATTTAAATTAAATATAGTTCTGATTTCTTCATCGCACAATTTCGCATAATCCAGATTTTTGAAACAGAATTTCGCATAATAATCCATTTTTCTTCGCATAATTTAAAGATTTTAAAGAGCAGAAAAAATTGTCTCTAAAAATTATAGATACAGCTTACAACAAAAAATGTGTATTTCGATGAGATCTACAACTTTTGTTAGAAAAATTTTTTAAAATTCTGTATATTGATTGAGATAAACGCAAAAAAACCATCATTTTTATAGCTTTTTCATGGTTTCACTATGAAAATCGTTTCTAGTCGCCTATTTTCACTATAATATTCGTAATTAATGCGTCAGCATGCGTCAGTATACATAATATACAGGGTTTAAATAAAATCGGAGGGTTTCCGTTTTCAGAACTACACCCGGGAATAGATTACATATGTATATAATTCCAATTTGAAACTGTACAATTTTAAAGGGTCTTGGGTACAAGTTCTTATCTCAAAATTAAATATCCACATTCTAGTCAACAATTATTAGACACATTCCTATCTATAGAACGAAAAGATATTTAATCTTAATACTTTTTGCTTAGAATGAAGAATTTCAGATCTAACTTCAAAATTCAACCGTTTCATTTTATAGATTTTACACGAAAATTATTAAAACTAGCTGTAAAGTTGTATCAAATTTTGTGCTCATTCAATGAGCACTTTAATTAATTTTAATTGATTAATTAATTAATCAAATGTATTAATGTTAGGTCATCTGATTTATGTCAACGCAAGAAATTTTTATCTTCCTTACATCAGTTTTGAATTACTATAATTTTGAAAAATCATTTTTTCAAAATTATAAATAACCGTAACTTTCTTATTTTTCAATTAAATATATTAAACTTACAGAACGATCGATTCGTCTGGACGCAAGGAATCTTTATTTTCCTTACATCAGCTTCAAATTATAATAATTTGAGCAATTACAGTTGAAAAATACATTTTTTAAAATTAAAAGAATTTTATTAACCAAATTGAACTCAAGGTCTTGGTTGTCTGTGTTTCAGCGGATGAAGGAGTCAGAGGTCACGAGGATTGTGGCAGCAGGAAGAAGAGCAGAGGCAGGAGGGAAATGCGGGAATTTTCACTGAACTGGCTTACCCTGCGTTGGATTTAGGGGGCTGTATGGAGGCCGGGGGGCTTTTGCCCCGCCAGCCCCAGCAAGGCCCCCCCGGATCAGTTTGCACAGGAATGATCCAGGGTTCAAACAATTTAAATAATTTAAACAACTCGAATCAATCGCCGGTGCACGATCTCAACCCTGTCGGCAACCAGTTGAGCCTGACAAGTCAGCAGCTGCAGCTTCAGCAACAAATGGGTCAAGCACCTGGTATGGGTGAGACTCTCACCCCCAAGAGACAAGCCGTTGTTGATAGATTGAGACGCAGGATAGAGAATTACAGAAGGAGGACGACCGATTGTATCCCCAGGTTCGATCAAAGTTTTACCGGACAGTGCGAGCAAAATGTTCAAGAGACTTTCGTGTTGAAGCAGCGTTTTCTCGAGAGCAAAGCGAAGAGACAGGCCAAGAAGAGCGACAAGAAGCAGAGCGAACCCGTTGGCCTCTCTAGCATACATGTGGTGAGTCATCAGCTCTTTTACTCTTACTCTTACTTAGCAGCGCTTTTACTACTTTAGCACTCGTCTCGCCTCTTATCGTATCATATACATGCTTGAGTCTTGAGACTTGAGTCCCTACGAAAATAGGATCACTAACATAAGATAAACGCTCGTCGGCTCAGCAACTTGGTTTCAGAACTGATGCGATCTAATACTTACAAGTGGACGATTCCTGCTGATTTTAATTCTCCAACCAGACTATGTACAGGGTGGCCACATGTCAGGAACGTCAGGGAAATGTCAGGGAAAAAATCTGCCCGCTTAGCAGGGACATTTTCATCGGGCGCTTCGCGCTCTGAAGTATTCCAGGGTGGCCACATGTCAGGGAAATGTTAGGGAAAAAGAGGTTTTGTCAGGGAAATGCGAGTAGTTATCAGGGAAAATAGAAATTGACATTTACGTTAACTATGTTATATTTTTGTCGTATTATATATATAACTTTTATAATTTATTTAACAAATTTTAGAAACTATCCAAAGATTTCGAAGGATTATAAATAATTTCCAGGTATTCTCTGAGATTCTCTAGGTTTCTAATTTCAAGACATTTTCAATAATTTTAAAAGATTTTAAGAGATTTTTAGGAATTTTAAGTGATTACAAGAGATTTGTATAATATTTAAAAGCTTTAGTTGAATTTAAAAAGACTTCATGAAATTTTAAGAGATTTTTAAGGGAGTTTAGGGAATTGAAAGAATTTTAAGGATTTTAAGAATTTTAAGAATTTGACATTTTAAAAATGACTTTAAGGAATTTTAATAGTCCTCATAGAATTTAAAAAAATTTCAAATCATTTTTGATTTTTAAAAGATTTTGTGAGATTTTTTATTTCAAGAGTTTTTTTTAGAGATTTTAATGCACTGTAGGGAATTTTAAATAATTTGACAAGATTTTTATGATTTGAAAACAATTTTTTAAAATAATTGTAAAAGACTTCATGAAAGTTTAAATATTGTAGTCGAATTTTAAGATATTTAAAGATGTTTCTAGAAATTTCAAAAGATTTCATCGAATTTTAAGGGTTTTCAGTAGGATAAGGGATTTCAATAGGTTTCAAATAACTTTAAGAGATTTTGATGCATTTTAGGGAATTTTGAAAATTTTCCAAAATATTTGGTTGTCGCGCTTCGCGATCGATGGTTTATATTCTTCCTGTGCAAATTACAGAATTTGATTTTTATTTTGGAAGAAAACAGAAATTTATTTACTTAAGGTTCTATACTCAGAAAAAAGTTTTGTTGAATCAAAGAACAGGATCATGAAAGTCAGGGAAATTTTAGGGAAATGCGAGTAGTTATCAGGGAAAATAGAAATTTACATTTATGCTAACAATGTTATTTTTGTTGTATTGCATATATATATTTTATAGTTTATTTAACAGATTTTAGAAACTTTCCAAGGATTTCGAAGGCTTATAAAGAATTCCCAGGCATCTTTTATTAAAATTAAATTAAATTAAAAAATCTTTTATTAAAATTAGAAGTAATAAAAATAAATGTTAATAAAAACGTTCGCTACTTTGTGTGAAATATGAATTAACTTTAATCCAATCTTTCTCTCTAAAATATCTGTCTTTCTTTGTTTCTAAATGTTATATTTCGTGAAACTTCATATTTTTTTAAAGTGTGATACTTGATAAACGTGAATTTTAAAAACTATAATTGCTTAAAAATTCTATATAAAATTTTATGTGCTTAATTTATAGTTCAGTGAAATTTTGGGAACAAAAAAAACATTTTTTCCCGAAGTTCATAGTTTGTCAGCCAATTCTCTTGAAAATATTTTTTTAATCATAATCTGTGTATTATCTATCGAAATAATTTTTTATGTATCACAAAACAGAACCGGAAAATTAATCTTTGCAAAATTAAAATAGGCAATTTTTTAATTGCCGAAAAATTGTCTAAGATTTCTTTGTATTCGACTGGGTTTAAACGTAATATAAAGAATCAAAGTACTTCTCCTTATATTAATTATACGGTTCTGCTTATCTTGCATCAGTCAGCAAGAGAAAATGTCCTTTTGTTTATACATTCAAACTGCGTACGTGGTCCAGTCTTGTAAGCATAGACTAAACTTCCTGGAAATCCTTGGTAGCTTTAGCTTCAGTTTACAGCAGATGTTCATATAGCATATAGCTTATAGCTTTAAATATATGTATTTCCATTACCAACAAGTAATTATACTAATGTTCTATATACATATTACGGCAGGCACCCGTCGACTCTTTCATCAAGGTTACAGGTTGCAATCTTCTGTTTCTTACGAAGAATAGAATCGACTTTTTTTTTTGTTTTCTATTGAGTTGCTGAATCGTAATTTTGAAAATAAATTAGAATTTACAATATTTACATGAGGGACATTCTTTTACAAAACGTAAGGATTTCAGAGAAATAATTTTTTCAAATTTTTAAATGACGAATTTTTTTTTGGCATTTTCTCATTATTCTAGCTGACCCCTGTATATTCCAAAAGAGAAAGAGAAACTCACTGAAGCATATTAGCAGCATATTAGGAGCGATAATTTTCGCGTTTCAAAATCTGAGTTAATACGCCTCTTTTTTGGTTTTCAAGTCGATTTTGTGATGTACGAAAAGTCGTTTAACAGTAGGGGTTGTTTTTCACCCTTTTAATTACAAAGTACGGGATTTTTGTGCATATATTGTATTTTTAGGTCACCGCAAACTATTTCCATCTGAAAAAAAAAATAAAAAAACATTTTTTCATCGTTCATTTGAACGTTTAGAACTATTGAGTCATCAAAGTTTTACACGGAAAAAATTATTTTCTTAGATTTTAAAACAGTATTTGCTGACTT
>CAJFCO010000437.1:461668-533119 GCA_904066015.1 Synergus gifuensis
CAGAGATTTTACAATATTTTAGAGGATTTTAAATTATTTTAACGACATAAAAGGAAGTTCAAGGGATTTACGAGATTTCATTGGATTTTCAGGAATTTCATAAGGTTTCATGGGATTTTAAGTAATTTTATGGGATTTGATGATATTTTGTGAGATTCTATTAATTTTTTAGCGACTTTAAAGTATTTTCTGAGATATTAAGTAATTTTAAGGATATTTGTTTCCAGAAATTTTAAAGGATTTGGTGAAATTATATTGGATTTTCAAGAATTTTAAAGAATTTAACGAAATTTCATAGAATTTTGAGTAATTTTAAGACATATTAATTTATTTTGAAAAAAAAGGAATTTCGTAAGATTTCTTTGGATTTTAAGTAATTTTAAGGGTTATAACAATAGGTTGTGGAATTTAACGGAATTTTATGGAACATCAAGAAATATCAAGTGATTTTACGAAATTTAAAGGAATTTCACCGGATTTTGAAGGATGTTAAAGGCATTTTAAGATATTGTATGGGGTATCAAGTAATTTTAAAGACTTTTAAGGGATTCAAGGAATTTTAAATACTAGTAAGATATTTTATGGGATATTAACTTATTTTAAGGACTTTCAAGGTATTTTCTGAGATTTCATTGGATCATTGGATTGTCAGGAATTTTAAGAGATTTCATGGGACCTTGAGTATAATTTTAAGGAATATCAAGTGAATTTACAAAATTTAAAGAAATTTCACCAAATTTTGAAGGATATGTAATGTCGAGGATGTTGGGCTTGGATCTAGTATAGGGCGAGAATAGAAATCAGACAACTTAGAGGTATAAACGTAATTATATTTAAAAATGTAAAATTAAAATAAACTCAGGCTTTCTACGGTCGGCAAAGCTCTGACAATTTTCCGAGTTTGTTGACGAGCCTCGGCTTTTTCGGCAACTTCTGTACTCGCTCGTAATCAGTCGTCCATAATTAAAAGTAATCACACACACATCCACATTCAGCCGTAACTCAGTCACACTTGAAGTAATCACATACTCACACCTGCATGCTTCTTATCCATTACAGATAATAAAGGCATTTTAAGGAATTTTATGAAATATGGAGATTCCTGAAATTAGATAAAGAATTACAAGATTTTATATTTTAAGAATTAAAAATTCATAATTATTTTTTTCTATTAAAAAGTTTCCAAGCAAAAGGTGTGCAAGAAACGAGAAATTAATCGGGCGTATCATATAATTGCTAGTTATTTTAAAAATAAGCTAAATAAAATTTTATGATTCTCAAAAATCAGCAAAATCACAGATTGTATTAAAATTAAAACTTAATCAACTGAATGTTTTAGAAAGTAGACCCGCAAAATCAGAAAAATCATGGAATTTTGAAACAAGACTTTAGTAGCAACTCAGAATGAGAACCATAAAATGAAATATACATATAGCCGCAGCGTAGGTGTTTAATGCTTTTCTGCAGAACACCATTATACAGCCCTAACCTATCGATTTGACATTTGCTAACCTTGAAGTTCGAGCAGTAACGTATATAAACACCCACATTATTGCTTTTCCTCCAGCAAGTTTAATATATAATTAGTTTACTCGAGTGTACCCTCAAAATCAAAATTTTAACTCGCGTCTCTGACGTCAGTAGAAGACTTAAAATTTGACTTTAGATACGCGATACAAAAAATGTCAGAAGGGCAAAATTATTGTCCTCAAAAAGTTGTAAAAAAAACTCTCTTTGACAGTTTTTTCTGTCTTGAATTGTTTTCAACATTTGAGCGACAATGTGAATTGAGAACCACTGAATGAATTCGACCAATCGACGCAGGTCCACAATCATCCACAATGCGTGGTGTGGACTGTGGGATGCAAATCGCGGTGCGTGTAGAAGGTAGTAGAAGCTTGAACCTTTTGTCTCCTGTCCTGCTTTACTCGCTCCTCTATTTCTCCGCTCCTATATATATATCTAGACTCCTTCACTCCTGTCAACTTGTCGTCCAAGGTGAGCAGACGTATTTGGCATAGGCGCGTCACTCACGTCCAGTATAACCAGACTCGTCTCGCCGTATTGGTGAACCAAGAACCAGACCATACAGTCTCTGAAGTGCCGAACACTCTTCTCGCTCTTCCGATTCTCTCGCCTCTCCCTTACCAATATACATCCACACATCCTTCCTCTCCCCTAGCGATCATCTTCCCAGCTTCCTTCAAGGCAACAAGTACTCGCCATATTGCCACATATTCTCTTTAGTCGAACATTTAAGGAGAAAAAAATACGACACAAAGGTCTTTTATATATTTTTTTAAAAGTAGTTTCATCATTTGTTAGTTTTATCAGTTTTCTTTTAGTGATTCTTAGAAATAGGCTATGGAAATAAAACAAGGGATTTACTGTTAATAGAATTTGTGCTTTCTTTATTCAAAGAGCACTTCAGAAGGCACGTCTTTCTTCTCTCAAATACTGATCAAGACAAAACTAAAGGTTACTCATTTACACCAGCACTCTTTGTCACAAAGACTTTAGGCCTGTCCAGTTCTGCTCGACTATCATATAAACAATTCCTTCACTTATAAACAATTCTACACACATACTGTTCTTAGAATATAGAGATTACTTTTTGATATACAATTAATCCTAAGAATTAAACCAACATTGATAATACCCAGAAATGCGATCATGAAGGTGAAAGTTTTAACAAAAATATTTTTCTCACATATAGTAGCGTCACACCCCTCGCCCTCTCTCTATACAATAGATAGGAGTAATACCCCCATTCCATATCCAGAAAATAGTCAAGTTACACCCCAGAAGTCACGCCCTATTTCCTTTCCACTCAATAGGGGGTCATGCCCCTACAGAGCTACACTATTTCCCTCTTGCTTTTGTAGATCAATATCCGGACAATAGTAAAGTCGCGCCCCAGAAGTCACGCCCTTTTCCACTCAATAGTGGGGTCATACCCCTACAACACTATACTATTTCCCCTTCCACTTTTGTAAACTCTTGTTCGTGCCACATACAATACTAGAGTTGTACCCTACACTTTTTCATATAATAGGAGGGTCACGCCCTTCCTCCTCTCTATGTAATAGTAGGGTAATACCCCCACTCCACATCCAGACAACAGTAAAGTTACACCCCAGTAGTCACGCCCTATTTCCTTTCCACTCAATAGGGGTCATGCTCCTACAGCACTACACTATTTCCCTCCTACTTTTGTAGATCCATATCCGAAAAATAGTAGTTACACCCCAGAAGTCACGCTCTATTTCCTTTCCACTCAATAGGGGTTATGTCCCTATACAGCACTACACTTTCTTCACCTCCCACTTTTCTTTTGTAGATTCTTGTTCGTGCCAAATACGATATTAAAGTCGTCCTACTCTATTTCACATAATAGTAAGGATTTTACGATATTTTATGGGATATTTAGTCATTTTAAATACACTTAAGGGATTCAAAGGATTTTACGAAATTTCAGTGGTTTTTCAAGAATTTTAAGAGATTTAATCAGATTTCATGGGACTTTGAGTAATTTTAAAGAATATCAAGTGATTTTATGCTTAAATAGTTCTAAACGAATTTTTGAATTGATTGTATTTTAAACTAGAAACAGTTTTAAAATACATATTGATTCATTTGTATTAAAAATAATTTTGAATAAAAGAAATTTGTATTGTTATTTTTAATTGAAACAATATTTCTGGATAAAATAGAATATTGGTATCGTTATGTTACATGTTATCTTATCTTATCTTATATTATCTTACCAGTTATGCAAATGTTCGGTTTTTGGTTATTATTACATTTGAAATCACATTTCAAGATTCTTTTACTATTAAATCTCTAGGCAGGTCAAAATAGATCGGCATCCAACATTTTTGTTTTTTTTAGAATTTTCTTTTAATATTAAAAAAAAATCGATCGCCACACACTGAAGAAAAACTTGGATACAAAAATATGCAAATGGGGAGGGGAATAAGAAATAGGAAAAATCTGGTTCACCGTATTGCTTCTCACCGGAAATTGCGATTCCCACAACTTTCCCCCGTTGGAAATGCCTCGACATTTCGTTCATAGTTTCCATTGTTCGAGGCTCGGACTATCTGTTATATTATAGCTATAGCTTGACTATGACTATGAATGAGGGAGAGTAGTTCAGAGTTACCTGCGTGTGCCCAACGTTACAGATCGACCTAGTCCTAGACGTTTCTTATTATTCTTTATTCCTAGTAAAGAACATTTTAAAACATCGGATCCAAATTTCGTTAAGTTTGAAAAGATCAGAGCGATCACGTATAAAATCGAAATTTAAAATTCCCCAAGATAAATATTTCCGAAATTTCTGAGCTCTATAAAAAATAATAGTTATTACACCCAGAAAAAAGTTTCTTTGAACCAAATAAACATTTCTTTGATATAGGGCCAAAGAAATGTTTATTTGATTCAAAGAAACTTTCTTCTGGGTGTAGATTGTTTTCAAAATTAACTACTTTTACAGTTACATTGATGTTTCATTGTGGTTCTGTTTTTATTTTTTAAATTTATCTTCCTCTCATCCACTCACTCAAATTGAAAACTTCAAAAATTAAAGAAAATATGCTAAGATACGTTTATCTGATCCTAAATTTTTATTAAAATAAAAAAATATTCAAAATAATTTTTTTCAGGGTGGCCACATGTCAGGGATGTCAGGGAAATGCGAGTAGTTTTGTCAAGGAAAATATAGAAATTGATGACATTTACGTTAACTATGTTATTTTTGTCGTATTACATATAACGTATTACATATATACGTCGTATGACATAACTTTTATAATTTATTTAACAAATTTTAGAAACTATTCAAAGATTTTGAAGGATTATAAATACACTGTAAAAAATTTTTCGGGAATTTTCCCGAAAATGTTTGGGACGCTCATTTCCCAAACACTTTTCGGGAATTTTCCCAAATTGCAAAAAAAGAAGCAAATACGTACTGCAACCTTCGAAGGGCTTAGCTCTTTTAACAAACTGTATATAAACATAATTACATTTTAAGCATACTTTTATATTTATTAAAAGTCGAATTGAAAACATTAGAAATTACATATATATATATATATATATAACTGAATATAAACATAATTACATTTTAAGCATAATTTTATATTTATTGAAAATTCGAATTGAAAACATTTAAAATTACATATACATATATACAAAACGGGAGTTAACCCGTCTTAACAACAATCGAAATTTATTATCGCTGTAAAATGCAGATTGCCTTGTATTCAATTCACACATTCTCAAGGCTTTGTATCTCGCGACGTTCAATTCAATCTTATACTTTTCGACATAATTATGTATTTATAAAGTTGATATATTTTTCAAAAGACAACGAGCCAAACGAATTGTGATGCATTTAACAGAGAATTTTTATTGCACTCACTTTTGTTGACTTTAATCAAGGAAATTGAATTTACAAATATTGAAACATGCGAAATTGGCGTTATAAACATTTTTTATAAAATGCAAGTCATTAGAAGAAGTCAATTTGCGATAAGAATTACATTCACTCTCTAAATATCGAGCTCTAAATTAAAATTTTGCTCCTACTCGACAGTCTCTCAAGGCCGAATGACAATTAGTTCACGCATAAAATAAACTCTTACTCTGCATGTTTAGTGAAACTTGGATGTATTTTCGGACTCTTGTCTCTTGTCTTTTTCTTTTTTATTATTTTTATTGTTATTTTTATTCTTTATTTTTTTTTGTATTTGCGGCATAAATTAGCACTAATTAGGCATCAAATTTTTATATAATCCCTTTTTGAATTGGTTGATGTTGTATTCCAGGTTTAGAAACATAAACTTAGACCTACACGGAAAAAAATAGTTCTGGAGGAATTACCGAACTTGTTACGAAGTGGCGGATATGAGAAAAAGTCGGGAAGAATTACGGATCAGACTGGATATTTTACAGTCGAGTTCGGGAATTTTCAGGGTCGTCGCACTATTTCTAGTACAAAAGAAATATTCTGATTTATAGAGGGGCGCTGCTAAGGATTGTAAGGATACCCACGCGGGATAAGGTAGAATCCTAGAATTTGCTTTATGATTAAATGTTTATTTTTATTATAGTACACATTAGAAACTAAATACATGTTATATTCTGAAACCTAGGTGTATATATATATATATATATATATATATATATATATATATATATATATATATATATATTTGAAGTTTATTATATTGAGAAGCTGAAACAGAAAAATCGGATTAGAGAATGACACAGGAATCGAACTCGGGTTTCCAGAATAGCAGCAGGATGATTTTCCACTCTGCTATAGATTAAAATACGAGAGTTAGAATTTTATCGTCCATATGAATGAAATGCTATGAAATGCAATACAATATCGATTATTAATATAAAAAAGGTACTTACCACAGATAATCCTTATGAGTTGTTATTTTTAATCCATATATATTGTTCATTTTGTGATGCCGAGACGTCAAAATGTGACTCTCACAACACATACAAAACCAACACTAACGAAACTTACTGCAACTGTGTGGCGCGCCGCTAGCAATAGTGCGACGACCTTGAAAATTCCCGAACTCGACTGTAAAATATCCAGTCTGATCCGTAACTCTTCCCGACTTTTTCTCATATCCGCCACTTCGTAACAAGTTCGGTAATTCCTCCAGAACTATTTTTTTCCGCGTACGAAAATAATCAAATGAAAGTCCGCGGATTCACGAAATTAGCCAAAAAAGCCGATTCTAATCCATTGAATCATTGATGAAATATCAAGGATTCAAACACGGAGGTACCATCGCTACAAGAATTTTCATTACCATTTCAATCAAACTTTCATGATATCTAAATATGATCACCAAAAGTACTCAGTTAAAATCTCAGAAGCCTAGGGTACTTTATAAATAAGTTATTAACGTTTTTCATTTCGTTATATTTAACATTGTTTCTTATGAGAGATGGCGTTTTTGAGCTCTTTACTGAGTGATATTTAAGTAACCACCATTAAGATGTTATTGATAATTTTTTAAACGAAAAACAAGTATTTCAAAATTGTGCTGCAAAAAGAATATTAAGCATTTGGTTACTGCTTATACATGAAAAATAATAATTAATCACGAAACTTGCGCTTCTGACCGTTGACTATCGCAATCTGGCAACATCACAATCTCACGCAATAGTAGACCGTTAGCGCGGCGTTTGAATCAACTTGTAATACACCAACGGGTGACTGAGATCTACGTCGATCGTGCCCGCAATGTTGCCAGATTTCAACTCAGTAAGTCATACGAATGTAGGTATTACGACTACGCAGTCGAATTATCTCGGCAGTAGCGATGGTACCTCCTTAAATTTGAAGTTATACTTTCTAACCGTCAGCGACTGAATTTTACTAAAATTGAATAATACAGGGGTAAAAAAGTCACATAACATGAAAAAATTTATTGAAGAAAGTTGAAAAAGTTATTCAAACCCAATATGCAAAGACAAATTAAAAGATTCTGTTCTTTCAAAATGGATGGTTAGAAGAATGAAGAATAAAGAATAAATTGCGGTGATTTATAATATAGATGGCCGAGAGAACAGATCAGCGATTAGCGAAGTTTCAACGAATCCTAAGCGCTCCGTTCGGTGATGGAATTTTTCGGGCCACCCAGGATGTGCAACGGACGTGCCACACGTGTTGAGCGGACTCGCGGTAAAATTTAGTGTAAAATCATATACCTACTCACACGGAAAAAACTCTATATAGTTATGTTAACCATAGAAATAATAAAATATGGTACGACTACCAAGTTGCCACACATAGTTGTGGTTGTTGCCGCATAATAGTTGTGATTGTGGCTAATACCACAATCACGGTTGTGCAAATTGTACATGGAAATGACAAGTTGCAGTTGTACCATATTTTTAGTGATGCATTCAAGCGAGATAAGACAATAAAATTCATGTTCAATAATTTGTATCGAACTTAGAAAAATAATCTCGTCTTGACATTTCAGTCAATAAAATCAATAAACAAACGAGAACAAGCGATAATCTTGAATGCTGTCCTTGCTCCAAATGTCACTTTGACAATTTGACATACATTAAAAATAGTTTTATTATAAAAACTATAACTTCCTAAATTGTCAGAGTAAACGAAAATTTGACAAATTTGGTGCTGGAGTATCATACATTCCATGGGAAAAATCAGCACACATTTAAATAAAATGTCACATGCAATTTGTCAAAGAAACAGTTCCCTTTGACAGATAAATATTCAATAATATCGCTCGATTTCCTTGGAAAATGACAGCGATAAGTGACAAGAGACGATAATAAACAAAAGATATTTAAAAAATATCGTTGCCAATATTTTTTCAATTTCGAGCGATAAACTTAAGAATCAATAAATTCTTGTCTTGTCGTGCATCACTACATATTTTACTATTTCTGTGATTGTTATAACATCCATAGCAGTTTTTTCCATGAAAATAATTAAAAGAAAGGGCCGCGTGCTCACAAAATTATCCAACGTTAGACATTTTTACAGCCGAAGCTTCAATTTATAAAATATTTTGTGAAATTATAAAGGATTTCATGGAATTTTAATAGATTTAAAAGAATTTATGAAATTTTATAGGATTTTAAATATTATAGTGAAATTTTATGGAATGGAAAGATGTTTCTAGGAATTTAAAACGATTTCAGCGAATTATAAAGGATTTTAATAAATTTTCAATAATTCTAAGAAATTTTGAAGAATTTTAAGAGATTTTGACGAATTTTAAGAGATATTAAAGTTCCTCGTGGAATTTTGAAGGATTGTAGGAAATTTTAAAAGATTTTTTAGATATTTAAAAAGATTTTGAAGTTTTTTGGGGGATTTAGGGGGTTGAAATGATTTTGAGGATTTTTAAATCGTGATCCCACATCATGCATTGGAAGTTCCCAACTGAAATTTTTAAGAGTGTGGAAACTTTCATTCATTTAAAGGGCAGATGTTTGCACACATACTGAAAAAAGATATTTTCGTCACGAGCTAACTGAATCCCTTCAATATCTTATTCTTAAGAACATAAAATAAGACTATAAAATTATTCGATCTTTTTTCCATCTTTTTGCCTGTATTATTGGTGATTAATTAAATATTTTTGGGCAATTTTTTTTAAGCGGAACCATGAAATAAATCAAAATTCTGAAAAATCCTACGTCGCTATTTTGTTTTGCATCGCTTGAGATAAATTAGTTTTTATAGTTTTTTTTTTTATTAGCTTTTTATAACAAATTTTATAAAATAAATAATAATAATAATAATAATAATAATAATAATAGTAATAAATAGCAATAAAATAATAATAAGTAAATAATAATTTTTATAAAATAAATTTCCAAAATATATATTTTTTTTTTCGATGGAGTGACTTTAACCCCTTAAATCGTCATATTTGATCCTTCAAATATGATCGGCACATTTTTCGTCTGTCGAATCAAAAATAAATGATCAATAGATTCTCGTAAATCGCAAAGTCACATCAGTTTTGTTGGTTTGTTGATCTGCCGATTGTAAAGAGGCAAAACCCCTTTACTTAAATAGTAAATTACACGGCTTTTAGACAGAAGTGCTAACTTCGAGCCACAAGATGTCTCATTGGATCGCGATAATTCATTATCGAACTCTGACGAGCCATGTTATCGCATCGACTGGAATAACTTTACGATTAATGTCTCAGCTTATTTGTGATGAATGCTTTCTTCATATGCAAAGAAAAGTTTTACTTCTCAAAATATTTTTCTATTGATGAACAAACGGAAAAAACTCTATGGCTGTGAAAATCACAGAAGTGGTAAAGTATGGTACAACTACTAATTTGTGGTTGCTACAGCCACGATTTTAGTTAACTATTATGAAATAGTTGTGGTAACTATTTAATAATAGTTGTCACATAATAGCTGTGGTTGTTGAAACATAGTAGTTGTGGTTTTTCCAACCCAATTGTGGTTGTGGAAACCACAAATTGTAGTTGTACAATATTTTATTATTTCTGTGGTTGTTTTACAACCATAGCAATTTTTTCCATGCACAATAATAGTATGGTAGGGAGTTTACATCTTTAGTAACGTGAATACAATTTTTATGAATTGATTCTGCAAATCTGAGAATGTAATTTACAAAATCACATATTTTGAGAGGACGAAAAGTCGACAGACATTAAACATTCATGATTGCATGCGAGATTCATGTAAAGTTTTGACCGTTGAGGTTTCAACATTTCCGAAGAGACTGGGCCATTTAACCGAAACGTGAACCGAGTTTTAAGTGCCTTTTATATTATAGTTGAAACCAAGTCACACGTGTCCCTGCTGTATTATAGCTCAGTGCTCTCAGTCCCACTCTCCTTTATGCTTTTCCTTCTTTATTCACAAAAATAGACACTCTGTATTTGATAAGAGATAAAGGCTCCATAAAAAACAGATATAGATATTCATTTAGATTTTGGTCGAAGAATAAAGAAAATTACAAAACAGTACTCTCGCAATCTGAATTAGTAAGAAGTTACTAATCAAACAGTGCCGATTCGTTTACTATAATTCACTTTAGTAAGCATTTTTACTATTAATTAGTTAAAAACTACTAATTCACAGTAAAAAAGAAACTACTTATTTATTTAGTAAGGTTTACTAATTGATTTATGGTAATTACCCTTACCCTAGTAGAAATTGGTCCTTGTTTTGTGCAAGTTTCTAGTCAGTTTTTCCCTACGTCTGGTTAGCACGTAATGAGGAAACTTGTCAGTTACTAGTAAGGAATGTAACGCTGCATCAAGTGACGAACTGACTAGAAAATCTAGAAGGAATCTGGTTAGTTTCTTACTAGGTACTTACGTAGATTTAATAAAATATTTATTTATTATATATTTATTATATATTATTATTATTTATTTATAAATTTATTTAAAATATCTTTAAAATCATTTTAAAGATTTTCAATAAAATCCCTTAAAATCACTGTTAAAAAATCAAATTTTTTAAAAATTATTTAAAATTCTACGAGAATATTTCATAATCTCTTAAAATTTTGTAAAATTTCAGAAAATCTTTTAAAAATTATAAAAATATCGTGAAATCCTTCAAAATTCCACGAAGAACATTAAAATCTCTTAAAATTACTTTAAAAAGTCAAAATTTCTTAAAATTCTTACAAGCTTTTTAAAATCCTTTAAACTTCCACAAGGAACTTTAAAACTCCTTAAAATTTCGTAAAGTCTTTTAAAATTCCACTAAATTTTTTTAATATTATACAAATCTCTTATAATTCCTTTAATTTCCTAGAAACCACTTAAGGCCATGTAAAACTTACCCAATCCCTACTTTACCGAAATTTTTTTCTCTGCAACGATACATCTACATTTATTGAGATACCAAATTGAAAATTCCTGCAATTAAAGCTAAAGCATTAAGATACGTTAATCTGGTTCTAAATATTGACAATTTTTCAAGACATCATGTTAGATATATTGACCTTAAAATATGTTGAAAAAATCCTTTTTTAAGAAACTGGATTTTGTCACCACTACAAAGCTTCCTCTATGAGGAAGCAAAATTATTGAAAATCTCTTGAAATCATTATAAATCCAAAAAATTTGAAAGAATGCCTGGAAATTCTTTATAATTCTTTGAAATCCTTGGAAAATTTCTAAAATCTGTTAAATAAACTATAAAATCTATGTACGCAATACGACAAAAAAATCACAATTAGCATAAATGTCAATTTCTATTTCCCCTGACAACTACTCGCGTTTCCCTGACATTTCCCTGACTTTCCTGACATGTGGCCATCTTGTCAAACGAGCTTGAGCGAGACAAATCATTTTATAGATTACAATGAGTATTGAGACTCATTTTTGGTAAAATTTACAGTTACTATTTTTCTCGTTTGGACGGCAATATATTTTCGTCTGTGCTTTCTTTCAATTTTTGTGCCGTTAGCGTTTAGCGAATCTCGAAGGGTAAACGAGTCGATTTACGACTGAGGTCATTCGCGAGCGAGACGAACCCGTGCCCGAAGCGATGAAATGCGTCACTGGTCCGGAATGTAACACCCTTGTTGTCTGCTGGAGTCCAGAAAAAGAATATTCTCAATGTTGGGAATACTTGACTAAAATTGTGAACACCACTGTCGAACTCCCCCTTTCATTCCGAACCGCTCCTAACTATAGGATGAAGTATAAAAAGGGTTGAAAGTTGATTGAAAGTTCATGGTTGAAAGCCCCTTTTAGGAGTTTATTTGTCTCCTTTAGTCTTAGTTCTAAATCTAAACTTCTCATTAGATTGTATTTAGTCTTAATACTTACAACCTACAAGTTTCTCTAAATTCATTTTCCACATTTTTCTGAACCCTTTTTCAAAACACTTTTTCCACTTTTCGAAACCCCCTTCCACTTCTTTCAATTTTTTACACCCCCTTTTTAATTTTTTACATCCCTTTTCCACTGTTTCCTAATCCCCTTTTTACACTTCTCATTTTTTTTTAAACTATGTATTTTCCTTATTTTCCTATCACCTTGTCCAATCTCCTTTTCCAATATTTCCTCTCCCCTACTACATTATAGGAAAATAAATTGGACAACGTTTTCCAATTTATGTTCCTATAGTATAGACGGAGAGAGAGAATATTTCGCCTTAAAATTCGATTTCATCATTTTACGTAATAAATATAATAATTAGATATTTTTATAAGATATGTGTGATTTCAGTCACTGTTGATGCTTTTGAAACGGGGGTAAAGTTCTCCTTTTTAGTCCATCGAGAGTAAAGAGTACTTTTAATCCCTAGAGAGCAAAAAGTACTTTTAGTCTCTAGAGCGTAAAAAGTACTTTTAGTCTCTAGAGCGTAAAAAAGTACCTAAGTCCCTAGGGTATAAAAATTCTGCAACTGAATTAACGAAGCTAAAGTTCTATTTTTTACGCTCGTCTATACAACTAGTCCTGAAAACATTTCGCTCAACTACAACTCGTCACGAAAACATTTCACTCGACTAAAACTCGATCTGAAAACATTTCCCTCACCGTAGAAACATAAAGATCTGCCTCTAGTTATACAATATACTACTATTAATTCCTAGGGACTAAAAAGTACTTTTTTACTCCCTAGGTTGTAAAATTATTTGTGTGACTTATTCTTTACTCCCTACACGGAGAAAAAGGTCTAGTTAGGCCAACTAGATGAATCTAGTTACGCGTGCCTAGTAAATTTAAGATAGATATTTCGTACGCCTTACTAAATTTCTAGTAAGTGGTGTAGTAAATCTAACCGTTGCGTTTAGTAGTGGCGACTAGTGTCCGTAACGAAACATCTAGTAAAAAGTTGTCCCTCACTACTCTATTGCTCTCTTCGATGCTCCTTCCTAACCTATTAAGTATTACCCCTAGCCAGCCTACTTAATTTTCGGCGTCACCGGCTTCATTTTTCATGTGCATTTTCTATAGTTAGTATTTATTAGTGCTGTTTATGTTTAGTGTCTGAACAAAAGTTCACAATAAAAGTTCGCTTCTCACAAAAGTTCTTTAATTTAAAATTAAAAAATGAGTGAATTTTGTGATGTAGAAGTGGACAATAATATTATAATAATATTATATTACAATAATATATTATATTACAATAATATTATATATTAATAATATATAATATGATTACTATTAATATTGTACATAAAATTTAACTAGAAATCTAGTACGTTAAGTTACCAAAACATAGGAACGTAAGCCTAACGAAATGTTCAGTCACTTTTACTAGACAGCTAGTTAGTCCTACTACCCACAAAAACGTTGGCCGTACTAGTTTTCTAGTAACTCGCACTCGATGCGTTGTGCGCCTAACCAGACAGAATCTAACTGAACTGTCTAGTGCGCGCAACTAGACAGCTTGTTGGTTCATATTTAACTACACTGTCTAGTAGGGCGCACTAGGATCCTCGTTGGCCTAACTAAACCTTTTTCTCCCTGTAGAGAGTAAAAAAAAAGTACTTCTTAGTCCCGCTTTATAGGGACTAAAACTACTTTTATATGAAAATCGGCTGAAATCGCGCATGTATTTAACAAAATATCTAATTTTAATATATTTCTTAAGTAAAATGTAGAGATCAAATTCTGAGGAAACCGAATCGAAGAAACGCTCTCGCGCCACACGTGCGCCCGTGGCCTGTTTCTCCTGCCACTTGCATTTCCTGACTGGAGGCATTTGTCTCGTGGGTGTAAATTTATATGTGTGTGCTCTCTATGCCTCTCTCTAACTCTGTGTGTGTGTGTGTGTCGGAGGACTCGGCGTGTGTACACGAGTGCGGGTGAGCTGCACCGTGCGCATGGAGCGCGCTGTTGCCGCCTTTTCTCTTCTCTCCCCTCTTCTTCGTTTTGATCTGTCCCTTTCTCTTTCTCTCTTTTTTCCTCTCTCTCTTTCTCTCTCTTCGTAACGCGTATAGCAAAACCCAGCTGAGCTACGCTTACTCAGTGATCCTCATGAGGCATATCAAAGAACGGGATCAGCGTTCTTCATTTACTTTTACACTGCTGATTATAGGTCATCCGAATCTCCCGAAAACTCTTCAGTCTTCAGGGACAAATACTTTTTTACCACTAAAAGAAATTCAATTTCGAAAAAATTTTTAAATTTTAAATTTAATTTTAAGCACATTTAAAAAAATTTTCTTCCTACTTCTTTTCGTAGGATGGTTTTTTTATTGGGACCCGCTGCACTGCGATACGCCACCTGGTGGCAGAATTTGGAACGTTCATAAACGTTTCCATGAGTTTCAAACGATTTCACAGGATTTCAAAAGATTTTAAGTGATTCCAAAAGATTTCTAAGAATTTTAAGGAATTTCATGGAAATTTACAAACAACAAAAAACTTTGAAAATGATTTTTAAAGAACTGTATAGAATTTGAAGTGATTTCAAAAGTTTTTTTTAAACAGAATTTTAAAGAATGTAATTTTTCGAAATTTCAAGAAATGTTTAAGTATTTTAAGGGATTTTGTGGAATCTTTAGATATCAAAGGATTTTTTTAATGTACAATACTTTAAGAGATTTTTTGAAATTATGAATTTAGAAAGTTTTTTTTAATTAATGTTGTAAGGTTGTCGTGGAATTTATTGGACTTTCAAAAGATTTTTGGTAATTTCATACAATTTTGTGGAATTTTATAGAATAATAGTAATTTTCAGGAATAATAATTTTCAGTAATACCAGCAGATTTTTATGAATTTAAGGGACTTGGTTTATTTTGCATTATTTATTCTAATAGAAATAAAAACTCTTAGAGGGCAATGACCTTGGAGAATCTTTTTTAAATCCAAAAAATGACCCGGACTTTTTTTCTTGGTTTTTAGTCGCCACCCCTTTAGGGAATTTTTACCGATTTAAATTTAAAGAGTAAGTTTTTTTCATACTTTTTCAACTTATGGATTATTTCAGGTAGTTCGTAATTTAACTTAATTTGCGTTTACTACACTTTCTCTTAAATATTTCGAAGTCACGAAAAATCCGATCGACAGTTGTCGCTTACTATCGAATCTGCGACAAAAACATTTTGGTACGCACTATTTTTAGAATACACACGTCATTCACAAACAATTAAGCATCGCAATGGCAATGGGTGCTCGTAAAGGAAATTCTAGATTATATCTAGAGCCTATAGCCTTTACTTTATTATTTCATTTCCCAGGAAAAATTAATTTCTTAAGTCATTTTTTACTACTGAATTATACGACGTACTCTTAATATTTTATCACACCAAAATTAATAAAACTTCATTTATATTACGGCCATTTTTATGTTTTTAAGAACAATTTTAATTAGAGTTTTGAAGTTTACTTGTTACTTCCTTAGCGAAAGCTAGGGAAGTTGAAAACTTTCCCCCACATTTTTTATGTGGTTTAAGTTCTGAAGGTTCAAGTGAACGAATTTTTGTATTAATTGTATTTTAAACTATAAACAGTGTTAAAACATTAATTTATTTCCATTAACAATAATTTTTTATGGAAGAATATGGAAGACACTTATAATGTCTATGGTTATTTTTAGTTGAAATAACATTTCTGGATAAAATAGAATTGGGAAAAAATATTTCGTTCATTTGAATGTTCGAAACTTTTGGTACATATTTTGAAATTTATTAAAGTGTACCAGTGAGAAATTATATTTTATTAACCTTGGTTTCGAAAATCCTCCTCAAAGTTAGCAATTTGTAAGTGGAGAACAAGGAAAAGGCACTTTTACAAGCATTCAATGCTTGTTTAATATATTTTTCGGGTAAAAAAATCTGTGTTTGACTTATGCTTTTGCTTCGTGTTATTAAAACGATTAAGTTTACCAAATTATAAAGCAATTCAATAAATATTCACAAAGATATTAAACGGGGAATCAAAAAAGAGTGTACCAGAATATCGCAGTGGTGTCGACTCCTCAGTATAATAAATAATTGGTACCTACCGAAGGTATCAATTATTTTGAGGAGACGAATTACCTTGCGCATTAGTTGAACGGAGTCTGTATGTTAAAGGGATGAAGTGGGGGTTAGGAGAGGGTGCAAGTTGGTCAGAGTGGGTTGAATTCTCATCATGGTGGGCTATGGAATAATGGATGAACGTGGGAGAGGTTGGTACGTCACACTAGGTGGTAGGTAGTAGGTGCTAGATTCTAGACCTCAGCTATGACGCTCGATACTGGCCAGAACGTCACACCTATATAGAAATTGAGTCCCATGGAAAAATAAACGTTGGTGCAATGCAATACACCATTTGTAATTTCTAAATATTTATTAAATATTATATTTGACAAAATTACCCTGCATGGTGAAAATTTCGGATTGAAGTTCATTCTAAACCACACCGAAATTTTTCGAATCATTCCGAAATTTGTATCCGAACCAAACAGTTTCATTCTGATCTAAGTCGAAGTTTTAAATATTTTTCATGTTCATTTTTATAGAATGTAAAACTCTTAGTGTTGATTGAACCAATAGAATATTTTATTGTCAGACTAAAAATTTATTTTAACAATAAAACCTGCTCAACACATTGTTTGATTGCCTGTTGTCCAAAAAAAATTTTTGTTGTATCGACAAAAGTATTCAACAAAATTACATGGTTACTCCAGCAAAAAATTTGTTATGACAGCAAAATAATATTGTTTTAGCAACAAAAATTTGATTGTTACAACGAAAAAGCACAACAGAATTATTTTTTTCCCATTAATAAATTCTTTTTCTTTTTCTTTTTTATCCAGTGGCTCGTCGGTAATGGGAACAGATTGAAATCTTTAAAATTTACAAATTTCTTCTGTTAAATTTACAAATTTCCAATGCTTAGAATCAACAGATTTGATTAGTTGTAATTATAACAGATTCTTTCTGTTACGTTAGCAGATGTCTCTCACAGAAACTTTTTTGTCAATTTTTCAGATAGATTTTTAAGATTAACAAATTTTATGTCTGCTAAAGTAGCAGAAATGACCAGCACTAAAAAAAAAACGCCTAGTTAAGTTAACTAGAATTTTGGGTTAAATATATCCTAACTATTCTTTCTGGTTAAAGTAACCAGAATTCTGATTATTTTAATAAGAATTTCTAGTTAAAACAACTAGAATACTGGTTAAATCAACCAGAATTCCAGTTACTTTAACCAGAAAAAATAGTTAGGGTATATTTAACCCAAAATTCTAGTTAACTTAACTAGGAGTTTTTTTGAGTGAGTGGATTTGAATATGTAACTTTAACAGATTCAGGTTGAGAACCACCTCGTGCAAGAGGCAGCTGAGCGGACAAAGAGCGAACGGTTATTGCAGTTCTTGGCATGCCATGCCGGCGTGGCTCCCGTAACTATATGTATGTTATAACTATAAGGTATAGGCTATAACACTATAGCTATAGCTATACCAATGGCTATACCTGTTACTGTGGCTATCTATGCTTATATTACTAGGCTCATGTCTCTAGAATCTCCAATGTACAGCACACAGTGCACAGTTGCACACTGCACAGCCTCCTAGACTATACCTATCTATACCTTATACAGACTACCTGCACCCTATAATACATAACATGAAGCGTCGCGTTGGGGACGCATGAAAATGCCCCAAATTCTGTTTTTTATAAAATTTATTTTACGCATAAACTCATTTTATCTACACTCAAAAAAACGCCTAGTTAAGTTAACTAGAATTTTGGGTTAAATATAGCCTAACTATTTTTTCTGGTTAAATTAACCAGAATTCTGGTTGATTTAACCAGCATTCTAGTTGTTTTGACTAGCATTCTAGTTATTTTAACTAGCAATTCTTATTAAAATAATCAGAATTCTGGTTACTTTAACCAGAAAAAATAGTTAGGCTATATTTAACCTAAAATTCTAGTTAACTTAACTAGACATTTTTTTGAGTGTAATAATAATGTGCTATAATTTTTATGTTTCCTAAATTTTATTTCCCATAATTTTTATTTTTCCGAATTATTATTTTTCATAATTTCTTCCTCATAGAGGAAGCTTTGTAGTGGTGACAAAATCCAGTTTCCTAAAAAAGGTTTTTTGGAACCATCGAAATGGTGTGCTGCAAGAAAGGTGAAGTCCCAAGAAATAGGGAAGTGTTGTGGAATCGAGGAAATCCAAAGGGTTTGGGAGGGTCCTGATGGATGGGGTGGTCCTGTGGTATAAGTGAAGTCCTTCTGGATAAAGGGAATCCCGAGGGCTAGAGGGAGTTCACAGGTCCCAAGAGATAGGGTGTTTAGATTGATGTAACCTTGCACCGGATGAACAGCAAAAGTGCGATTGGTGGGGGCGGGAGTTTTCGAGTTTTATCTCGAGCTCTGAGTGTAAGAGGGATGTTTAGAGGAGGGGTGTTGGAGTAGGGATATGAAGATTCATGACACGCTGATCAGCTAGAAAGTAACTGACTAACCTGCGAAGACTAACTTGCGTAAGACTTATTCTTGGTAGTAATACTGCTGGATTATTAGCTTATTAGGAAATATCCAATTATTACGCAAAACTATTTCCTGGCTTGGGAGTCCAGTTTTCTGCTTCAGCCGACGCGACGGGTTATACATATTAAGTATATGTATAATTAAAAAAGATATTTATGTATATCGACCTCTTTGTTGCGATCAAACCTCAAGTTGTGTCGTCCCGACTCCCATCTAAGAAAATTAACAATTTTCGTTTTAAACATCTTTAAGCGCTAAAACATAAGGTCTGGAAGCCTATGACCTATGACCTATTACTTTTGATCTTTGATGTTTAATCACTAGAAACTGAATATAATATTGACATTTTCGATTCTTGACCTTTGAACTCTGAATTATGACCTATGACCTTTGACCTATGACCTTTGGAATTTCACCTTTGACTTCTAACCTCTGATAATCTGAAGACAATTTTTCATCAATATATTCCTGCAATTAAATCGAAATATCTACTTGTGAGGTACTTATAACTTAAAAAAGAGATCTTCAGTAATTGCTGCGGAAAGAAGGAAAGTTGTTCGACAAATAAAGTCATTTCTTTGTGGACTTTCTTCTCTTGACGATTCTTACTGTTCTAGTTCGTCGCGTTGCATCAAGTGAAAGTGTGTTGACCCGAAGGGAGGTAAGGCGTCAATTTCTCTGTGGATTATGAGGCGCGGGTGACGCGGGTCACTTTCGGATGTTATCTTCGATTGATCCGCGTCTATTGTTGTTATAGTTTGAACCTTAAGAGGTCACAAAAGTCGCGGAATATCACTTTCGACCGAATTAGGTCACAAGTCTTTTTAACAACTTAAGACCAAGTGGGCCTTCGAAATTTGTAGATTTGTACAATACAAGGTACCTTTCACTTATACAATCGCTAATTAGGCTCACGCTAAAGTCGAATCTGCCTCGAAATTAAGACTCTTATTCTTTTAAGTTTCCTCATCAATTTTCTTAATAAGACGGGTAAAGGTATTTTGTTTGCAAAAAAATCGATTTTTAATGAAAATTTCAATACATATTCTTTATGCTGTAAAAATTTATAATTTTTTTTTACTGTAAATATTATATTCAAATATTACCTAAAAATATTGTATTTGATTATTTCTAAGTAAATAATTAGTTTTTTTTTAATTAAAAAATTTATTCAATTGACACGTTTTAATAAATAATATTTTCATGTTTCAGGTGAGTCTCCAGATGTTTAAAATAATATTACACAGATTATTGGAAAATATCGTGACTGAGTGAGTAATTTTGCCTAAAATATTAATGAATATTAATTTGATAAATATTCTATAAATTATAAGTTATTTTTGTACTCCTTTTACTCATGAAACTGAAGTTTTCAACGTTTACGTCAACGAAAAGTTATTTTTTTGTAAAAAGGACGAGTTCTAAAATTTGATTGCGCTAAATGATTCCACTCGATGTCAAAAGACACACAAAACAGTTTCAACCCCTTACCACACTAGGATCACCCCCAAATCATCCCCTAAGTATAAAAAAAATCATAGCAATTCCCTTAACTTCGAGACCTAAAATTTTATTCTTTTAAATAGTCCTATATAGTGTCCAAAGAATCTCAAAACAGTTTCATCCATCTAACCCTGTAGGTTCACCCTCAAAATCAACCCCTAAGCACAAAAAAATCATAAATCCCATAACTTCGAGACCTAAAATTTTATTATTTCAAATGGGTTCATTTAATGTCCAAAGAACCTCAAAACAGTATCATCCACCTATCCCCCTAGGTTCACCCTCAAAATTAACCCCTAAGTACAAAAAAAATCATTGTAATTCCCGTAACTTCAAGACCTAAAATTTTATCGTTCCAAATGAGTCCATTTAATGTCCAAAGAAGCCAAAAATAGTTTTATCCACTTAACCCTCTAGGTTCACCCTCAAAATCAACCCTTTTTCTTAGGGGTGGATTTTGAGGGTGAACCTGGAGGGTTAAATGAATGAAACTGTTTTTTGCCTCTTTTAAACATTATATGAACCCATTTGGGGATTTTTAATGATTTTTTTTGTGCTGAGGGATTGATTTTGAGGGTGAACCTAGGGGGTTAGGTGGATGAAACTATTTTGAGCTTCTTTGGAGATTAAATGGAACTATTTAAAAGAATAAAATTTTGTGTCTCGAAGTTAGGGGAATTGCTATGATTTTTTTTTGTACTTAGGGGATGATTTTGGGGATGAATCTTGTGGGGTGGGGGGTTGAAACTGTTTTGTGTATCTTTTGACATCTGTTTAATTGTGTGGTTCCTTTTTTTTACTTCTTAAAAATACTTTAAATATTATTTGTAATAAGTCTTTTATAATATTGTTTCTTTGCTATCTTTTATATTTGCTGGGTTTTTCCCATTCCTTTTAACAAAACATGGACTTTCTCAAATTTTTTAACGACATCTACTAGACGGTTTAATAGAATGTAAAGCA
The DNA here is from genome assembly GCA_904066015.1 of Synergus gifuensis. Lineage (NCBI taxonomy): Eukaryota > Metazoa > Arthropoda > Insecta > Hymenoptera > Cynipidae > Synergus > Synergus gifuensis. Next base: position 483,115 of record CAJFCO010000437.1, read on the forward strand.
TAGAAGTGTACGACAATCTGTAGAGTTTTCTTTCACAATTTAGAAATGAGAATTGTAAAGCTAGTCATAAATATAAAAAGGTCTTCCGATTTTTTCTCATCAGAGCGTTTCATCTTAAGCCCTTTATGACTCTACCAAAGACCTACTATAATACTTATCTTGTTAAAACTCTATGTTAATGAGTGCTACGCGTTCACGTACTCTCCGACCCGTCAGGTCTACCGATTGTAAAATTAAGACGAAGATTTGTCATAGTATGAGTGTTTCTAAAAAGTTACTCCTACAATTTGTAATAGCCAATAGCCTTCCAAATTTTCTCAATATGTACGCTGAATCTTTTAGTTTTCTCTCCCCTAAAATGTACCTCCCTTGCTAAAAATGTACCTCTGATACCAAAGAACTTTCATGAGCAAGTTACCTTCTTACTCCTTGAATTAGGAACACCTCTGCGTTGATTATATTTTTGTTCAAGATTACGCGAGAAATGAGAATCTTATTAAAACTTTATCGAGGCTCTTCAAAGAGTTTTCTTAGTTTATCGAGACAGTAACACTAGAGCTTTTAAATATTTTGATTGAGAATTCACTTAGAAGTTTGAGACCACCCGCTAACTTCTAAAGTGAATTAACCGTTTTTCAGTTATTCTTTCTCATTAACAATTAATTTGTGAAGTTCGTTTTATTCCTTATAATTTGTAAACCTTTAACTTTCTCATGTACCAACAATAAATAGAATTTTAACATTTTGAGTACGTCTTCATCTCTGATCACAAATACTAATTTAACAACATCGAATGGAACTATTTAGCGCAATCAGATTTTAGGTCTCATCTTTTTTACAAAAAAATAACTTTTCGTTGGCGTAAACGTTGAAAACTTCAGTCTCAATCAAATTTTCTCCGTGTAGGCACTAGGCAGTAGGCACTAGGAACTGGGCAGGTATCTTCCTGTATTAACCTTGTCGATCTCATATATGCAGGTTTGCTGAGGTCCGCTGTGTCTGTGGTCGCGTGTAATAAGCCATGCGTTAACAGGTAGATACTCGGTAATATCAGCAATAATGGCTGAAGTTCCCTGCAACCGTTAGGTAGACTGGACCGGTAAGCCTCTAAGGTACATACCAGTTTTCCTCCCTAAGGACTCTTAGTTGGGAGTTGGCTCTTATTGGCACTGGCACTCCCTGCTGCAAGCTCTTGTAATCTTATCATCCACATTATCCACACGCATTCTAGACACCTCAGCATTTCTCGACATTTTTTCCCAGTCGATGACACTTAATTTATCTTTTAGTTATTCCCATCAACATGCTAAAAGTCCCTATTCTTTGATTTTTTAATTTTCAAATCAGATTCATTTACAGCGAACTCGATAAATATTAAACATATCTTTTCGTTTAAATCCGGCCAAAATTGGTAGATTTTTTTCCACTCTACTGAAACACAAAAAACTGTCTACATAAACATTATCTTCAGTAGGTATTCGAACATTCCACTAGAGCAATAGTAATAATTTTCATCAAACAAAGAATTTTCAAAAAAAAATTATTTAAACAAATGGAATTTGTTTAAATAATTGAAAATTAATTAACCTATGTTGATCAAAATTGTACTAGAGCAATAGTAATGAATGAATGAATGAATTATCATTTAAGATCGTGTGAAATTGACTTTATTTGTTTGCGGCACTATCGGCAGAGTGAGATTCGAATCCCAAAGAGCAACGTGAACCTCAAGAGCAGTGTAGGAGTGGAGGAATCGCTTGAACGAAAATGAGAAGAAGCCGGCACTATAGAGAGTGGCACTGTTGACAGAGTTGACTGTACATTTACACTCAAATGTAAGATATAAAGTTTATTTTTAAGTCAAGATACAGAGCTATGTGGTTCGTAACAGAGTTTCGTACAAACTGACCTTTTCGTCTAGGACCTTATGGGCGCTAGTGTCGTATTTTAGGGATAAGCTAAATTCCCTACACAACCCTCAATTTAATCAACCTCAGCTTAATATTGGGTTTCGAGAATTTGCTTCAGTAGTCGCATATTTGAGAAATTCCTTTTTTTCCACAACTTGTTTACGTTTCAAAGACCCTCGTATTATTGCTAATCGAATTAGAGGAATAACCGTAAAGCTTATTAAATTGAGGTTTCAGTATAATTTGATGATTATTATTTGATTATTTATTATTAATTAGTTAAAATATAATTAGATGAATATAATCGTCATTATTCCCTTACAAATTAACGTCAGCAATGTCGGATAGCTTATTGGTTTCACTTGAAGATTACTTGGTCGTTGTAGCGAGTGCCCTCAGGTTGTTGATCCTTTTAGTCTTCTTCCTCTTCTTCTCTTGTTCGCCTCCACATTCTCCTCTGCATCCTTACTTACATTCCTTTTTGTACTTCGTCGGATCCTATATTCCATGCTTCTCACCTCACCTGTAACTGATCATGAATCACCTTGTTCTGACTTTTTTGACCTTGGAATTTAAAGGAATCTACATTGAAAAAATAAATCTGGTTAGAATAACTAGAATTCTGGTTATTCTTACCAGAAAATAATGTCCCATATATCCTTACTATCAATTCTAGTTAAAAGTGTTAGAAGTTTCTGGTTGACCATTTTCTGGTAATTTTGATCAGTTTTTCTGGTAAAAGTAACAAGAATTTTTAATTAAAAAAAAATTCACTGGCATTCAATAGAACTCTAAGGAATTGAAACGAATTTAAGAAAAATGAAAAATTTTCGGAGAATTTAAAGAACTTTTAAAAAATAGAAAATTACTTAAACGAATTTTAAAGAATTGAAAATAATTCTAAAGAATTCAAAATTTTTGAAAACAGTTCAAATGAATTTAGTCGAATTTAAAATAATTGAAAGTAATTCCAAGGAATAGAAAAGAATTTATATTAATTCAAAGAGACTCACAATAATACTGGAGAATTAATGAGAATTAAAATGAACTAAAAAGAAAAAAAGAAAAATTTAATCCCCCCCCCGTTTCCCCCCTCTCTATCTCTCTCCCTCTCTGCATCTTCCCTACCCTCTCCCCATATATCTACCCCCTCTCTCTCACAGGAGAGCACGTTACACCTCAACTTTATTTCTTCATAATCACGGCCAGTAAAGTCAATTAATCCTCTTTTTGTTTTCCTTTTTAAAGGATTATAGGACTGATACTTAGTATCTCCCTTGCAGGGCTATGACGGCCACAATTTATTTGAAGTGACATGGCAATTATTTTACCATATATGCGCTGCGTTGCAACCGAGAATACCTGAGTGTAGTCGATAATTTTCGTTGTGTGGCACATTTATCGAACGCCCTTTTTCTATTTTGCTTTTTTTTCCAACTTGGAAAATTCAAAGACAACATTTATTCAACTAATAAGACCACAATGAAGGTTTAAAATTCCTTCCAAGATTTATATCACGATACGTATTTGTAAGATCATCTCAAAACTCAAATATTTGTCCACTAACCTTTGACCCTTGACCTTTGACTTTTGAGATTAGACGTTTAATATTTGACCTTTTACCTTTGGCCCTCAACATTTGACCCTTAACCATCGACCTTTATTCCTTGTCTATTGGCCATTCACTTCTAACCTTTGAACTTGACCCTTCGATTCTTGAAATTCTACCTTTGACTCCTGACCTTTGACGATCGATTTTTTACCGCTTTTATATTGACCATTGACCATTCATCTCTTACTTTGACCCTTAACCATCGACTTTTATTCCTTCTTTATTGACCATTGACTTCTAACCTTTGACCATGACCATTTGATTCTTGAAATTCTACCTTTGACCATCGACTTTTACCATTTTTCTATTGACCATTGACTCTTCATATTTAAACTTGACCCTTAACCATCGACCTTTATTCCCTGTCTATTGACCATTGACTTATAACCTTTGACCTTGTCCCTTTGGTCCTTGAGATTCTGCCTTTAAACCCTGACCTTTGATCATCGACTTTCACTACTTTTCTATTTATCATTGACTTCATATTTTACTTTGACCTTTGATCTTTGATACTTGAACCACTTTCCGGCAATTTTTTCTAATTTTTTTTTTATTAATTAAAAAAAATACGACTCGCCTTTTTCGATTTTCTAATGAATTCTCAGCGGTATCTAAAAATTATCGAAGAGTTGAGGGGGATAACAGTTATTATTTGTAGCTTCAATTGCAGAACGCAATAAATTTGAAAGAAACATTTGAAGCGAGGCGAAAATGATGGCAGTGACATACCGGTTGTCGTTCAGGCTTCTCCAGCATCCAGTATGCTGCAGCGTGCTCCAATTAATTTTATTAATTCTTCCGCCTTCGCGGTACAGCCCGACTCGCCCGAATCGCGTCAATCTCATTGTTAACTGGAATTTCTCTTTCGTTTCGCAACTAATTCAAAACTGTCTATTATAAACCATTGAAAATCTAGAAGATATTGAAAACAGTAGACTTTGCAAATAAAAAAATATTTTTTAGAGTAAAAATATTATTTCTATGTTGGAAAAAGATTCTAAATTCAATCTACCGATTGAAAAAGTCATTTAAAATATTAGGGTCAAAGTAAAAAAAAACAAAGGTCAAATGTCCAGGGTCTTAGGTCAATACTCAAAAGTCAAGGGTCAAAGTTTAAAGGTCAAAGATTGCTGATGAAAATGTAACTATTGAATTTCTAAGTTAAAAAATTACGTATTCAAGGTTTAAGGTCAAAGATAAAATGTCAAGGATCAAAGATAAAGAATTAAAAGTCAATTATCCAAGCTCGAGGGACAAATATTAAGGGTTAATAGTTAAAGGTGACAGGTAAAGGGTCATAGGTCTAAGGTCAAGGATTAAAGGATAATGGTGAAAGTTAAAAAATTATGCATTCAAATTTCAAGGTCAAAGATCAAGAATTAGAGACTAATTTCTGCAGGTCAGTAATTTTTTTTACCGTTTAAATAAAATGTTTCAATTCAACAATACTTTGAATCGGTACGAAACCAGTTGTAAAAAGTAGAACTGGAATCTAATAACTGCTTGGTCGGCTGGTCGTAAATGTATACTCACAAGTTGGCAACCATGTTTCGTCCTCGTATATGGCGAGACGAGTGATTTAAAACCGGACTTGACAATATTACCCACCCGACTCAACTTTTTTATTCCGATATTTCCTTGGATCTTGGCGGGACACCTCGACAAATTCGCCCTCTGTAGTCAAGCCGCGTATGCCAAGATCGAATTCCTTCTTAACCACCCACAGTCTCGTGAACTTTCAAGTTTTATTAAAATTGTATCATAAGCAAATTTTTTTTTACCATTTCCCTTATACCGTAGACCTCCGATAATCGACCCCTTGTTTATTGACCATTTACCTCTAACCTTTGATATTTTACCTTTGATCTTTGGTCATTTATCATTGACCCTTGACCTTTGACCATTTTCCTTTACCCCTTGTCTTTTGACAAATGACCTCTAACCTATCATATTTCACCTTTGTTCTTTGACTACTTACATTTGGCCCTTGACCTTTAACCCTTACCCCTTTTTTACTGACTTTTCAATTTAACCCTTGACCTTTGGCAATTAAACCTTGATTTTCTCCTCTTGATAGTTTACCTTGATTTTTGACCATTTACCTCTGGCCCACAAAATTTGACCTTGACCCATCTAATTTTACACCATGTCTATTTAGCTTTGACCATCTACCTTTATTTTGTTTCTATTTCCCATTTGACCTTTTCAATTCTTGATAAAGATCTTGATAATTCTAATAATTTGAAATACAAATCTATAACCGTTTTTCATTCTAAAATTTACAAAGTAAAAAAAAATCCTTTTTATACTTTTTATGGGAAAAAATCCGGTTAATCTAAATTTGCTCATATTCTGAGTAACACATGCTCTTGAGATTTCTCTGAGAAGGTTGGAGGGGGGGGAGTCGTTCAAAACGAGATTATAAACCAATATAGAACCATCATTTGGATGCTTTGTTTGACTAGTAGGAATAATGATAATAGTAGTCCGCGTTAAGCAAGTAAGTGCGACAACCACGTCGGAGCCATCCTCACCCAGCTCCGAGCTCGTTCTCACTTCTCTCATGTACACCGATGTCCCCTACTCCTCTTTACCCTCCTCCTTCTCCTACCCTCCATTGTCCCCTCTTGTCGAGCGGTTTCTCCCCACCACGATTACATGACTGTTCACCGCCGTCCACCCCACTAGACGCCGCGCGCCGGTCATCGTTCAGCACACGCGAGTTAACCTGTTCGACCCCCCTTCCACCTCACAATCTCGTCACACTGCCACCCCTCGCCTAGCCGTTGCCGCGCAAGCGTTATGTATATATTTGTGTATACGCGCACGCTCCTATGTTTGTGCCGCATTCGTGTAATAATAATAAGAAGAGAGCAACTCTATGAAGAACTAACGGCCTCCGACCCGTTCACCCTATGCTAGGTGGAGCCAGTCTGATACTGTACCCTCAGTGGCTTTCATTTTCCGGCTCCCAGATGTCCATATGATGTCTTTTAATTGAATGTTGACATCTTTCGACTTGTAATTCTCGTTAATAGCGTTATCCTAGCGAAAGCTTCGGATTCAGATTCATTCCGAATCAATTCGAAACGTTCCAGAATTTGTATCCGAACCAAAGAGTTTCATTCCGATTTAATACGAAAGAAGTTTTCAATTCTAATTAATCCGGAGCCCATTCAAAATCAATCCAAACCTTTAATCCGAATGAATCCGTCAATCCGAATTTTCAATCCGAATTTTTTGGAATCATTCGGATTGATTCGAATAGACGTAAAAAAGTCAGGGACGTATGTACCATCCCAACGCGGGTTCCACGAGGATGTGCATGCGTCGCATTTCGACATTTTTATAACACTGACAGCGAACGGTAGACGACTGGAACGAACTGAATAAAATTTTGGGGCAAACTAACGTGGCTGACGTAAGTGAAACAAACGCAGTTAACCGCTTAAGGGCATGCTCTGCGCTTTGTTGTGAAAAATTTTTTTTCGGTGTTCACCATATCCAAACGGAATGATATACCGCTCTCAAATTTTGGAATATAGGAAATAAGACAGTAAACTGTGTTATGAAATTTATTTTGAGTAGTAATTTTGAAAAAAATCAGGTCGATAAGGTAGGGACCTGATTTTTGTTTTCAAAATTACTACTCAAAATAAATTTCATAACGCAGTTTAATGTCTCATTTCCTATACACTCATCTCCCGATCGACGGCACCACTCGGGGGTTGAGTGTCGTGAATCGGGCGAAATTAAAATAGATCGAGCGAACACTCTGACGTCACCACTCAGAACTGTATCGTCACTGTGACGTCACCGCTCCGAGATTCGCTAATTTTTTTATTACACAGGCTACGCAGTACGGCACTGACTTCGAGGTCACTTCGAGCGACGGCACTTCAGTGTAGGCTGTCAAGGGACGCTCGGGGGTGACGCAGAATCAACCAAGCGTGAAAAGTGCCGTCGATCGGGAGATGAGTATCTTCCAAAATTTGAGAGCGATGTATCATTCCGTTTGGATATGGTGAACACCGAAAAAAATTTTTCACAACAAAGCGCAGAGCATGCCCTTAAGGTATTGCCCACCTTGTTGTTGCGGTACTGCTGAATTCGAGACGTGTCTCTTCTCACCCCACGGAACCCCTTACCAACTATATATAGTATCGCCAATTCTACGGAACCGTTAAAACGAGTGTCACTATCATGAAAGAGGAATGTAATTCCAATTAATTCGGTTTGACGGATTCATTCGGATTGCTTTTGAATAGGTTTCGGATAAATTCGGATTGAAAACTTCATTCGGATTAGATCGGAATGAAACTGTTTTGTTCGGATACAAATTCCGGAATGAATTTTAATCCGAAGCTTTCGGTAGGACAAACTAGTTGAACCCCTTAATCAATAATTTAATTTTTTGGTATTTGGAATGACTTTGTTATTTTCACTACCAACTCAATGGTATTTTTCAAAATCCACCTGTTATTGCGGCCATATTGACATAATTTCGCTTTCCGCTGGTGGCGCCCTCAAGAATTCAAAAACCAATAGAACCGTGAAGGTTAGTTCATCACAGCGATGTTGAGCACCACCGCGGGTGTGACCATGAACGAAGAGGCAGGAAAGCAAGACAGTGTTGAGGAGCATTATCTCTGTCTTCACCCCCCCCCCCACCCTCCCGTCGGCGCTGCCTGACCACGCCGGCACCCCTCACTCCGCGTGGCACGAAGTGGTCACTCGTTCAAGTGACGTATGGTGGGGGGAGTGGTAGTATCAGTATGGGTACGGGTCAGTGAAGGACCGGCACGGTGTGGTGCAGTGTGTCGCCGCTCGGTGAAGGTAAGCGAGAGTACCGAGCGCAGGGGAAGTTGTACGAATAGAGGAAGGGTGTTTGTAGGGTTAGGAGCAGGGGAAGGGGATGAATTGGTCGCTCTAACGCGTCTATGGTGAACGAAAGTCGTCCGCCCGCGCCCAAGTAAGTGCGCCGGATTCAGCTTTGGTGGGGGTTGATCGGTTTTTTGAGCTGTGGAGGGGGGGGGGGGGGTACGATGCACAAAGCGACTGCCGAGACCGCCAATAGATGACACTACTGCGCCCACCCGCGCTTCATTTTGGTCTGTGGGTCATTAAAATCTGAGGCGGCGCCACTCGAATTTGTGGGTTATTGTATCCCACCTTAGTTTTAACTTCAACATTCTATTTCTATAGGTAAAGTGTATTTCGACGTAGGAGTGGCTTTACAGAACGAAAAAATATTTACTGTATTTCGAAACAGAGGTTATCTACAGAACAAAAATACACCTAATTCTAATATTTGCTGAGTAAAATATGGAAATAGAATTTTGATATTGGGTCTGAGGAAGATTTTCAAATTCTTTGTTTTAAATGAAAAGTTTAGAAGTAAATATTTCCTCGCTCTACAGATAGACTTTTTTCCGAAAAGGATTGAAAGTAAATGAATCAAATGGAGAAATGGAATTTTGAGATTAAAACTTAAAGCGAAGAGTAATTATTGAACTTGGGAAAGAAATGAGGTTGGAATATTCATTCTTTTGGAAAAAAAATGTTAGATTAGAAGAAGCCCCCGTGCAAATGGAGCCCTTTAAAAAAAACTGAAGGCTGTAACACGACGACGGTAAGGACAGTGACGGCTTTCGCGCTCACACAGGTGTAGGATGCAGTGCCCCCTCCACCTCGAATCGCTATTTCTCCTCGTTGCATCGATGCTTCCTCCCACCCGTCAACTCGTTCCCCCACTCCTGCACTTTAACTATGAATGTATTCTCGGATATTCTCATTTCTCCCTCGCTGCACTGCTTGTACGCTTTGCTTGATGGTGAGTCTCCTCTACAGTAAGCTATATATCTACATGAGCTACTTCTCATCATAGAAGGCAAACTTTTTTATGGCAGTACGAGATTTTTCCCGAAATAGAGATTATGATAAAAATTTATTGATTATGAAAATTAGGGTAATATTGGTAATTTGTTCGCATTTTTAATACTTTTTGTCAGGGAAATTTATCTGAAAGTCAGGGAAATGAAAAAATTGAATCTCGTGGCCACGCTGGGATCCAAAATGGCTTTCCCGAATTAAAAAAAATAGCATTTTTAGGAGACTTTGTATAAAACTTGGTACTAGGGGTTTTTAATTTGGATTTTCTTTAATTCGATAAATACGAATTTCATATTAAAATTATAGACTACTTAAAATGGCGTCCAAAATTTTTGAAAAATTCTATTTTTTGGTTGATTTGTAAAAAATTCAGCATTTGAGTTTTGTTAGAAGGTTAAATACGAATATAAATTCAAAATTGAGTAATTAAAAATTACGGATCCAATATGGAGCCTCAAAATTTCTAAAAATTGTATTTTTAGAAAATTTATACAGAGTTTTTTTTTAACACTTCAAAATTCAAATATGTACGTATAACTTCATGGAAAAAATTATTTTCTCAAATCCGTAAAATACCGTTAAATTTCCCTTGAAGAGAAAAATACATCGTCCCCATTAAATTGTTAGAGTGAATCTGTATTCAAAGTACTTTTTTTTAGAATCTAGAAAACTAATAAAGTAAGCAAAATTAAATTCCCTTTAATTTCTCAATTTTGCTCATATTCGCGATAAAATTATGGAATTTTAAATTCTCGACAATTTTAAAACTTTCAAATTTTTTATTTATTTTTATTTTAAAAGATCGTGCGAGCTATCGTGTTTCTTCTGTTTGTTATGTACAAATATGAATGTAATTGCGCGCCACGGCAACGTCGCAGTGTTGAACATCGTTGCATTCTCAGTGCCCGGCCGTCCTTGCATATCACGTTAGCGACGACTCTACTCGACCAAGTTGAATTGTTTTACTTATTTCGGGCTAAAAAGTCAATCAAATTTTCGTATGAAATGAAAGTGGATTTTTTAGATTTAGCACTATTATTTTATTTACCTTAAAATCTTTTATTCATAGAAAACATGAAATAAAAGTTGTTAATTATAATTCTTATTTTTTTTAATTTAACAAAAATTTCATAAGATTCTCAAGGAATTCGAAGAATCATAAAGAGTTTCCAGGTATTTTATGAGATTTGAAAGTTTCTAATGATTAAATTTACTGTAAATTTTACTGATAGAGTTTTAAGATTAAGGCCATGTATTACTTATCCGATCCCTAGCTTACCGACATTTTTCCTCTTCAAGTTACTTCTAAATTTATTGAGAAATCAAATTGAAAATTTCTAAAATGAAAGAAAATATGCTAAGGTATGTTTATCTATATATAGTACTTTCTTATTTTTTTATTTTACTTTATTTTTTTTTTATTTTAAAAATTCGAATTTTTAGAATGATGAATTTCGTAAAATTAGAAAAATTATCTCTTTAATTAGAATCAATTACGTCATTAGGTTGTGCAAAATATTGACGTAGAACATTAAATCGGATTTCATGGAAAATTAAATGTCATTTGACTGAGTAGACCGCGGCTTGAAAGCGCGGGGTAAGAGGGTTGAGAGTTCGGTGCACCCTCTGTTTTGAATTCGAGCGTGAACGTGACAGTTGGTTTATTCGATCCGCGGAATTGATGGGCTAGTCATCCGCGCTCAGTGCCAGGAAATTAGGAAAATAATTATTATCCGCGCTTGGCACTCATGGGTACGTTCATGTGCGCATGTATATGAACCCACTCCCCCCTCTCCGCCTGAACCCACCCAACCACTCTACCCACACCCGTTTACTACCAACCTAACCTCACTTTAAAACTCGCCCCTTCTTTCTCTATCAGCCTTTATTGCTTTTACATCTCCTTCCACCTGTCCTTTTACAGGATGTCGGGATTTCGATCGTTGATATTAATATGGGCGCGGAATTTTTGCGCTTTCATCCCAGCCTCACTCGTTTTGATAAAACCACTGTCACAAATGGACTTCCCCCTCCCGAATTAATTTTCACTGAATTCAATTCAGTTGCAAGTTGAGGAACATTGAACCGGCAAAAATCGTTCAAAAATTTCGAGGTGCGCTAAAAGAGAGAAAAGTAATGAAACTGAAGTTTTTAACGTTTACGTGAACAAAAAGTTATTTTTTTTTCGTAAAAAGGACGAGACCTAAACTCTGATGGCGCTGAATGGTTTCATTCGATGTCAAAAGACACACAAAACAGTTTCAACCCCCTACCACATAAGGTTCATCCCTAAAAGCATCCCCCAAGTACAAAAAAAAATCACAGAAATCCCCCTAACTTCGAGACCTAAAATTTTATTCTTTTAAATAGTTCCATTTAATGCCCAAATAAGCTCAAAAGAGTTTCATCCACCTAACCCCCTAGATTCACCCTCAAAATCAACCCCAAAATACAAAAAAAATCATTTTAATTCCCCTAACTTCGAGACCCAAAATTTTATTGTTCCAAATGGGTCCATTTAATGTCCAAAGAAGCCCAAAAAAGATTCATCCACCTAACCCCCTAGGTTCACCTTCAAAATCAACCCATAAGTACAAAAAAATCATAGAAATTCCCCTGACTTCGAGACCTAAAATTTTATTCTTTTAAATAGTTAAATTTAATGTCCAAAGAAGCTCAAAATAGTTTAATTCGCCTAAACCCTAGGTTCACCCTCAAAATCAACCCCTAAGCACAAAAAAAAACATTAAAAATCCACAAACTTCCAGACTTAAAATTTTATCATTTGAAATGGTTTCATATAATGTTAAAAGAGGGCAAAAACAGTAGGTTAGTGATTTTATCCTAGATAGTGATTTTTTTCGTACTTAAGGGTTGATTTTGAGGGTGAACATAGGGGGTTAGGTGGATGAAGCAGTTTATGGCTTCTTTGGTCATTAAATGGAACCATTTAGCGCAATCAGAATTCAGTTCTCGAAGTTAGGGGATTTATTAATTTTTTGTGCTTAATTGATTTTGAGGGTACACCTAGGGGGTTAGGTGAATGAAACTATTTTGAGCTTCTTTGGACATTAAATTGAACTATTTAAAAGAATAAAATTTTAGGTTTCAAAGTTAGGGGAATTACAATTATTTTTTTTTGTACTTAGGGGATGACTTTTCCATACTTCTGTTGTGGCCCTAACCGGATAAACTAGCAAGGTCCACACAAGGCTTGTAACGCTTTGGCAGACTATTACCCTACTTAAGGAACACTATCCAGGGCCATGTCGGCTTACCCAAGAAATGCCCTAGTTAAATAAAAATTACTTTTCTGAAAATTTAGAAACTTTATTAAAGATTTTAACTGAATCGTTATAAAAAGTAATCAGTAATAATAATAATAATTATAATAATAATAATAGTATAATAGTAAGTAATGTAATTGTTTCTTGTTTGCACTGAATTTTGGTCAAATAAATTTTAGGGAAAATAGAAATATAGAATTTGTGGTATATTCATACGCCCCTTTCAATTTCTGTATTTCCTTAAATTCTCGCACAGAGACACCTTGTCATAGAAATATAGTGCCATATTGTCCATATTGACCATATTTAGCTTCTCCACTACAGGTCTAACGAAGTTTGTCCGCAATAGAGAATTAATATCGTTAGCCACCGAGAGCGTGACCAATACTGTAAGCAATGCATCAACCTTGGCGCACCAATTCTAATAATTTACGACTATCGATCGGGTACTGCTAAAATTTACTAATTGAATAATAATTATTCAGCCTACATTAGAATCTGGCTCACAGCACTACCTGTCTGGGGAATATGTCGACCCGACACCATTGGGGCTTCCTAGTTTCTCGAGCATCAATAGGAAATCGACATCAGCGTGTCAATAGTTCATAGGCAAACAAGCTGGGTATCTATTGACTATTGGCACAAGTACCAGGTGTCTGATTATTCTGTGGCAGATTGTCAATAATTTTGCCGCTCCAAATACCAGGAGCTGCAATCTTGGTATTCAACAAGGTGCACTAACATGACGTAGTCTCGACTAATTTTCGTTTAAGAAAATATCAACGACCTTTTAAGTTTAATTTTCGTAAAATCGTACAAAAATTATTAGACTGAAGTTTGCAATGTTTACGATAAACGAAATTAAAATCATTTTTTTTCTAAAACATACGAGATCCAAAACTTTCTGGTGGAAAGTAGTTCTGTACAATTCAATAAATAACCTACCGAAGTTTCAATCCACGCGCACATTTGGAACTCACCCTACTTCATCTCTCAAAATTTTAAAATTCACCAAAATTACCCTAATTCGTTGGGTTAAAATTTCATTGTTGATAATAGGTCTTGTAAAAGCTAAAAGACACCTCAAAAACTTTCATTCCCCTAATTCATTTGGAACTCACCCCATATCATCCCTTAGAATTGAAAAATTCAACAGAAATTCCCTAATTCATAGGATCAAAATTTTATTGTTGATAATAAGTGTTCTCAATGATAAAAGACATGCCAAAAAGTTTCATTCCTCCAGCTTATTTGGAACACACCCCAATTTCATTCTTTAAACCAAAAAGTTTTTGGTGAATATGGAGTGAGTTCCAAATGAACTAGAGGGATGAAACTTTTTGGGGTGTTTTGCAGCTTTGAAAAGAATTATTATCAGCAATAAAATTTTGACACAACGAATTAGGTTAATTTTGGTGAATTTTTTAATTTTAAGGGATGAAGTAAGGTCAATTCCAAATTCACGCTGGGGTTGAAACAGTTTTGGGCTTCTTTTGACATTAAATGGATCCATGTATGTAACTTGTTTTAAAAGATTTTAAAAAATGTACATGAGAAAATCTAAAAAGTGAATTGAATGTCCCAAATTTTTATTTTGTTTATTTTTATTTAATAATATTGTATATTTATAATTATATGTATTATATAAAGTATACCTTATTTCTAATTATACCTTTTTGACACTGTTTACAGGTAAGTGCTGCTTTAACGGTAAATTTCTGCTACATCCGACTTATCACTTCTGCTGCCTTTAGTGAGTAAGTAAAGTCTGCCTACCTATAACCTATTTCTTCATAATTCATAACTCGAAATTTTTAAAAATCTAAAAATGGTAACTTGATTAAAAATTTTTTAATTTGCTCAATTTTGTAGTTTGCAATTAAATATTTTAAAACTTTTTTCGAACAAGAAATTTGGATTCAGAAACTATATGATAATTTGGAAAATCTAAAATTTATAAAAAATCCAAAATGGCGGTCAATTAAAAATTCACAAATGTCCCAATTTCTTCAGTTAAACAAATTTTTTTAAAACTTTTTTAGAATTAAAAAAAGAAAATTAGGAGAAATGAACCGAAAAATCCAAATTAAAAATAAATTCAAAATTAGTTGTTTTGGTTTTTATATCTTCTTTAAATTATTCCTTAAAAATTTGTAGCAATTTTTTCTACATTCTTTCACATATATTTTTATTGTGTTGAAAAAATCGAATAAGAATGTTGAAGAGGTGAAATAACAGGATCGCAACAAGTGACCGACCGCCACGCCTCGCTATTATTTTCTCTATTATTGTCTGCACTGTCTGTCATACTATGAGACGTCCGTCTCTTTTTTGCTCTTTCGATCTTTCTCTTCCTCACCCCTCCACTTGTTTACTTCACGGTCTCTAACACCAAAAAGTCACATAAACTTAACTTATTTTCATCTGAATTCACTCAGAAGGCTAGCTTTTTAAAAAATTTTCCTATGGCACAAAAATATTCTCAAAAATCAGATTTTAATTTTAAAAGAACAAAAATTCCCTTAATATTAAGTTATATAAAGTTTACAAAATACTTTTCAATATATAAGGCCTACAATATTTGAAGGAAAATAATTATTAATATATAATCTCCCAATGGCGTAGGATGCGAAGTCCACCAAACTTTTAAATTTGTCCGAAATCTCTAGAAAATGTTTAAAAGCACATAAAGTCGCTCGCAATCTTTCTAATCTCGAAAGAGAAATTTAAATAATATTTTATAAAATTTTAGACTTGAAGTTTGGAGATTAGGAATTATTTATTTTATGCTTAAAAGTTGATTTTTGAGGTGATGTTACAGTGGTAGGGGGATGTAAATTTCTTGGACTTAAGGGCATATGATACTTTACCATAAGAGCAAATTAGTTATACCAATTATTCATTTATAATAATAAATATTTTTAGCTAATAAAAGTCAATAAACCTTCGCCTCATATAGACGAAGGTTTATTGACTCTTATTTACTAAAAATATTTATTATTATAAATGAATAATTGGTATAACTAATTTGGTCTTATGGTAAAGTATCACATACCCTTAATTGGACATTTTTAATGTAACCAGAAAAATAATAAAATTTTAGGTCTGGAAGTTTTGGGATTTTTAATGATTTTGTTTGTGCTTAGAGGTTGATTTTTAAGGGTAAACCCAGAGGGATAAGTGAATGAAGTTATTATTGGCTTCTTTGGACATTAAATGGAACCATTTAAAATAATAAAATGTTAGGGGATCGAAGACAGGGGATTTATAATGATTTTTTTGTGATGTTTAGGGGTTGATTTTAAGGGTCACTACAGGGTTTCTAAAAATTATTTTAAAATAAAGAAAAGTATATAGATTTAACTGATTAATTAACTGTGGAAAGGGAAATTATGATAAATGAAAATGGTAAGCGGGAATCATGGTAAAAGGAAATCATAGTAAAGAGAAATGTAAACGGAAAATCGGAATCAAAGAATCGATTCTGCAAGCATCGATCTATAATGCTTTTAATGCTTATTTATGCATTTATGACATTATCAATTTTTTTAAAAAACATTTCAATTTATTAATTTAATTAAATTAATTTAATTTAATTAATTAATTTCATTTCATTTCATTTATTAATTGTTTCATTTCAATTTTAACATTTAATTTAAAAAATCGACTCTTTGATTCTCAGGGTAAAGAATCGATTTTCTTAAGAATCGAATAGCAAGAAATCGGGGGTGCAAAAAATCGATTTTTTTTTTTTCAAGAATGGATCTTTTGGAGAATCGAATCGGAATCGACATCCCTAAATTGTATACGGAAATCATGGTAAATGAGAATGGTAAATGGAAATCATGGTAAATGTAAATGGTAAAGGAAAATGGTAAACGGAAATGGTAAAGGTAAACCTTGATAAGGGGAAATTTATAAAAATCAATGTATCACTGATTTTCTCGAAAATTATCGCTCCTAGAAAAAAATTCTTCAAACAAGAAATGTGTATTTCAATGAGATCAACAACTTTTGCTGGGAACATTTTTTTGAATTTTGCATATTGACTGAGATAAACGCAAAAAACCATGATTTTTATGATTTTTGATCCTCAATTTTCGCCATCATATTCGTAATCAGCGCGTCCAAATACATAAGTATAAAAAATTTTAATAAAATGGGTGAATTTTCCTTTTCAGAACTTTATGCCAACTTAATTTTAATCTTTCTTTTTTTGTTTATTTTTTCGTGACTGTGGTTCTCGAAATACGTAGATGGCAAGAATGTGGAACGCATCCTTGGCATTTGCTTAACAGACGTTCGATCGAGATTCGATAAAGTATGTTTTTCAATATGTATGAAAAATAAGTAAACAAACAAACACTAGATGCTAGGAGCAACAGCGACGTCATAATGTGTATATAATACATCAGAAGTATGCACATTATAGATTCGAGGAGAGAGACGTCTGCATGGCGTCTCGGCTTTCTAGAACTTACTTATTCAAAGGTACATATATGTTTGTATGGTTTGTATCATACTCAGAGAGTAAGACTTGCGCTGAGGTGAATAAGAGAAGGTGGGTGGTTAGGTGGTTACAGGCTGCAGGAGAAGGTCGATTCGTCGTTATTACAAGACACCGTTACGCAACGGCTCTTCGAGCGGCACTTATAGGTTCCTCTGTACACTATTTAGTCGTAATTTATTTAGTCGTTATTTTATTTAGTCGTAAACTTTATCCATAGATATTTTCAAAATTCACAAGAAAGTTGCGACGATCTTTTTTAAAAGACAGGGAGTCAATCATTGTGCCGTGCGCAGGAATTCATGTTGGGGGGAGGGACTTTTTTTTCCAATAAATTATATATTATCAATTTGCTTGTCGTTTAATCATATTCACAACGCTTTCAATAAGACAAAATCGACATATTTTTATGATTAATTCATATGTTATAATAAAAAAATTTCCTTCAAACGATCATCTTTGATGTAAAATAAAATCTTATTTTTAATTTTAATTTGTAAATGGGGAGGGTTTGAACCCCCAATTCCCCTCCCCTTGCGCACGGCCCTGAGTCAATCATATAACTTTCCTAATTTTTCACCTCCATATTGCTTAAGGATTTTTAAAGAATTTCAAGGAATTTCAAAAAGTTTAAGTATTTTCAAAAGATGTTACAAAATTTCGTGTGGAGGGGGCACAGAAAAAGTCTTACTTTTGTCACAGCTTGTTTCTAGTACACCTTGAAGGCAAATGGTAAACAATGACGTCCCTATTTACCGACCGTATCATATATAGAATTTCTCGGGCTTCTCTTTGTAAACTAAAGAAGATATCTCGCTGAACATTTTAGAAATGACAGAAAATGTACCAGTGCATGGCGATCTTATCATTAAAGTTTATATTTATTTTAAATACTGCAATTTTAATTAATTTTAAAATTTTTAATGTAAGTGGGAACTCTTTTGTTTAAAAATAAGAATAAGCTGGATAAAATATGCATGGAACGGTCGGTAAATAGCGACGTCATAGTTTATCATTTTCCCTTACGGACATACCAGAGCCGTGCGTAGGAATTAATGTTGGGGGGGGGGTCGAAATATTTTTATGATTAATTAATATGTTACAATAGAAAAATTTCGTTGAAACGATTGTCTTTGACGTAAAATAAAATTTTATTTTTAATTTTAATTTTTCTATGGGGGGGGTGAACCCTCAACCCCCCCCTTGCGCACGGCCCTGGGACATACATATCTTTACCACAAGAGCAATTTAATTTTAACAAAACTTAACGGGAAATAGTAAAGGGAAATCACGGTAAATGGAAAAAAAAATGGTAAACGGAAATCATGAGATTTACAACTTTTGTGTGAAACATTTTTGGAATGTTGCATATTAGCTGATATAAACGCAATAAAACCATGAATTTCATGGTTTTTTTTTCATGGTTTCACCATGAAAATCAAATTTGCGCCAATTTTTATTATCATATTCGTAATGAGTACGTTAAAATAGATAAGTATGCGGAAATTAAATCAGGGGCGGATCCAGACAAGGGCTTTGGGTGTGGCCAGGGCCGTGCGCAAGGGGGGTGTTGGGGTTCAATCCCCCTATAGACAAATTAGAATTAAAAATAAGATTTTATTTTACATCAAAGATGATGAAATTTTTTTATTGTAACATGAATTAATCATAAAACTATTTCTACCCCCCCCCCCCAAAATGAATTCCTGCGCACGGCCCTGGGTGGGACCACGAAATAATTACCCTTCCCTCTCCACTCTCAAGGGTAGAGGTTAATAATAATTAAAAAATTACTTTATTTTATTATAAATTATTTAAATACTTTATTTATTAATTATATAAACATTATTAAGAAATGTTTAAATAGGAACCAAGTTTTTGTATTTATAAATTTAAATTTTTGGGGAGGGGCAAGAAGCTATGCCCTCTGGATCCGCCCATGGATTAAGTAATATCGGAGCATTTTGCTTTTCGGAACTCAACCGAAATCGATCCCCTCCTGTTTTACATTTTTCCGCCTCTATAGTCGATACCCTATTACTCTATAGTACTATACGTGACTATACGGGAGTTTCTAGTTAGTGGGAGCTAGAACATAATCAAGCTGCCAAGGGAGTCTGCATTTTGCTTAGCATGCGCAGTACGCAGGCGCAGGTGAGGCATGAGTGGTGGGAGGACACACTAGACTACTATAGACTTCACAGTCTTCCTCTACCGAGTAATAAGTGTAAGCAAGTGATAAAGAGAGATGTGTTTAGATAAGAAGGAATAGAGAAGGATAAGGAAAAATACTGGTATAGGTTGAGCCGGTAGAGAAAAGCCTCAGGGGAAAGGAAAGAATATTAAGGGAATGGTCAGGTTGACGACGCGACGCGACGATGGCGCTGAAAGATTGGTTTCGTCTTTCGTGCAATTTTAAGGTCATGTATTACTTATCCGATTCCTACCTTACGGACATTTTTTTCTGCAACGATACTTCTAAATTTAGTGAGATTTTTAGTATATAAAATTGAAAATTTCTGTAATTGAAGTTAAAGCATTAAGGTACGTTTATCTGGTCCTAAATATGTACATTTATGAAAAAAGAAATTCAAAATAATTTTTTTTATTTTTATAAAAATTTAAGACCAGATAAACATAACGTTAGCATATTTTCTTTAATTTTAGAAATTTTCAATTTGATATCTCATAAATTTAGAAGTAACGTTGCAGATAAAAAATGTCGGTAAGGTAGGGATCGGATAAGTAATAGGTACATGGCCTTAATGTTATAAAAAAATTCATTTTACAGCGAAAAAAAAAACTAATTTTGATTTACAGAATAATTTGACAAGAACAAAAAATGCAAACTCGAATAAAAAAAAAACTGATAATCAGAAAATTCCAAAATTTTGGATTTCGACTAGTTTTGACCAATACTACAATGCTATGTAGATCGCTTTTTTGGAATCGCACACTTTTTTTGTGTACCTGTGTTATACTTATAGATTTAATTTAATCTACCATGTATATAATCAAAATCTAGAGGCATGTGTGATCGGACATTTAGTTGAAAGGCTCGACGAGTATAAATGTGTTTATAAACGATCGTCGATCAAGAGTACAATAAGGAAATATCAATATGCAAGTAATGATGTGCGTTACACGCAGGAAGTTGACTCACTGGTCGAGGGTACATGCACTTGAGCTCGTGCGCATTTACAGTATACATATGACGACACTGGCTACGTGCAAATTGTTCAAACTCCCTACATAAAATTGTAATCACTTGAATTTCACTGACACTGAAAATCACAGATTACTTTAAATTATTGAAATTTTAATTGTTTTTTATGAACTTAATATATTCGAGGAACCATAATAAAAAAATTGCAGGTCATTTTTCTAGGATTTTAAGGAGTTAATAATTTGTTTATTTTTATGATTCATTAATTCTACAATTCGAAAATTATATATACATAATTCAATAAATAAATTCTTTAATTTGGCATTTAAAATTCGATATTTCTATTGTTTGTCAATTTATGTATTGGAGATTTATATTTTTTATGAATTTTGTGGTTAGTACCCTATTCCGGAATTTTTTTCATTTTTTCATAAAGCTTTAATAATACATTACGTATTAAAAATTGAAATTCAGTTAAGGGGATCTTCTAGTGTCAAAGCTGTTTTTTTAAAGCTTTTAAAAATTTTTTTTTTCTAATAAACCATTGCAATATAATAATTTATAATATGTACATCATTTTTATTCATATTTCAACAATCTTTGTGATTTTTTTTGAGCCAAAATGTATTAAATATAAAAAGTGGTACAACGCCCAACAGGACCACAAAAAAAGGAAAATGCTGCAACTGCTGCCATGATTCCGACCGTTTTGCTAATCTGAAATTAAAAAATCAAACATCATTTTAATTGTGAGACTTGAGGCTCTACATGGAAGCTAAATCAAGTCAAAATTCCAAAAATAATAATTTTTTTTACGCTTTAGAAAAAAAAGTTCAAATTT
Source organism: Synergus gifuensis (assembly GCA_904066015.1). Lineage (NCBI taxonomy): Eukaryota > Metazoa > Arthropoda > Insecta > Hymenoptera > Cynipidae > Synergus > Synergus gifuensis. Next base: position 504,330 of record CAJFCO010000437.1, read on the forward strand.
TCGCACTTTTTTGGGGTCTATTTAACTATTAAAAAAAAAGTTACGAAACAATCTTAATTATTTAGTTTCATCTGGTAACTATGTATGCACTAAAGATATATGTAAATTTGAGCAGAATCGGTTAATTAGTTTTTGAGATTTTATGGCTGCAGTTTGTAAAAATCGTGTTTCGAGAAAAACGCGTTTGAAAGTTATTGTATATAATTCATAATTAAAAAGTAATAATTTATATAATAATAAATTATATGTAATAATTCATAATTAAAAAATTCATAATTAAAAATTTTTTACCCTAGACACTAGAGGACCCCCTTAATGTATTAAGTATACACATTTCATTTTTATTTATTCCTCCAGAAATTGAATTTTCATTGAGGAAATTAATTCAATGAGAGTAGAGCTGTAGCTATGTTCGAAATATGAACCGCGTTCGTGATGTCATCAGCTCATTGCACCTGTATTATCAGATTACGCGCACAGCTGCCCCCGGGATCCTAGAGTACAGTTTATGAGCAGTTTATACTCAAACACTGTGTGCCTCGTTGTTGCAAACTATATCTTGTAAAAAGTTTTAAGTAATTTTGACATTTTAAAAATGATTTTAAGGAATTTTAATAGTCCTCATAGAATTTAAAAAAAATTTCAAGTCATTTTTGATTTTTAAACGATTTTGTGAGACTTTTTATTTCAAGAGTATTTTTTTTAGAGATTTTAATACACTTTAGGGAATTCTCAAGAATTTCACAAGATTTTTATGATTTGTAACAGATTTTGTAAAATAATTGTAAAGGATTTCATGGAATTTTAAATATTGTTGTGGAATTTTAAGAAATTTAAAGATGTTTCTAGGAATTTCAAAAAATTTCAGCGGATTTTAAGGGATTTCAACAGGTTTCCAATAAGAAAGATATTAAAAGATTTTAAAGTTCCTCGTGGAATTTTGAAATATTTCACGAGACTTAACGTTTACGTCAACGAAAATTTATTTTTTTTTGTAAAAACAACGAGACCTAAAATCTGATTGCTCTAAATGGTTCCATTCGATGTCAAAAGACACACAAAACAGTTTCAACCCCCTACCCCACTAGGATCACCCTCAAATCATCCCATAAGTACATAAAAAATTATAACAATTCCCCAAATTTCAAGACCTAAAATTTTATTCTTTGAAATAGTTCCATTTAATGCCCAAAGAAGCTCAAAACAGTTTCATCCATCTAACCCCGTAGGTTCACCCTCAAAATCAACCCCTAAGCACAAAAAAATCATAAATCCCATAACTTCGAGACCTAAAATTTTATTATTTCAAATGGGTTCATATAATGTTAAAAGAAGCCAAAAACAGTTTCACCCACTTAACCCTCTAGGTTCACCCACAAAATCAACGCTTAAGTACAAAAAAATCATTGTCATTCCCCTATTTCGAGACCTAAAATTTTATCGTTCCAAATGGGTTCATTTAATGTTCACAGAAGCCCAAAACAGTTAGGGGAATTACAATGATTTTTTTTTGTATTTAGGGGTTGATTTTGAGGGTTAATCTAGGGGGTTAGGTGGATGAAACTCTTTTGGGCTTCTTTGGACATTAAATGGACCCATTTGGAACGATAAAATTTTTGGTCTCGAAGTTAGGGGAATTGCAATAATTTTTTTTTGTACTTCAAGAGACTTTTAATACTTATTTGTCAGGGAGATTTCTCTGAAAGTTGAGGAAAAGTCAGGGAAATGTCAGAGAAATTGAAAAATTAAATTTACCGAAATTTACATTAAAAATTCCGAAAAAAAACACTGATGTAGGGTACGAAGTACTTCGTACCCCAAGTAGTGGATACTTCGTACCCTACATCAGTGTTATATTTACACTTTGTTTTTTCTGTGAGATCGGGGTCAGTTTGGTGCTTATGTTGGTTTTAAAATGGGATTATAAATGAGAGAGACGCGCGTTCGAATTCCGTGTAAGCTGGGGGTGTTCCATGTTCCATGTTCTCGTAAAATATCGATGGTGCGCAGGGCTAGGTAGATATGTAGATATAGATATAGGATACGATCTTGTGACCTAGATGGCTACGAAGCCAGGATGCTATAGACTGTTATGCTGTAATCTTATACCCAGCATTCTTTTGACAAGAAAAATTCCACTCGTTTCTCTACTCTAAATAAAAAATTGAATATTTTGAAAAAGTCATCAAAACTGATAATCTGAAAGCCAAATTTATTCAAATATCGTTGTCAATTTTCCAATTTATTAATATTTCAACTTGCAATTTTGATTTCACAGAGAATTGATAAGTTTATGTATTGTATATATGTATAAATATTTATGTATTAATAGTATTATTATTACTTCAGATTTATAATGAAAATAGTGCAAATGGGTTAAAGAAATAAACATATTTTGACTTCGAAATTTAAAAAATAAAAAAAGATTTTATTTGTTTTAAGAAGAGAGAGCGTCACTCGAATTTGAACGAGAGGTTCACGCGCAGCTGCAAGTAGTGAAGCGTGCATATAGTCAGACGTGCTTTTAGAGTCGAGAATTTTCCAACCATACTTTCCTAATCTATTTTTCAATCCTACTTTCCTACCCTATTTTCCAACCCTATTTTCTAATCCTATTTTTTTCACTTTCCTACTTATTTTCCAACCTTACTCTTTCAAATCCTTTTGCTTCCTCATAATGAGTCTAAAGTTCCTAACGCTAACAAATAATGAATAATTTTTTTTCAAACGTACAAAAGCTACTATTTTATAACAGAAAATACTTGCGTACAACCCTAAGAAATGCCTAAAGTAGTTTCAACCCCTTAGCGCATGAGGAACTCACCCCAGTCACCCCTAAATATTTTTAAAATTCTAAAATTCACCCTAATTTAAGAATACACCATGTTTTTGTTGATACGGTTTTAAATTGATGCCAAAGGGGCACACAAAAAGTTTCAACCCCTCAGCGCATATGGAATTCAACCCAGTCACTCATAAATATTTACAAAATTCAATAAAATCACCCTAATTAAAAAAAAATACTTCAGGTTTTTGCTGGTAATGTTTTCAATTGATGTCAAAAGGGCATACAAAAAGTTTTATCCCCATGATGACTCATGTGCAACTCACCCCATCCCAGTTACCCCTAAATATTTTAAAAATTCAATAAAATCAGTCAAATTAAAAAATATGTAGGTATTTTTAAGTTAAAAACATTATCAGCGAAACCTGGCGTATTTTTTCAGGGTATCTACATTTCAGGGAAATGCGAGTAGTTGTCAGGAAAAATAGAAATTGACATTTATGCTAACTATGTTATTTTTGTCGTATTGTATATATATATATATATATATTATAGTTGATTTAACAGATTGTTGAAACTTTACAAGGATTTCGAAGGATTATAAAGAATTTCCAGACACTCTTTGAAATTTTTTGGTTTTCTAATGATTTCAAAAGATTTTTACGTATTTCAAAGAATTTAAAACTTTTTAATGAATTTATAAAGGATTTTAAGAAACTTGGAAGAGTTTTAAGAAATTTTAAGGGATTAAAATATTCCCGTGGAATTTTAAAGGATTTTAAAAGGCTTTTAACAATTTTTGATTTTTTTAAAGTGATGTTAAAGGATTTAGTTGAAATTTTAAAGAATCTCACAAAATTTTTATGATTTATAAAATATTTTGTAGAATTTTATGGAATTACAAGAGGTTTGCAAGAATTTCAGGAGATCTTTATGTATTTGAAGGGATTTTAAAGTTTTTTGTGGAGGTGTAAAGAATTATAAGAACCTTGATAAAATTTAAAGAATTTGTGACATTTTTAAAATGATTTTAAGGGCATGTGATACTGTACCATAAGAGCCAATTAGTTAAACCAATTATACATTCATAATAATAAATATTTTTACCTAATAAGAGTCAATAAACCTTCGTTTCATGTAGACGAAGGTTTATTGACTCTTATTAGGTAAAAATATTTATTATTATGAATGTATAATTGGTTTAACTAATTTGCTCTTATGGTAAAGTATCACATGCCCTTAAGGACATGTGGTAATTACCATAAGAGCAAATTTAGTTTCCGCAACTTTACGTTCGCAATTATAAATATTTTTCTTTAAAACTAATAGGCCATTTACACTCAAAGCTCTTATTAGCGACGCTCTTGTTAGCGGTTCCGTAGAATTGGCGGTAGTATATATAGTTGGTAAGGGGTTCCGTGGGATGGGAAGGGTGCCGTCTCGAACTCAGCAGTGGAAACACAGGTAAATATGTCCCTGACTTTTTCACGCTTCCAATACGCCCGTGTTAGTGGCCGACCAACCGAGCTGGCCACTAATAAGAGCTTCGAGTGTACCTCCGTTTCTTACAGACGGAGGTAAATAGCCTAGTTTTAGCAAAAAATATTAATTATTCAGAGCGTACTTTCTAAATCTGAATCAGCGAAAACCATACCAAATCAGTGAAATTCGCTGATGAATCAGCGGAATTGCTCTCATAGAGGGCGTGATATTCACTGATTCATTAGCGAATTTTACTGATTTGGTATGGTTTTCGCTGATTCAGATTTAGAGAGTAAAGTTGCGGAAACTAAAAGCTCTTAATTAAGACATGTCCTTAAGGAATTAAAATATTCCTCGTGGAATTTAAAAAAAATTTCAAAAATTATTTTTGATTTTTAAAAGATTTTGTGGAATTTTCTATCGACTTGTGAAAAGCATCTTGAACGTTTTCTATTCTCAGAAAACCACGATAATTCCAAAACAAAAATAGGCATTCTGAAATATTCGTCTCTCTTTAAATCCGCAGTCAAAAATAGGGGTTACCATTTTAAAAAATCGTCTTGATCTTCAAATGACTTTGAAAATCGACCTAAATGTCAAACGTAGTATAGTACCGTTAAAGAAACTATATGATCATTTTTAATTTTAAGGGATGCAGTATGGCGAGGTCCAAATGCTCGGGGAGGTTGAAACTTTTAGTGGGTCATTTATTGGGTTGTATACAAGTATTTTTCATCTGAAATTTTTGTATCTGGCATGTTTTAGAAATTTTTTTTTTTTTTTTTTTTTTTGATTTTCTTTTATCGTAATCGTTGCAAAACAAAGCTTTTTTAACTGCTTGAATAAACATATCTATTAATAGATCATTTGTACAATTTCGTCACATCGGCATAACAATATTATACAGTAGTATGGCATACAATCATACATGAATGGAGAGTATGACGTTGTAGTATACCTAAGTATAGACGAGAGGGCGTGTCGACGACTCTCGGTTCTCTGCCACGTTATTCAACTCGATTTTTACTCTTTTATGCTCTAAAAGTGATCGTGAGTTTAAACTTTCACCGAAATTTCATTCGAAATTCTCCTTAGAATGGGCATTGCAATTGCATATTTTATTATTGAATATTGTACACTGAAAAAAAGATTTTTAGATTCAAAGAAGTGCATTTCTTTGACAAAACTCCTTTGAGTTAAAGCATTTTATTATTTAATGTAATTTAATGTAATTGATTAGAACGTTGTATTAGACATATTTAGCAACTGAGGAAAGTTTAATTGAACCATTTTTAAAAATAACAGAAAATGTATGAATTACAAAGCTTTCTCTATGTGAGGAAGCAATAAAAATGATTTCAATGTTCATTCGTGAGATAAAAATGATGACAAATGGAAACTACGCTAATTCGGAAACGTTTAAATATCATTTTTTTTGCATGTAAAAAAATTTCTCTGATGGAGGAATTAATTCACCTGAAATGAAATACATTTTATAGAATTATGCATACTTTTATGAAATTTATAAAATGGTATCGTTATGGAAGACTTGATAAGAGTAATAAATAAATTTAATGAAAAATGAAATAAAATTTAATGAAAATGGTCCATCATTCCGCAGCAATGCTTTTAACATCCCTCAAAGCGTCCTCCATTTTCTCTCGATTTCAACGAATTCATACGTTCACTTTTCTGGTGATTAAACCCGTTTGTGTTCTGGCCAGAGCAAAACGAAATCTGGCCTCGCGAAAGAGAATGGAGACCAATTTTCTACACGTAATAGCCAATGAACTCTCTGGTAGATTGGTAGACAGGGCGATACTCGAGCGTTCGCTGTATCGTTTAGAAGTTTTCTATGCCAATTTTCAGGAATGTATATTAATTAAACAATTAATTTATTTCATTATGCACTACTTTACTTTTTGACCTTTTCTTTCTTCTTGGGAGCTAGGCACGGCATGAATATTCCCCAAATTCTATTTTCCATAATATTTCATCTTCCGAAAATTATTTTTGTCGAATAGCAGTTTTTTATAATTCTTATGGGCCATTCCATCCAAAAATTACAACCGAGAATCTTTTTCACGCAAAATGTCTTTTTTTGGGGGTGTTCTTTGATCAAAAATATTGAAAAAGTATTTTTTTTTTATTTCGACATAACATGCAAACTTTTCAAATTACAAGTTTTTAAACATCTGGAGTAGAAAAAATTGAAGATTTTTTAAAATCTTACAGTTGGTGAACTATTTATTATAAAACAATGAAATTTTTAGGTAAATTCAACGATTACCTATACTTTACATATAGCGATGAATGAAAAAATTATTCATTTTTTTAATATAATAAATAGATATGCAATTGTTTTAAATAAATGGCATTTACGGAACCGGTATCGGAGCTATTAGAGACAGATATGACAAGTATAAGAGAAAATCTGTTTACAGCGAGGGGTTCACGGAAAAAAGAAAATAGCTGAATTTACCATTTAAAATAGTCAACTTGCGCTCTGAACGCATTTTTCCTGGAATTTAGTAAGTTTTACTATTTCAAATTGTAACTCTTACAAAATGAAAAAGCAGGGTTTGCAATTATCTTAGCAAAAATTACCATTTGAAATAGTAAAATTTACTAAATTCCAGGAAAAATGCGTTCAGAACGCAAGCATTATTTTAAATGATAAATTCAGCTATTCTCTTTTTTCCGTGTTAACACCTGGTGAAATCAGGTGAAGTCCCATAAAGTCATTTGAATTCACGTGAATTCACTTGAATTTTCTTGAAATCTCCTGTGAAGTCAGTCAAACTTTTGAAGTCATTTGAATTCATATGAAGTTACATGAAATCACATGAATTCACTTGAAGTTATGTGAATTCATCTGAATTTTCTTGAAATCTCTTGAAGTCAATGAAACTTGGTCGAGTTTTCAACCCCTCGTGTAGAGTAGATTTGAATAGCATGTATGTATTTTCAAAATAATTGGAAATTTCTGTCTTTTAATTGAATTAATGTATACGTTGATGATGATGATGATGATAAGTTGTTAATCTCTCCTAGCATTGTTGTCCAGCGATGCACGGCAAAAGTGAAATCAAGCTTCCAATCCGGACGTTCTTGTAGCGGGAAGATGGGGGGGGGGATTCGCTGCGCAATGGTGACACCGGGCAACATTTGCCATTCTTGGATCAAGAGGTGCGTGGTGGGTGCGTGCAATGGCACACGCCTCTTACTATTACGCAACCATTTTTTGCTACTGTATCGTTATTCGATAGAAGATGTCCATGATTTATTTTGTACAAGTATGTGGAATTTTTTCGTCACATATATTTTATAGATATTTATTATTATTATTATTATTATTATTATTATTAATTTTAAAGTTTTTTGTGGAATTCGAAAGAATTTTAAGAAGCTTGTAAAAATTATAAGTAATTTTGTCAGTTTAAAAATGATTTTAAGGAATTTTAATAGTCCTCATAGAATTAAAAAAAATTTCAAGTCATTTCTGATTTTTAAAAGATTTTGTGAGATTTTTAATTTCAAAATTTTTTTTTAGAGTTTTTAATTCACTTTAGAGAATTTTAAAGAATTTCACGAGATTTTTATGATTGGTAAAAGATTTTGTAAAATAATTGTAAAAGATTTCATGGAATTTTAAATATTGTATAGTGGAATTTAAAAATATTTAAAGATTTTTTTAGGAATTTCAATATGTTTCCAATAATTTAAAGAAATTTTTGTGTATTTTAAGAGATTCTGAAAATTCTTTATGGAATTTTGAAGGATTACAGGAAGTTTTAAGAGATTTTTAGGAATTTTAAAAGATTTTGAAGTTTTTATTGGAATTTAAAGCATTTCAAAGGATTTTGAGGAATTTAAAAAAGATTCGTGAAAATTGAAGGGATCTCATGAAATATTAATAAATTTAAAGAGATCTTTAAGGAAGTTTAGGGAATTCAAAGAATTTTAAGGATTTTTAAAGTTCCTTGAGAAATTTTAAAGGATTTCACGAGATTTTGATGATTTTCTAAATATTTTGTTGAGTTTTAGGGAATTTTGAAAAATTTTCAAAAATTATAAAAGTTTTTTTTACGTATTTCAAGTGATTTAAAAGTTTTTCGTGAAACTTAAAAGGAATTTAAGAAACTTGTACAGGAATTTTAAGAGATTTTAACGAATTTTAAATATTCTCATAGAATTTAAAAGGATTTTAAAAGGCTTGTAAGAATTTTAAGAAATTTTAAGAGATTTTTATGATTTTCTAAAGATTTTGTGGAATTTTAGGGAATTTGGAAAGTTTTCAAATATTATAAAGGTTTTTTTTACGTATTTTGAGGGATTTAAAAGTTTTTCGTGTATGAATGCTTTTATGTAAGTAATTAAAAATTTATACTCGATCAACAATTTGTGTTGATGCCAATTCCTTAAAAAATGTGAGACGAATTTTTTGTATTCTACTTTTTGTGTTTAGTTGTGTTACTGCACTTCTGGTGAGACCTTCAAAGTGGAACGGAAGCATGTGTTCACAATAGCATTTCAGGTCGACTGCATTGATGAATTCTGAGGAAAACAATCCGTTCTTCTTTTGTGTTGAATACTTGCTTAAATATATATTTAATAATTATACAAATATAATATACATATATCTATGTATATTGTATAATTAATATAAATATTTATAATCAGAGGAAACTATTAGTGCATCGTTTCTTTTTTCTTATAATCGTTTTTTATACGATTAATTTTGCATTAATTTAATTATTAATTTTGAAGGAAGGACAAAAAAGTTCGAGCTGATTTTTTGTATTTCAGAAAGTTTTTTAGGACTCAGATGGAAAATATTTCGAGCAATTTTTAGGATGTCAAGAATTATTTAAACTCACTGAAATCCGGTATTAAATCCCTGGAAATTTTTTCAAAATATTAAGGTTTTTGAATTTTTTTAAAATTTCTTTAAACTTTGAAATTCGTCATTAAATCTATTGATTTTTTTTTGTATAATTGCTTAAAATATCTTGTAAATCTCTGAAAATCTATTAAAATTCTTCATAATCCTAAAAAACTTTTGAAATTATTAGAAATTTCTTAGAATTTTAATAATAATAATAATAATATCCAAAATTTTTTAATATTATTATTGTTGAACAGTCGCATAGTTTCATTGTCATATCGTTCAAGCCTCAGTTGGTCGATTGGTTTCGCCTTGTGCTGAAGAGCATTTCACTTTCTCCTCCTTGAAGACAAGCTATATTCGAGGATGCAGGTCGTTACGCCGATGCTATGACCCCGAAAAAGCGGCATTATTCATAAATAATAACCAGAATATTAAGTACGCCCAGTCTTCTAATCTAGAATGGTTCAAAATAACATTTTTTAAAAGAAAAGTCTTTAAATTGTGTTCTAAAATCTGAAATTATTATGCAAGTAATTTTTGTTTAAATGATATATATTTAAACTCAAATTTTATTTTCCGAACCATCCATTCGTGAAACGTCAGTCTGAAAATGGAAGAAAACGAAGTAGAAGTTTCGAAATTCAAAGTTTTTTATTGGGTTTTTGCTGGGTTCCATTGGGGGTGGTTTTTAAGGGTTCTCGAGATCGTTCTCACCCCCTCTATTATTTTGGGGATTATTAAAGAGAATTTTCCACGTTTCGAAATCCGATGTTTTTTATTGGGTTTTTGGATTTTAAGTCGATTTAGTGATGTTCGAAGAGTTTTTTATCACTAGGGGTGGTTTTCCACCCTCGTAATTAACAAGTTTGGGATTTTTTTTGTATATAATGTGTTTTTAAGTTACCACAAACTATTCTCACCGAGAAGAAAGGAAAAAAAAATGTTTTTCATCGTTCATTTGAACGTTCAGAACTATTCAGTCAGTGTTGAATGAAAATATATGTGGCCAGGAATGTTTGGAAGGTTGGATAAGGAAGTAGCCCCAAAAAGAGGGCGTGGTTAATTATAGTATGCATTTTCTACATTTTCTTGTTTTCTTTTTGTTACAGGTAAGTCTACTTCTTTCCCGGTGGAAATTTCCCCATTTGTCCTTATTTAAAGTTGGATACTAACTAGAATCCAGCTAGACATCCTAATCAGAAAAACCTATAGAGGAAGTGATTGGGTATAATTGGTTTAAATAATTTGCTCTTATGGTAAAGTATCACATGCCCTTAAGCGATGTTTGGAATAAAATTTTCCAATATGAACGACTAGAGGATATCGGAAGCTGTATATTATGTACGTATATAGTGAAGTCTATTAAAACACCAATTAGCTCTTCCTAGACGCTACGTGAAAGCTCTTTGCTGTTGCAAATTCGATATTGAGACGCTACCACTTTGACGTCTAAAGACGAATGGAATGAAAGCTTTTCAGTAAAGATCGAAGTCATACCAGACCAAGATGCTCTCTAGAGATTGAATTATTATTACTTCCTTTATAGAGAATATAGGGGAAGCCTTTTAGTGGTGACAAAATCAAATTTCAAAAAACAGTTTTTTTTAAAATATATTTCAAGGAGAATGTGGGGATCAAGAAGAGCGTGTGTCATACACTCAGAAAAAAGTTTGGTTGATTCAACAAAAATTTGGTTGGATCAACCAAATAAATGCATTGCTATAGGGTCAATCAAATGTTTGGTTGATTCAACCAAATTTTTTGGTTAATAAAGTTTGGTTGACTGTACAAAATATTTTGGTTGATCCAACCAAATGTTTTAGTTGATCAAACAAAATATTTTGTTTGATCCAACGAAATTTTTTTGTTGATTTAAAAAAAAAGTTTGTTTATATTCAAGAAGAAATAAGACCGTTTCAGGAATTTTTTCACATCGTGGCTCATATTTTATTTAATATTCTTTAACCTATTTAATGGAAATGAATATACACTTTCATCAAATAGGTTAAAAAAAATTAAATAAGGCATGAGCCACGATGTGGTCTTACATTAATTAGGATACATATAAATTAATAAATCGTTAATTTTTTAAGGACATTTTATAATTTATTCTGAAAATGCTACATTATGCAATCACATTTTTCAGTCTTTATATAATCAGTCTCAATAAATTTTATATCTAAAAGAATGTAGACTAAAATTATATATTATAATTATTATATGTTTTAATTTGCACTTTATAACTATACATACCTTTGAAATACACACTTTATGTATATCTTAAATCTCCGCGAAGTATTTTCAGTTAAAAATTTTAAACTTTCGTTTAAAGTAGTTTCTAGTAGTTTTTAAATTCTTTCTTATTCTAAATAAAATTCTTTTTACATTAAGACACTTTTATGAATCAACCAAACATGCTCAAACAAATAATTACTTTGAATTGAACATATGAAATTGTTGCGTTTTTTCAAAGGAACCAAATGTTTAGTTGCGTTGACCAAATTTTTTAGTTGCAACAAGCAAACTAGGTTAAACAAACTGTTTTGTTGAATCAACCCAATCTTTTCTCTGAGTGTATGCGAATCAAGGAGGGCGTATGTTACGTATAGGTTAATAAGGGCGTGTATCACGTGGGGTCGGCAAAAAAGAAAGTAATGTTTATTTAATTGTTCAAAAAGGCTGTTTATAGATGTACGTTTTCATATTCTTTACCACTTGCCAAAGTTTCAGCGAAAAATATTCATTATTTGTCGAGAGAATATGCAATTCGCTCAAGTCGGATTTAAGAAGAGTTTCAACGGTTCGTATAAAAAGAAATAAAAAGGCAGTCGCAAGACCAATAGTGTAGATTCTCTGGCATAACGAGAACGGGAGTTTATTGACAATCTCGTCATCGTTTGAAGCATTCTGTTGTGTAGAATTAATCGAGAGACCTGCAGGTGGAATTCGCACAGGCCGTATAGTGAGTACGTCGACCTCTGTCATCGATCCTAGCTGCTTTTTCCTTGTTTTCCTCTTTTTTCGTTTTCCACTTCCGTCTTGTTGTTTTTGTTTTTGTTTTTTTTTCTCGTTAACATATCTCGCGAGAAACCTTCCTTGTCCCTCTTTTTCCAGGTTCGACCGTATGAAAAGCTGAGCGAGTCAAATAAAATTGGATGCTGAAATTGAGATTCTTTTATACAGAGAGAGGAGAAGTTCCTTCAGTAAAAATTCTTCTTTTTTACATTCTACTCAGAGAAGTTTAAATTTCTGTCGATAATTTCGACTTGTGGTTTTTCATCGAACTTTATGTTTTTTTTTTCTTTTCTCTTTCTTTATAGCCAGCCTTATTCGACAAAAATACAAAATGTAGAACATTTTGAAATTTTTTTAAAAAATTTTTGTTTTTTTTTTTAAGATGTTTGAAAGTTTTATGTTCCTTTCTGGATAGATTTCGAAGAGCTTGACAAATTATCATGGTAATGCTTTTCGCTCAGAAAATAATTAACGCAAAGTTGTGAAATTTACAAAGTTCAACTTAATTTACCGAAATTTAAAATTTCGGAAACACAAAATTCACGAAAGAAAATAATATTATAATTAGGAAACTTAAAATTCCCAAAATTTAAAGTTATGGAAATTTTGAATTTCCGAAAATATGTAATTCCCGAAGTTCAATATTCCCGAAATTTTTGATAAAAATTTATTTCTAAAACTTTTGTTTAAAATTGCTCTTAAAAATTTTGACAAAAAATATTTTGGAATTAAATTTAAAATAAAAATTTCGGGAACTTTATAATTTCGGAAATTTAAAATTTCGGTATTATTATATTCTATTTCGGAAACTTTTATTTTTCGAGAATTTTCAACTTCGGTAATTTTAAATTTCAATTTTCAATGATTTTCAATTAAGGGAATTTTAAATTTTTAGTAAATTTATTAATTTACGTGAATCCAAAACTTTAAATCTCTTAAAATTTCTGAAAAATCTCATGCACATATTTTATTTTAAATCCGTTACAAATTCCTTAAAATTCTATGAAATCTCTTGAAATGTTATATTTCCTTAAATATGGTACTGAAAAATACCAGAAATTCTATGCAATTTCTTTATTACGGTTTTCGAACAGAAATTAGGTAATTAAGAGAGTTGAGCCTTTTGCAAAATTGAAAGAAATCCAATTTTGAGCTAAAAACGAGGCAATATACAAAAAAAAGTATAAAGGACTATTTTATAGTTTTCCAAAAAAAAATATTGAAGTTAACGAAAACAGAATTAACTATTTTCGATTCGAAATGCACACTTTTCGCCATATTTGAAGTATTTCCGGACCTTGTAGAGTGAAAGTTTGCGAGTCAAAAGATTTTCTCCCATTCTCACAAAAGAAAGCAGAAGCTGATCCATGGAATAAGATTGGCAGGGCTCAGAAAAGAAAAATGAAATTAACTCAGAAAAAAATTTGTTTGATTCAAAGAATGTAATTCATCATCTTAAAAAATTTTTTTTTAATTCAAACAAATTTTGTTTAATTCAAAGATTCCAAACAAATTTTAAAAAGTCTTAATTCAAGGAATTGCAAAGAATTTAAAAAGTTTCCAGAGATTTCGAGAGATTTGCAAATATTTTACGGGACTTAAGAAGTCTGCAATTTAAAAATATTTCAAAATATTTTACAGGGTTTTTAGAGATTCAAGGCATTTTAAAAGATTCATAGGATTTTCAAAAATTTTACAAGATTTTTATAAGCATTTAAATTTTAAATCTTTCAAAGATTACACGTAATTCAAAGAGTTTCAACTTAGTGGAACAATATTTTTTTTTACCGAAAATCCAAAATCCCGAATGTAACAAAATGTCGAAAAAATTATTCCTGAAATTTAAAATTCCCGAATAAAGATAATATTACCGAAAATATTTATTAAAGACAGTAGAAAATTACCGTTTAAAATTCTCGAAATTTTAATTATTTCAATTTCCCAAAAATATTTAAAAAAAAACGAATTTTCAAATTTCCGAAAAAACAAAAATATATAATTTTTTAAAGATTAAAAATTTGTGTTTAAAATTTTTGTTAAATTTCTATTTAAAATTTAAAAGATATTAGATATTATTAGATAATTATTAGATATTCTAAAAAGAAAATTTTTAAGAGAAAAGTGTAAACAAAAATTTTGAGGAAATTTTGAACACAAGTTTTGTACGAAAATGTGAAATTTTTCTAAAAGGAATTTTTAAAAATTAATTTATCTTAATCTTGAATATATAATTTAATTGTAAGCTGTAAAAAAATACGTAGCAAACAATATTCTCTAGATTTGAAAAGAGAAAGAATGTTATTCTGCAGATGTCTGACTATATACTTACTTCAGCTACTTCATGTCTTTCACTTTCGAAATCTCATACATAACACGAAACCAAAGGAGCGGTTTCTTCAATCCAGCGTTATTTTAACATTTTTATTTAAAGATTCTGAAAGTCTTGATTTTTTGGTTGGGTAACTCCAAATCGTTTAAAATTCTAAATTAATGAATTTTGAATTCCTTGAAATCCCATGAAATCTCTTAAAATTTCTGAAAATCTCATATAATTTTTTGAAATCCATCACGAATTCCTTAAAATTCCTTGAAAATCCATAAAATCTCTTGAAATGTTAAATTTTTGGAAATACGTTAAAATTACAGAAATTCCTTCGAATTTCTTGAAATCTTTGAAATTCTTCATAATTCCTCAAAATCTGTTGAAATCCCTTCTAATTCTTGAAAATTCAATGTAATTTTTAAATATTTTTTGAAATCGCTGAAACTTTCTTCTACTTTATGAAAGCTCTTCAAGTTCCGTAAAATTGTATTGCATAATATTTTAATATTCTCTAAAATCTCTTGAAATTCTTTAAAGTCTTTGATATTTCTTCAAATTCTTTAAAATATTTTAAATCTTTTTAAGTCGGTTTAAATCGGGTTTGAAATTCTTTAAAGTCATTAAAATGTCTCGTAATTTTATGAAATGTCTTGAAAATCTCAAAACTTCTTAAATTTTTTTCAAAATTCATTGAAGTAACTTTAAATATATTTAAATAACTTTAAGTTTATAATTAATAAAAGGGCGGCTATTTGTTTGCAAACATAAAAAGTTACATTTTTGAAAAACCCAAATTTTGTTTAAATCTTTAAATTATATATATATATATATATATATATATATATATATATATATATTATATATAATATCTCATATATTATATATCTCATAAAGCTGTAGACGGTATTACACGTTAGGCGGATAGGATGAACGAGTTATATCTGATGCTTCCGACGGGAGTTAGGACCGAAGGTAGCCTGAAGTCAGGATAGGAAAAAGGGCCTCTATTACATGCCATGGGGGATGAGAAGGCAATCTGTCGGCTAAGCCGCCTCTTATTACCTCGGCACCGCTGTCACACTGCCGACAAAATCCGCGTGAAAATATATAACTACCCAACACGCGCACAAATATAAGGTGGAGCATCTTGTGATATGCCAAAATTGTAAAAGAAAAATGTCCTGGAAACTAGAACCGCAAACTAAAAATTTCAAAAAAATGGAAGTTGTGTTACATTGTGCTAGATTTCTGCTCATTTGTGCCGCAAACGATTTTTTGAAAAATTCAAAATTACGACCATAATTAATGATTGTTTTTTTTTTTTTTTTGGTAGAGCCGCAAGTTATTTTTAACTTTCATATAAAAACTCAAAATCTAAACTCAAAAATCTCAAAATTATTAAATTTTGAAAAAATAATACTTGTGATGAATTGTGCTTGAGAAATTAAATTAAATTAAAACTCAAAACCAGAAACTCAAAAAACCTACAAGTTTCAAAGTAATTAGATTTTGAAAATATAAAATTTGTGCTGGGTTGTGCTTGAGAAATACAATCACTTTTCCCTCATACAAAATTCTGTATGACCAATAGGTCTCAAGTTAAAACTCAAAATCTAAACTCGAAAATTCCAAAATTGTCAAATTTTGAAAAAATAAAATTTGTGCTGGGTTGTGCTCGAGAAATGCAATCTCTTTTTCCTTTTGCAAAATTCTGTACGACCAAAAGTTCTGAAATTAAAACTCAAAACCCGAAGGTATAGTTTTTATTAAAGACGGTCCTGGTTTACGATCCACCCTCCTCTCACCATTTCTTTCGTTTTCGTTTCTCTCACTTATCGTTCCCAAGTCGGACAAGTTTTAACGACTGAATCCGATCGAAAGCCTTGCTGGCTTGAAGTTTCCGGCAAATCGTGAACAATTTCCGTCGCCAGTGAGCGCGTTTACACCCAAAGCAAAATATTACGTTTTTTTTATTTTAGTTAAAAAAAAAAAAAAACTTAATGTACAACAATCGAACTTCACAAAGTTTTTCTAAATTGTAGACCATTTACTTTCTATCTTTTCTTCATAATTTTCATAATATAACAAAATTTTGATTGTTTTTCACAGTTGGATTAATTTTTGGGGTGAAGCCCTCCCCCTCCAAAAAAATAACCTTGTTCTTAAGAAGATAATATATTTTAAAAGCCGTTTTATTCTTGGATAAATATTTTATGTTCGAGACTCTTTAAATTCAAGAATTCTGTCGCAAGATTAAAAATTTATATTCAAGAGGGTAAATTTGAACCTTAGGTAACCTCGTGGTTTCCCAAGAAAAAGTATAGCTCGACTGCTTATGTAAAAAGTCCACGGGAATTTTTACCACAAGGGAGGGAAAAAGTGTGCAAGTTTACATTGAAATTTTCTATGTAATGAAAGTGTAATAAAATACAAAAATAATATAAACAATATAAATACAATGGAAACAATCGTTAAAATATATTACCAAACAATTAAAACGCCTAATTTTGAATCATTCTATTCATCAAGAATCTTATGACTCATAAATTGTCCACCAGAAGGCTAAAGTTCGACTTTCTCACAAGCTGTGACACACCCACAAAAACTATATTTATCGGCTGGAGTTCGTTTGCCATTTCAATTTTCTATACTCTAAACACTTGAAATTTCTTGAATTCCATATTTTCTTTAAGTACCTATTTAGGAGTTAGAAAATTAAAAATTGTTTTTTTTTCGCGAAAGTATCACCACTTGTGAGAAAGGTGAACTTTATGCCCTCTGGTGGATAATTTACGAGTCTAATTAAATCTTTCCCTCCTAATCCTTAAATGTATTAAGTCCACTGGAATCTCGTCGGTAATGTGACTTTTTATGAAATACTGACAATCTTAAATCCCTGAAATAATTACCCAGGTCGCGAGTTTGTCACAAAGTCAATTTACTCAAGTGGTAGCATCTCGGGGTATCTCGGGGTCAGAAGACCATCTTCGGGTTTATACAGAAGCGACTTTGCCGGGTTGCCATCCGCCCGCGGTCAAAACTCATTCTCTCTTTCTTCTTTACGTCTCTGGATTTGTATCTTGCTCTATATCCAACTGTTCGCCCCCCCCAGCCCTTTCTCGAAAACCTCTCCGTATACTCTCTGAGTCTCTCACCTCTCACCCTTTGGCGGCTCCGCTTGAAGTTCTTACGCCACTGGGATCGATATCCCAGGAGGCCAAACAGTAAACAGCCGGTTGGTCAGGATGGAACCGGTGGGGGTAGTGAGGAGGGGGGGGGGTGATGGTGTGGGGTTGTAGGCTATACGTGTTACGATGCACACTGTACTGAAATACGAGATGAAAGCACTCACCTTTGGGACATTCCAAATCGAAGATTTCAACATGATTTATCAATCCTTTTAGTCTCTTCTCATTGTTGTAAAAAAAACCGGGAAGCAGAAGTCCTGAAAATTACCTACGATCAGTAAAGTATCCTGAAGTCTCTTACAGTCATTAGAATTCTTCTGAAGTCTCTTGAAGTCATTAGGAGTCTTCTGAAGTTTCATCAAATCAATATAAGTCCTTTAAAGTGTTTTTAAGCCAATGGAACTTTTTTGAAGTCACCTGAAGTCTACTGAAATCACTTGGAAGTCTTTTTGAGTCAGACGACGTGTCATGAAATCACTAGAAATCTTTTGAAGTCATATTAATTATTCGGAAATCTCTTGCAGTCACTATAATTCTTCTGAAGTCTTATGAAATCACTTGAAGTCTTTTTGAAGTCATCTGAAGTCTCATGATACCACTCAAAGTCTTTTGAAGTCGCATTAATTAGTCGGAAGTATCTTGCAGTCACTAGAATTCTTCTGAAGTCTCATAAAATCACTAGCAGTCTTTTGCAGTCCCATTAAATATTCGGAAATCTCTTGCAGTAACTTGAATTCTTCTGAAGTCATTAGAAATCCTCTAAAATCTTATGAAATCACTAGAAGTCCTTTGAGGATTCATTAAGTCGCTCTTTTGAAGCCACCCGAAGTTTCATGAAATTACTAAAAGTCTTTTGAAGTCAAATGAAGTTCTTAGACGTATTGTGAAGTTATTTTTTATCGTTAGAAGTCTTTTGAAGTCACCTTTAGTCTTGTGCAATCACTACAGGACCTCAGAAGTCTCATTAAATTACTAAAAGCCTTCTGCAGTTACCTGTAGTCTCAAGCAGTTACTAAAGGTCCTATGAAGTCATATGAAATCACTAAAAGCTTTCTGAAGACTTTCTGCTGTCTCTTGAAATCATTAGAGGTCCTCCGAAGTCTAATGAAATCATCAGAAAGCTTCTAAAGGTTTATTCAGTCTCGCGAAATCATTTGAAGTCTTCTGAAGTCTCATTAAATCACTAGAAGTCTTCTGATGTCTCATGAAATCACTTAAGGTCCTCAGAAATTACTTCAAGGCGTGTCTTCAATGCCTTTAGGATCTTTTATTGACTTTAGAATACTGAAGATGACTTCAAACGACTTCTAGTAACTTCACGAGACTTCGGGAGACTTTAGATGACTTCAGAAGTCTTCAAGTGACTTCTTGAGACTGAGGGTGACTTCGGAAAACTCTTAGTTACTTCAGGACACTTTGAAAGTCTAGTAATTACTCCATGAGACTTCAGAAGACTTCCAGTGACTATCAGTGACTTCAAAATACTTTAGTGAGTCACTTCAGAATACTTAAAGTGAATTCTAGGAGAATTCAAAAGATTTCGGAGTACTTAATAGACTTCAGGTAACTTCAGAAGACTTCTTGTGTTTTCCATGAGACTTCAGGTTATTTCTGAAGACTTCTAGTGCCTCCCTTCAGTCAACCACTAGAATTGAAAAACAGTTTTAAAGCTGACATATTCCCTTTTCTGAAGATTATATCTTTCCCTATGAAGAAACCTCTTCTCACATCATCACAGTTGCTTTTAGTCTGAAAACCGTTGGTTTCCGGTTCAGAAGGATAGACTGAAAGAGAGTGCTCTCAGTTGCGGCAGGTATACTCGTATACTTTGGCAAAGGCTTCACTCCTATCACTCCCACTCCTTTTCTACCCCTTTTTTATTACGCTACACCGAGAAAAACCCACTGTCGTCTCTCTTTCAGCTCCCGTGTTGGTGGTACGAGACAGACAGAGGAGTCAAGGTGTAGTTTTGTAAAAAAGCGGATGGAAAATAAGATGGGTAATTCCATGTCGATGTATCATGTCAAAATATTATATTTTTGCAATTATTATTTTTTTTTTATGAAATTACAGGAAAAATATCTTTTTGCCGTAAAATCAAAATCCAGAATGTGAAAAAGTAACGAAAAAAAAGTAACGATTAATTACCGAACTTTCCAATTCCGGAAAAATGCAAATTCCTGACATTTCGAGTTCACGAATAAAAATAATATTACCGAAACGTTTTTTTAACGAAAGTAGAAAATTATTGCGATTTCAAATTCCTGAAATTTCAATTTCCCGAAAATATAAAATAACTGAATTTTCAAATTCTCGAACATCTAAATTCTCGAAAATTAAACTTAACGAAAAATAAAAAAAATAAATAAATGTTTAAAATTTCCTCATAATGTTTATTCAAAATTTCTCTTAAAAAGTTTTGTAGGTATAATATTGCTCCATAATTTTTTTTTGTATTTTGAATAGAAAATTGAAGGAAAAAATTCGAGAAATTTTAAACCAAAGTTTCGAGAATCTTAATTTTCGGGAAGTTGAAAATTCGGATATTTTATATTTTCGGGAAATTGAAATTTCGGTAATTTTATATCTTCGTTAATAAATGTTTTCGGTAATATTACTTTTATTCATAAACTCGAAATTTTTGGAATTTGCATTTTGCGGAAAGTTGAATTTTTAGGAATTATTTTTTCGATATTTTTTCACATTCTTTTTTTTTCGGAAAAAAGATATCCCAATTTAGAGCACAAAAAATCATAAATCATAATTTCAAAAGAAACACAAAACAGTTTCAACCCCCTATCACACTAGGATCACCCCCAAATCATCCCTTAAGTACAAAAAAAATCATAGCAATTCCCCAAACTTCAAAACCTAAACTTTTATTCTTCGAAATAGTTTCATTTAATGCTCAAAGAGGCTCAAAACAGTTTCATCCACCGAACTCCCTAGGTTCACCCTCAAAATCAACCCCTATAGGGATTGATTTTGTAGGTGAACCTAGAGGGTTAAATGTATGAAACTATTTTTGGCTTCTTTTCACATTAATGAACCCATTTGAAATGATAAAATTTTGGGTCTGGAAGTTTGGGGATTTTTAATGATTTTTTTTCTGTGCTTAAGAGCATGTGATACTTTACCATAAGAGCAAATTAGATAAACCAATTATACATTCACGATAATAGATATTTTTAGCTAATAAGAGTCAATAAACCTTCATCTACATGAGACGAAGGTTTACTGACTTATTTGCTAAAAATATCTATTATCATGAATGTATAATTGGTTTAATTAATTTGCTCTTATGGTAAAGAATCACATGCCTTTAAGAGTTGATTTTGAGGGTGAACCTAGAGGGTTAGGTGGATGAAACAGTTTTGGGCTTCTTTGGACATCAAGTGGAACCATTTAGCACAATCAGATTTTAGGTCTCGAAGTTAGGAGATTTATGATTTTTTGTGCTTAGGGGTTGATTTTGAGGGTGTACCTAGGGGTTTAGGTGGATGAAAATTTTTTGAGCTTCCTTGGGCATTAGATGGAACTATTTAAATGAATACAATTTTATGTCTTGAAATTTTGGGAATTGTTATAATTTTGTATGTACTTATGGGATGATTTGGGGGTGATCCTAGTGGGGTAGGGGGTTGAAACTGTTTTGTGTGTATTTTGACATCCAATGGAACCATTTAACGCAGTCAGATTTTAGGTCTCGTCTTTTTTACAAAAAATAACTTTTCGTTGACGTAAACGTTGAAAACTTCATTTTCATAGTGATTTCCAAGTGATCGTATTATAGATGATTTCCAGGTAATTGCAAGTGATTGGAAGTGATTACAGATAATCACTAGGTTTTTGTGTTTGCAATAACATTTATAAACCGATTGCAAGTTCTCTACCCACGAATTCCTTCCTATCTACAAATACAATATAACCAAACTCCTCAAATAAGGAATTCAAGTTGGAACTTAGTTCGCACTAAAATGAGGTGAGAGAGAAGATACTGGACAAGAAAGTTTTCTTGGCCGAGGGAATCCACTAGTAAGAAGAAGGTGGAGCTGAGACTAGGGATGAGTTGAGAAAGTATAGAAGCAATGTTGAAGCTATTGGGACAAAGGGGCAAAGGGGTTGAAAATTGAGGTTGTTGAGGGTGGAAGTAAGCTGAGCAGCTTGAATGCTCGAGTGCTCGAGAGGGCGTTGGAAGATGTGGAGTGAAAATCTCGTAAGTGGGTTCCTATAGAAAGAACAGACTAAAAAATTAGCAAGAGAAAGTCAATCTGAAGACAATATCTCCACAACAATCAAATAGTCAAAATTGCGTAGCAGACATTAAAATTACACTTTTAAAGATGAACCCATAAATTTCATATAGAACTTGTACCATAATCCTCGATCAGATTCCTAAAAATTGCTTCAAAAATCACCTCTGTTGGGTGATTTTTGAAGATGACACTATTGATACTTTCAAAACACTTTCCTGAATCTTTTCTTTTGCTCTCTTATTGTTTCTGGTTTGTTGCTTATTGTTTGAAGGAGATGACTCCATAACCAGAGATTATTAGTCCGCTATTGTTCATGAAAGACTTGTACTAATTTAAACCTAAGAAGAGGAAACGCACGTCGTAGTATGTAAGTAAGAGGAAACATGAACACTTGAAGAGCGTTGAGCCCTTCCATAGTTGTGGGTGAGGAGAGAGGTTAGCACTGTAGCATCGCAGCATCGACGGAATAAATTGAGACGACTTCGCGTTCCGTTGCTTGTACACTCTTGAGCCTCTTTCTTCTCTGCTGATCTCACTTCAGTTGCTCCCAAGAGAGTAAACACTGCTACGCCAATGACTGCACAAAGGGAATGCGGCTCGAACAGTGGCACTCAACCATCCGCATCAGAAGCACACGCCTCTAAAGCCAACAATGATTATGTTGCTAAATCTCTCAAAGCAATCATCATTTTCTCACCATATCCATTCAACCCTGTCGTAACCACTCACAACCAAGTCCTTAAGTTAATTCTTTTTTAAAGAAGAGCATTTATCGTTGTCACCACGAAGTAGTATAAGGAGACCAATCTCCGTGTATTGAAAGTGGCCTCACTTTAGGGGGTCAGAGAAGCAGATTTTCAATAATCCACCGATGCCAGCGTTTATGCGGAAAATCCGGGAATTACTATATTACGTGATCAGAACGTTATCAAAACATTTCCCGCTTTGAAAACATAACCTAAAATCGACATATGATATGATCACGAACACCACGAAGTGGTGCATCCATAATCAATTTTAGGTTATGTTTTCAAAGCGGGAAATGTTTTGATGACGTTTTGATCACGTGATATAGTAATTCCCGGATTTTCCGCATAAACGCTGACATCTGTGGATTATTGAAAATCTACCTTCTCGGACCCCCTAAAGTGAGGCCACTTTGTGTAAAAGCTACCATAGGAGATTGGTCTCCTTGTCACCAAATCAGTTCTTGTTGTTTTCAATCATAGGGAACATTGTGGTATTTCATTAAATACTACTCTTCATTAAATAGAAGATGAAAGCTTTGTTGGAATACTTAGGTTTTTAGATATGTTCATGTTTGTCTGCTTTTGAACAACTGATTTTTTTAGCTTTTAAAAATCTCAGTGGACATGAATCTCAAAGATTCAATTGAAACATAATGTTATAGATGTTCTGGTTTGATGATAAATTGTAAAATGGTAAAAGATGATAGTGTTTGTTGTAATACTGATGCTTTTAGAGGTGGTATTTCTTTAAATATTGATTTTTGTAAGCATCAATTTGTTGAACTCCTAATCTTTTTAGATATGTTCATGTTTGTTTCGCTCAACGAATTTTTTCATCACTTAAACTACTAATGTTTTTGGAGATATTTTGGTTTGTTGATAGGTGAAAAAATAGTAAAAGATGATAGTGTTTGTTGGACTACTTATATGTTTTTAAATATTTTCATGTTTGTTTGTTTTGAACAACTGATTTTTTTAGCTTCTAAAAATCCCAGTGGACATGAATCTCAAAGATTCCATTAAAACATAATGTTAGGGATGTTCTGATTTGTTTTTTGAGCTATTGATCAATTTTAGAGATATTCAGATTTGTTGACAAGTGGATAAATAGTAAAAGAGGATAGTGGTTATTGGACTAAGAAATTTGTTGACTATTTGTTGACTACTGTCCTTTGTTGACTAAATTTGTTTTGTTTTTAGAGATTTTCTTATTTATTGAACTACTGATGATTTTGGAGATGTTTTGAATTGTTGAACTATTAATTTTTTTGTTTGTTATACTCAAGCTAAAAATTGTCAATTTAAAGAACTTTAAATAAATAATAGTGAATTTAACCAAACTCTGTAGATGCTTTTAGACAAATAATAGCTAGCTTAAGACTATCCTGATAGGTTTTTATATTCAATTACTAACCCCCTCATTAGTATGCGAATAATGTTCACGCTAAGAACACAATAATCTTAATAAAACAATCTTCTTTATTAATAATCCAAGCTTATACTATTAGGTATCAATCCAACTGCCTCTTAACTTTATTCTCGACTTGTGCTTACAAACAGAAGAGGTTAATTATTATGTTTACAACTTTCTAAATTACAAAATTGCTAC
This sequence comes from Synergus gifuensis, assembly GCA_904066015.1. Classification (NCBI taxonomy): domain Eukaryota; kingdom Metazoa; phylum Arthropoda; class Insecta; order Hymenoptera; family Cynipidae; genus Synergus; species Synergus gifuensis. The sequence goes on from CAJFCO010000437.1 coordinate 528,628, forward strand.
ACGTAATTATCAGAAACAATACTTTCAAACTGTGCAGTTACGAATCTCAAATTTTTTGATTGAATCAAGCAATATGGTTCCAGAAAACGAGTTTTTTACTTCTATAGCAACATAAAAAATGTAATTGGGACAATCAAAACTTTTATTCGGTTAACCAAAAATTTTTCTCATTAATGAATATTTTGTTTACCAAGTCTTCTTCTTTTGGATTCCGACTTTTCCAAGCGTGGAGATTGTCTGCAAAAAGACGAGGTCAACGTTTGCACAAATCGAACCTTTCTTTTTCATAAGTGATGAGAATGTAAAAACGCTCGAGTGTTTTTCTTTCCAAGTTTCATTAAATCTGTCATTTACAAGTCACTGATCTCTATTTCTGCAACACGTTAGTGACGGTTAGTCTGCGCTGACCCCATGAAAGTTTTTACGTTCTGCTCGGGCCGACAGTCACTTTCAGTTAATATCTGTTCTGTAGTCTGCTACTCTGCTCTTCTCGAGACTTGAGGCTCACTGTTCACCTCCCCTCTGACCTCCCTGTCCCCTCCCTGTTTGTCTCCTTACGGTCCCCTTCCTACACTAGTTTGTTTTCTACCTTCTTTTTCTTTCGTGGAATTGTACGCCCTCTGTTCCTCACACGATTTTTTTTATGGTTGTTCCATATTTTCTGCGTCTCCTTTTCTTCTTGTCCTTGTCCCTCTCTCTCTCTCCCTTCCTCTCTTTTATTATTCCCTCTCTCTCCCTTCCTCTCTTTCTCGCCATCTGTGGATCTCGTGGATCTAGCTCTCACTTCCCCCGCTTCTCCCTTCTCCAATCACCACTCACTCCCACTCCTCTGTGTGCCGCACCCTACTGCCCTCTCCGTTTCCACACCTCCGCTTAATAATACACACCAGTCAGCCACCCGCTACTACAACGAACGACACACACCAGAGCACCGACACCGGTATGGCATACCACTTTATTGATCTTCTTTCCCCGCTTTTACGGGTAGAAACCCAAATTTTCCACCACTTTATGCAAGCATCATTCCAGCGGCCACGGTTGCTGCAGATTGCAGAATGCAGCGTGCTGAAACACATGGATTCTTCTTACCCTAAACTAAACTTTACACGTGGAATTAAATTTTAAATTCGAAGGAAATCTTTCAAAATTCCATAAAATCGCTTAAAATACCTTTAAATTTTAAAACTAGCTGTAAAGTTGTATCAACTTTTGTGCTCATTCAGTGAGCACTTTGCTTCATGGAAGCAAATATGATTTTCTTCCTCATAGAGGAAGCATTAATTAATTAATCAAACGAATTAATATTAGGTCAACTGAATCGTGTCAACACAAAAAAAAGTTTATTTTCTTTACATCAACCTTAAATTTTGATTATTTGAGAAGTTATAGTCGAAAAATTCATTTTCGAAAATTACAATAAAGCATAATTTTCTTATTTTTCAATTAAATGCATTAATCTTATAATTCAATCAATTCGTCTTGACATAAGGAATCTTTTTTCTCCTGACATCTGCTTTGAATTTTGAATATTTGAGAAATTACATTCAAGAAATTAATTTTTAAAAAATTAATTAAGTATAACTTTCTAAAGTCAATTGATTCGTCTCGACATAAGGAGTCTTTTTTCTTGTGATCTGCTTTAAATTTTGTTTATTTGAGAAATTAAATGTAGTAGAAAAATAAATTTTACTAAAATTATAAAACTACACAAAACTTGTAAAATTAAATACTTTGTTAAATCCTTGTAAAAAATTCAACTAGGTATATAGTGGAATAAGTGTGCTAAAAGTAATTCGCGATCACGTAAATTTACCGAATTTTAAAATTCCCGAAGTTAAATATACCTGAAATTGAAATTTCCCGACATAAATTCCCAAAATTTTCGTTCAAAATTTTTTTTAAAACTTTTTACTTAAAATTTTCAAATGTTTTGAATAAAAATTTGTAAGGGGAATTTTGTACAAAAGTTTTGCAAATAAATTTTGAACAAAAGTTTTGGAAATAAATTTTAAACCAAAATTTCTGGAATTTTTAATGAAATATTGGGAATATTGGGCAACTTCAATTTCGGGAATTTTAAATTTCGGTAAATTTACATGTTGGAGTATTTTAAATTACAGTGAAATCTTTTAAAATTCCATAAAATCGCTTTAAATCTCTTTAAATTTTAAAATTCACTCAGTTATTCCTTAATCATCTAACATTATTTTAAAATTACTTTTAATAATCAGGATCACGTAAATTTACCGAAATTTAAAATTCCCGAAATTGATATTACCCGATATTAAAGATTCCCGAAATTTTTGTTTAAAATTTTTCTTAAAAGTTTTTACTCAAAATTTTGAATAAAAATTTGTAAAGGAAATTTTGTACAAAAGCTTTGAAAATAAATTTTAAACTAAAAAATCGGGAATTTTTAATGTTGGGGAATTTCAATTTCGGGAATATAAACTTCGGGAATTTTATACTTTCGTGTACTTGAAACTTCGATATTACTATTTTCGTTTGGGTATTTTAATTTTTGAAAATTTTAAATTTCGGTAAATTTACGTGTTAAAGTATTTTAAATTACAGTGAAATCTTTCAAAATTTCGGTAATGTAGGAATCGGATAAGTAATACATGGCCTTAAATTTGAATAAGGTTGATGTTATTCTTTCGCGAAGCGTTGAGATTTCTTGCAACAAGATTTTAAGGGGATCGGGGGGAAGGGATTGTGGTTAAAATTTCCACCAATCCTGTGGCCAGTTTCCTCCTTGTCTCGTGTAACTTTAGAAACTTCGTCCAAGTCAGAATAATGAAGAGGGTGTAGGTAAGATTGTAAAGTTTTATGAAACTTTGGCCAAATGAATAGTTTCATGAAACTTGACTGTTTTAGGAATTTTGGTCCAATAAAACCTTTTTATTTTCTCATGAAACTGTCAAAAGAAAGAAACTTTTTCCCTTTCCTATTTTTCTTTACCATTTGCTTTCACCCTTTCCCCTTTTACCATTTACCTTTACCATTTTTCTTTACCATTTCCCTTCACGATTTCCTTTCACTATTTCCCTTTAACATTTCCCTTTACAATATGAAAAGTCATGGTTTATTTCATGGGGTTTTTTAAAAATGAAAATCGATGTATCACTAATTTTCTCGAAAATTATCACTCGTAGAAAAAAATTCTTGTAACAAAAATTGTCTATTTCGATGAGATCTACAACTTTTATTGGAAACATTTAATTAAATTTTGCATATAATCTGAAATAAAAGCAAAAAACCATGATTTTTATGGTTTTTACATGGTTTCACCATGAAAATCGTCTAGTCTCCAATTTTCGCTATCATATTCGTAATGAGCGCATCAAAATATAAGTATACGGAGTTTAAATATAATCGGATGTTTCAGGTTTTCGGAAGTATATCCACACTTTTATCTCTGATATAAAAGATTTTTTTAAAGAAAAACCTATCGGTTTTTAAAAATCTATTTTTTCATCCGATTAATCGATTAAATCGAATTGAGAATTTCAGGATCGATTCTTTTTTTTTTCTGAAGATCCTCCATCTTTAAGTGAAACTTCTAAATCCCTAGGTGTCCGCGCCAAGAAACCGGGCGTGGTTTCCTATTATAAAAAGAACATGCATTTCAGCTAACTTCATAGCATTACCTTAATTTCTGACGTCAGCGTAACCACTCATGGTTACGCATGAAGTGATCAGTAAGTCCACGAAGTAGTATAAGGAGACCCAACGCCTGTGCTTTAGCTGGTGAAAAACAGCCCACAATCACGGTCCCTCTTCCTTGGATTTTCATTGCTTTAGCTACGAGAGCGCCACAGACGGAAAATAGAAGAATTACTTTTGACTACAAAATTATCGTCTGCTATCTGTCGTCTGCTACTATAGTCAAAAGTAATTCCTCCATTTTCCGTCCGTGGCGCTCTCGTAGCTAAAGCAATGAAAATCTGTGGAAGAGGGACCACGATTTGGGGGCATGTCTAATACATGGCGTACGGTCTCCTTATACTACTTCGTGAGTAAGCATAATGACGTACTACGAACTAACCTCAAAATATTTCAAATACGAAAAACGCGCGCTCAAGCGCGCGATAGGTCTCGTCTAAGAAAAGGCGACAGTGTATTGCTTGTATGTTGTCCATATTTCTGTAGCGTATTGTGCGTTGTCGTGGTCTGGTTTCTGGGATCGTGGATAGCGTTTGCCGGCCGCCACTGTTGCTCATCTCGACCCCCTACACCCTTTCATCGCTTCCTTTCGTCCTCTCGATCTCTTATCCACCATTTTCCTTCCATCACCAGTCCTCCTCCATACTTTTCTAAATATTTACCCCTACTTTCGTCCACTTGAGTCAATGATTCATGACCGTCGACCATTCTCTTCTAAGATCCGAGATCTCATTATCTCATAGCCATCTGAGCCATCTGAATCAACTTCTAAGTTCTGACTCGGCAATCGTCGTTCTTTTTATGGTACGAATTCTCCTACACTCGA
>CAJFCO010000437.1:533519-559576 GCA_904066015.1 Synergus gifuensis
TTGTAAGAGATAGGAAGGAATAGAGAAGTAGGGATTAAAAGAGATAGGAGCAAATTCAGATGGAAAAGAAGAAGAAAGAGATAGACAGGAATAGACGGGAGATGAAACGGCATTTAGGAGTGGAGATTGTAAGAGATAGAAGAGAATTGTGATTGACAAGGAGTTATAAAGGTATAGACGAGAAATAAAAAGGAGTAGAATTGGATTGAAAGAGATAGAAAGGAATAGAGAAGTGGGGATTAAAAGAGATAAGAGCGAATTGAGGTGGGAAAGGAGGAGAAAAAGATAAATAGTATTAGGCGAGAGATAGAAAGGGATATAGTAGAAGTGAGGATTGAAAGAGATAGGAAGGAACGAAAAAGTGGGGATTAGAAGAGATAGGGGCGAATTGGGATGGAAAAAGAGACAAAAGAGATAGACAGTAATTGTTTTCATGATATTTCAAGAGTTTTTGAATTATTTCAAAATATTTCAAAAGATTTTTAAATGATTATAAAAATTCCAAGAAATTAAAACGATTTCAATGTAATTCAAAGGATTAAAAAGATTTGAAGAAAATTTCCAAATATTTAGAGTTATTTCATTTCTTAAATTTCATTTTCACGAAATTTAAAAAGTTTTCAAATAATTTTAAAAATTTTTGAATCAATCCTAAACATCTTAACATCTGAAATCACTTGAATTTTTTTTTATCTTTTTAAATTAAAATGACGTAAACAATTCAGATTGTAACTATGATGTTATTTAGTATTTGTACCTCAAAACATCTTTATCAAAGAATGTTAAACAAGAAACTCGTAATTTGCTTTCTTCTCACGTGCCATGACGACACCCACAATTCCATGATGTCATACGATTTGTACAAGGAGTCGCATAAAATTGTTTGAAAAGTTTCTGTGTGTGAAAGGAAAAGTTCGTTAATCTTGAAAGTGGAAATATTTTGTAGAATATGACATCGTGACATTATGACATTTTAACATTTTTAAATTACGCAAAAACATGTAGCTGAAAATCAGTGAAAGAGTAAAGATTCCTTCAGTGAAAATCTTAACTACTAATTTATTAGAGAAAACCTAAATTAACTACTGATTGATTAAGTGAAAACTATACTCAAACATTTTTGGACAGTACTTCAATGACAAAATGAATAATTAATTTTTCTTCAACTGGGAATATTTATTTAAAAAATTATTTTAAAAGATGCTCTTGATTTATCTCGAGACTTACGAGCCAGAGACTTTTGATAATCTCGTGTACGTCTGGCTTTGTTAGGCAGACGGAATTTGCTGACGGCGAGTTTCGCCATTCAGAATATTGCAAATTATTTGCGCATGCGCAATCCACGAATAAATCGCAGTTCGGCAGGTCACAAGATATAAATACTGTCGCCGCTGAATGTACACTCTCGCTTATTCTGTTGCTATCATATCCCATTGTGATGCGGCTCTCTAAATCTAAATTAGTAAAAATTTAACTGATTCAATCAATATTAACGATTTCAACTGATGAATCAGTCATTTAGATCAGTTTGTTTACGAGTTTCATTGATGGGAATATTGAATAGCCGATCTCTTAAATTTGAATCAGTCAAATTTACTAATGATTTAGTCAAAATTGTTACTGATCTCATTCAGTAACCCACAATCTAAATTGGCTCATTTAACCAAATAAGTAAGGATTTTTACTCATCGATTAGTGAAAAACTATTGAATATTAGCTCTCTTAACTTGAATCAGTGAAAAATCAATGAAATTTCACTGAATGAAATCTTGAAAAGAAAGTCACTGAAAATCAGTGTACTTCCACTGATTAAAAGTGTAAAGTCGGTGATTGAATTAAATTAGTAAAGATTTTCACTGATGAATCTGTGAAAATTACTGAATATCAGTCAAATTTACTGATTAATCAGTAAAAATTGTTATTATTTTAATTTAATGACCCTATTTTTACTGATATTTGATTTTTACTAAGTAAATTTTCATTGTTTTTTGTTATTATAAAATTCTTACATTTATTACTTATACAGGGAAACTTTATTGTGCGGAAGGAAATCCGGGAATTGAAAATAATCCGGGAAAATCCTTGAATTGTCTTTCATTTTATTTTTGATTCAGGAAGTGGATTTCCGATTTTAAACAACTTTTCCGAATAATAAATTTTAATATATTTATTTGACACTTGCAATTCTCGTTAAATTGCTTGGAAACTTTTAAAGTATTTTAAAATCTGTTAAAAGTAAACTTTAAAATCACGTCAAATCACTAGTGACTCCTTAAAATCACTTGAATTCTTAGAAATCCTGAAAAATTTCTTGAAAATCTTAAATATTTTCTGAATTTTTTTCTTAATTTCTTAAAATTCTTTAAAATCCTTCAAATCTTTTTAAATAGGTTTACGTCGTTTGCCATTTTTTTATATCTTTCAAAAGTCTTGAAATTTTATGAAATCTCTTGATAATCTTAAAACTTTTTAGAAGTTTTTTTAAATTCGTTAAAATTTCTTTAAATCTCTTAAAGTATCTTGAAATTAGACACCCTGTTTTAAATTATTTTTAACAAAAGATAAATACGTTGTGTAGAATTAATATGATTTTTTAGTAATAATATTTGATGGTAAAAATATAGTACAGTACATACTCTAAATTTCTTTAGAGTGTGAAAGGAGTTTTAAAGTAGTACTGCCGCAGTTTGGTCAGACGTGAATTTCCTGTCTGTGAGAATTTGAATCTATCAAAGTTACAGAAAAATGTTTCATTCATTTGTATTTATAGAATACCCAACATAGACAAAAATATTAAGAGGAACTAATTTAATTAATTTTTTTTTTTTTTTGTTTCAGGTGAGTGTTCCTGACATTTTTGACTAATAAGGGAAGGTGTGAAAATTTTCTCGATTGTGAGCTATAAACATTTACTTATTAATATATACAGTTTAAGAGAACTAAAATGAAAAAAATTTGATTTAGGTAACCATTTATTATTATATATATATATATATATATATATATATATATATATATATATAAATAAATATATCTAATTAATTTTCAACTAATTCTTGCGAATATTTGAGAATTCCTTGAATATTTTTAAAATCTTTTGAATTCTTATGAATTCAAGTGGATTGTGTTGAACTCTTTTAAAATTATTTGAATTCTTGTGAATTCTTGTGACTTATTTTGAATGCCTATAAATTTTATTTAATTTTAATGAATATTCTTGAATTTTTAAAAACTCTGCTTACTTCTATATTTTCTTTGAATTCTTAAATTCCTTAGAATTCTGTTCAATTGTTTTGTAAATTTTTTTATTGCTCTTATAAAAAAAATGATTAACAGAAATTTTATTTGACCAGTGACCTTTGGAAGCACCAATTCTAGTTTTCTTAAAATATTTTCTCATGTCATGTTTTTTGGCGGGCAAGTTGAATTTTTAAAATTATTTTGTACAATGTATAATAAATAATTAATTATTTGGCTCAAAATTTCATTTATGAGTTATTTGATTAAAATTTTAATTTTTTTTTTTTAATTTTTGAAATGTTATGTCTGACAATTTTTTTTTATTGGAGAAAACCATATATATAATAGATAAATTGTTCGACTTTCTGAGTACTACGAATATCCGTGTATAGAATTTGTAAACTAAAAAAAAATTGGTCCAATATTTTCAAATTGTTTTAACTTTTTGAATTTTCATTCAAAATGTCTGGTTGAAGAACTTGACCTTCATTTTATCACATTAAAAGAGTATAGCAAAGTCCAATCTAATCGGTCAATTCTTTCTAAAGTTATTGTGCTCACAAATTAAAAACCTACAGAAAATTTGAATTTTCGGTTTTTCGAGAAAATTAAAAATGTTAATACGACAATCTTGTAGGCCGTTCAAAAAGCAACGTTTCCCCCTTCTTGACTTTTTTTTATATCGTGCTTTGGCTTAAAATTTTCGTTTTTTTTTTTAAATTTTGTATATGTTATAACTTTTATAATTTTCTTTTTATCAAAAAAAGTCATAAGGATAAATTACTCGAATTTATGAGTACTATGATTATCCGTACATGCAATTAGTAAAATTAAAAAAAAGTGGTCTCAAAAATTTTCAAAATGTTATAACTTTTTGAATTTTCATCTAAAATGGCTGACTAAAGAACTTGACCTTCATTTTATAACACTGAAAGAGTATGTCAAAGGCAAATCCATTGTTTTTCGGGTTCAGGGGGTCAAAAAACGTGGACATTTGATAAAAACGGGAGGGAGGGGGGGGTCAAATTTTACACAAATCTAATACATTCTCTGGTGAGATTGTAAAAAAGCGAAAAACAAAGGTAATCCGGTTGAGGTCAGACTTTCAGACTTGACGAGGAATGCAAAGGGGTCAGCGTGGCCCCAGTTTTGCCGTGGTGGACTTGGCGGTGGTTACGCAGGCAGGCAGACAGGCATCGCACGAGCTCTATAATACGCTTCTTCTTCTCGTATCGGACCGATACGACTCGATACGAGTGGCGGCGAGCTTTGCCGAAGCGAGTCTAGTTCTCGAGTGAACTCCATGTAGTCAGTGGCTGGCGACTCGTCGAGGCGTCAGGTTTGTTTTTATTGCGGGACGTGGTTTCGCCCAGCCTCAAATCCCTCTAACCACGTGCGTGTGACAGTTCCTCAAGAACCTTCACTTCCCTTTCAGTGACGTGCGACTCCCAAAAAAGTTCTCACCTCCAGATTTTCATATATCGAATAAATCCAATTCTAACAAATAATCTATCGCAAAATAGTCTCTCGAAAAATACTCTACTAAAAAATAATCTACTGAAAAATATTCCACTGAAAAATAGTCTCGAGAAAAATAGGAATAATTCGAGGAATAATAGTTTCGAGAAAAAATAGTCTCGAAAAATATTGAATAAAAAAATCCTCGAGTTGTGAGGCAGAAGAGAAGCCAGTGAGTGAGAAGTGAGTTTGTAAAATCGAGTTGAGGAATTACGACACCTGTCGAGAATGGATTGGATCGAGAGCTCATCGAGATATCGAGTTCTGACGTTATCGGCTCGCTTTGCATAAATATTATGAAACTCGGCGCTCGCTCGCTCCTCCGATTATCGAGTTCCGTCTCTCGAGTGGAGAACTCAACGGTGGAGAAAAGGGAGCAATCGAACCCGACCTTGAGGTTCGGTTTAGTTCGAGCAGAGAGTCGAGCCGAGAGGGAGAAAGAGAAAAAGTGCAGACAGAGGAACAATAAGGAATTAATATTTAAAAAAGTAACGGTGTTTGACCGGAGGAAGTAACGACGCTGAAGATTTCGGAACGAAAAGAAGAAAGAGAACGAAAAGAGAGGGAGCGAAAAGAGAGAGAACGAAAAGAATAAGAGAGGGAGTGAAAAGGAAGGAGGGAGAGATTCTGGGCACGCGCAGTCCACCTGCTGGCGTATAGTGGCACGCGCCGGTCACCTCCCCCTCCCCCGACGTTTGGCGTACTTTCCACTGGACCCCCACCCCCTCCCCTCACGCGTGCCACACGACAGCCGCAAGTCCGGACGCGCGGGAGTCAATTGCCCGCGGACTTGGGACTCGGAGAGGGCGAGCGATTCCTATTCTCTCTCTCTCTTCTCTTCTCTTCTCTTCACCTATCCATTCCTCCCCCTCCCCACCCTTTGACTCAACACTATTTGTCTATTTTCCTCTCTTACAAGCGGGAGGGGACGCCACGACGTGCCAACGAGCAGTGCATTTTTCATGTTCAGGTACAGGACCTCGATGCAAATTGCAAACAAGATCTCACAATCAGAATTCGACGATGAGGGGTGACTAAATATACGAAGCTTGGAGTTGACGGAAATAGGTGAAGCGGGTCCAGAAGCGCGTAATTATTATTAGTTCGCGGCTTCTCTTGTGAGGAGGGACTTACGGATCGGGTTTGAGAATATTAATAATATTAATAGTAATACAAATTGCGATTAATATCTTGGCTGGAAGAAATTTTGGTAATGAGTCCTAGACTGGAGAAATGGAGGAAATGGGATCGGAGGAAGAGTACCTGTTGATTGAATGAGGTCTGAAATCGAGATCGGAGTGGTGGCCCACGTGACTTAGGGATTGGAGGATTGTTTGGTGGAGGGGATAGAGATTCAAGATGGACTTTAGGCGGGAGCGGGATAAGGCCCCGCACTATGATGACTTGCTGTTATATCGAGGACTGGGAAAGTGATAGTGATAGTTTGTTTTTTTTTTATCATTGCGACTTTGTCGTTTCGCGAGTTTAGTGGAGAATTTAATTTAATTTATTGAACCGGGCGATTGGGTGGAGTTTTTTTGAGTTTCGAAGTGAGTCTTGTGATAGTGGGGAGTGATTTTTGGAAGAATTTCCTTGAGAGGGGAAGTAGCGAGAGTGATTTTTCGTGAAGGAGGGTTTTAGAGAGAAAGTGGAAGGGAGATGGCGCGACCGAGATCAGGGCCTGAGGCCCGAAAATCATCGCTGTAGGGAAAAATTTTTTTCCACCCCGTCAAGGCTATTTTTCGTCGCCTGGAATGATGGTACGTTCTACAAATGGACTTTTTATGATAAAATCAGTGAGGGGAGTTTTGTCGCGATTTTACGTATTTATCTTTTAATTATTCAAATTTTTGTATATAGAAATTTTTGAGATTGAAAAATAGTGATTAATTAAAATTAATGATTGTGAGTTTAAAAGAAATTGATTAATTTTGTTGCAAAGATTCTTCGAGAAATTTGGTGATTAGAAAAATTTCAAGCGGTTTCAAAAAATTTTTAAATATTTCACTTTATCTTTTTCGGAATTTCCAAAAGTTTAGAGGGAATGGAGCAAATTTCAAAGCATTTAATTGAATTTCAATAAATTTTTAGATTAGGGATTTAAAATTTATTTTATGTACTGTTTTGAGATTATGGGAATTTCAAAATATTTCATACTTCTAAAAAAAATTGCAATTCAAAAGATTTTTAGGATTTTGAAAAAAGATTTCGTAGAATTTTAAGGGATCTCAGGATATTTCGTGAAATTTTAAAGTATTTCAAAAGGTTGTTATAGGAGTTTTAAGGGGTTTTAAGGAATTTTAAATGTTGTCTTAGAATTTCGATGAATTTTAAGATATTTTAAAAGATTTCTAAAAATTGCGACGTATTTTATGGAATTTATGAGATTTCTTCTAATTTTAAGTGATTCCAAGAGATTTTTCTAATCTTTAAAAGATTGTGTGAAAATTTTAAAGAATTTCTTGGAATTTTATAAGATTTCTAATTGTTTTAACAGATTTTAAAGATATAAAGGGACTTTAAATATGATACCGTAAAATTTCAAGAATTTTCTGGGAATTTTAAGAGATTTTAAATTTTAGCCGGGAATTTCCTGGAGAGGTTTCAAAAGACTTTTAAAAGATTTAGTGGAATTTAAGAGGATTTGAAAGGCTGTAAATTTTTTAAGGGCTTTCAAGAAATTTGTTGATTTTTAAAAGATATTGTGGAATTTTTATGGATTTGGTGGCTTTTTATGAGATATCAAATAATTTTACAAGATTTCAAGAGATTTTTCTGATCTTTAAAAAATTGTTAAGGATTGTTAAGGATTTCATGGAATTTGATGAGACTTCTAATGATTTTAAGGGATTTTAAATGTTAAGGAATTGCAAGAGGTTTTTAGGAAATGACTTCCCATTAACATTTTTCTTTATCTTTTCCTTTTACCAGTTCCCTTTACCATGATTTCTCTTTATCATGATTTCCTGTTACAATTTCCCTTTTACCATGACTTCCATTTGCCATGACTTCTTTTTACCATTTTCCTTTACCCCATTTCCCTTTACCATCATTTCCTTGTACTAGTTCCCTTTACCATTTCCTTTTACTATTTCCCTTTACCATGATGATTTCCTTTTACCATTTCCCTTTATCATGACTTCCCTTTATCATGTCTTCCCTTTACCATTTCACTTTATCATGATTTCGTTTACCATTTCTCTTTGCCATGATTTCCCTTTACAATGATTTTCTTTTACAATAAGATTTTCAATTCTCGCGTAATCTTGAACAAAAATATAATCAACGCAGAGGTGTTCCTATTTCAAGGAGTAAGAAGGTAACTGGCTCATGAAAGTACTTTGGTACCAAAGTTACATTTTTAGGCAAGGAGGTACATTTTAGGGGAGAGAAAACTGAAAGATTCAGTGTACATAGTGAAAAATTTTGGAAGGCTATTGGCTATTACAAATTGTAGGAGTAACTTTTTAGAAACACTCATACTATGACAAATCTTGGTCTTAATTTTACGATCGGTAGACCTGAAGGGTCGGGGAGTACCTGAACCTTAGCACGCGTAGAACTCATAACATAGAGTTTTAACAAGACAAGTATTGAACTAGGTCTTTGGTAGAGTCATAAAGTGCTTAAGATGGAACGCTCTGATGAAAAAAAAATCGGAAGACCTTTTTATATTTACGAGATTAGGCGCGCGCTTGAGTGCGCGTGTTTCGTCTATAGAAACTGAAATGAGAATTTAAATTCGCGCGCCATATGAATTGACCAATAAGGTTAGCGCACTACGCATGAAGTTAGCTAAAAGGTAACGCAATATGAAGTCTGAAATGCATGTCTTTTTTAGAATAGGATGACTAGCCTTACAATTCTCATTTCTAAATTGTGACGGAAAACTCTACAGATTGTCGTACTGTTCTATGCTTTACATTCTATTAAACTAGCAGATGTGTCGTTAAAAGATTTGGGAGAGTCAATGTTTTGTTAAAAGGAATGGGAAAAACCCAGCAAATACAACAGATAGCAAAGAAACAATATTATACAAGAATTATTACAAAACTATATTTTAGAATAATATTTAAAGTTTTTTTAAGAAGTAAAAGAAGGAATCATATAATTAAAGACAGTGATTTCCCTTTACCACCTTTACAATGTGAAAACCATGGTTTATGGTTTCTGTTTTTATGAAAGTCCATGTATCATAGATTTTCAGAGAAACTGTCACTCGTAAAAAAAAATTCGTGAAACACAAAACGTGTATTTTGTTGACATCTACAACTTTTGCTTGAAACAAAACCCTTTTCGAAAGTTTATATCCTAGATATTTAGTTTAAAATATCTATTATTGAATATCCGTGCTGAATTCATTCGCAGTAGGTTGAACTTCTTTCCGGTTCAAATAGCGCTTCCGATTGAATACCACGACACGACCTCTGGTGGCTTTGGTGTTCACTCTGCACTGCAACTTTAGTCACGCATGTGTCATCGTGCATTGGTACAGTGCGTAGGACAATCGGTCGTTGTCTAACGGCATTCTAGCGGTCGTTCGCTCGCTAGCTCGCTTGATTACGGGAGCATCCAATACCAGAGTACCAGGAGTACCAAGAGTATCACGTCATCACTACCAACTATATTACCTTCTCCGCTTCTTGGACATACCTTTCTTCCCTCATTTCTTCCTTTCTCTGACGAAATAGTTCCGTTGCTCTGAATAACGAGTTCGCAAACCTTGAAGTTTTAAAATTTGTATGAAATATGGACGATTTTCGAATTGAAGACATACTTGAAATCCCATTATGTAAAACTTACATGGAAAGTTTTATTGTTTTTTTATTTATTTAATAAACTCGCAGAAATTTTTTTATTTGGAATTGCTCGGGATTTTAAGAGATTTTAAGTGATTTTAGGGAATTTAACCCTTAAATGACACTCCAAATAATCACGTAGATGACACATGGACCCCAGCATTGTTTAGAAAACCATTATTTAAACAATTTTTTTTTAACTTTACCCTTGGTATCTTGAGAGCCCTAAATGAGCCTAAAATTATATGGAGGATTAAAATCAAGTCTATGAACTCGTTTAGGTATTTCTCTTAATGTTAAGTTGGCACCACCACATAAGTTAATGAAAAACTAGCTCTGTGAATTCGATCTCAGGTGTTCCATTTAACTACATTTATATTTTTTTGTGTTTATTTTTTGAGCACTTTGCTTCCTCATTATGATGAAATTGCAAATGAATTTGCTTCCTAATAGAGGAAGCATTAACGATTTTCCTAAATATTTTTAAAAATATATAATTCTTTTTTCTCGAAGCAAAGAATCTTTTGACCTCATCATTCATATTTTTAAATATAATTTATTTATATTAGATTACTTAATTTTATACGATGCAAAAAACCTTTTACTTTCTTACATTAGCTTTAAATTTTGGTTATTTGAAAAATTATTTAAAAAATTTTTCAAAATTACAAATAAAAGCAGAACTTCCTTAATATTCAATAAAATGCATTAATCATACAGGTCAATCGATTCGTCTCGACGCAAGGAATCTTTCTCTCCTGTACATAAGCTTTGAATTTTGATTATTTGAGAAGTTATTGTCGAAAAATAATTTTTTTTTTAATTCTAAATGTAAATAATAATTTTTAAATTCAATATTTTGGAAAATTCTTTCGCACGTTTTGAGATATAGGTGGAACTAATATACCTTACAAATTTCATTAATTTATCTACAACTGTCTTTAAGTTAATAGGGTGACAAAAAACGGCGACACACACACACACACAATTCATTAGAATGTTATATTAGACATTTACCAAGTGATGAAAGTTTAATTAAACCATTTTAAAAATATTGGAAAATGTATCGATTACAAAGCTTCCTCTATGAGGAAGTAAAAAGGAAGTGAAAAAATCGAACGATTTCCTGTACTCGATATTTTGGGAGCCCTAAATGAGCCTTAAATTCTAGAAGGGAAAACCAATTGGTAGAATTAATTTTTTGAGAAATTGCTTAAACAATGGTTGTTTACACTATTTTTTTTTTAACTTTTTCCCTAGTATTTCGAGAGTCCGAAATGAGCCTAAAATTATGTTGGGGAAGAAATTTGATTTTATTCACCGGTTTTGGTACTTTCCGTAACGTTAAGCTGGCAAAACAGTACATTAGCAGAAATCTGTTTAAACAATTTTTTAACCTGTTTTACAACACGGTGGTACCAGCTTAACGTTAAGCCAGTACAAACGCAATTTTTTCCAAAGAAAATGTGGAGCTCAAAATTTCGCAATAAGGGCGCAAATTGGCCATGAATGAGCCCTAAATTATGATGTAAGTTAAGTCTCAAAGTGACAATAGTGTTGAGAAAGCTTAACATACTTATTTCAAAAATTCAGATGAGTCTTTTTCAAGAATTTATACCACTTTTGAATTCATATTTCTTATTTTTAAACTTAACGATTAGAACGCTTGAATTCATAATTTTTCAAACGTCAGATTGAATATCCCATATTTCCTTCTTGTTTCTCCAAATTCCTCTGAGTGTATCGAACTTCATGTGGTTTGCTAAAATTGCATTACGGCTTCTCGTTAGATCGTTAAACCAGGTCGCAATGCCGTGATAAACGGAAGGGGGTTGAAAGTGCGAGACGGTGGCGATGGTGAGGAGTATAAGTGGTGGGAGGGGGATAGAACGTGCATTGTTAGAGGGGCAATGAGGGGCGTCGGGATGCGCTAATCTGTTTCTGAATGGATGAACTTCATCGCATATATCTGTACAATAATCATTCCACTCTGTGGCCGACGTTGTTGTTTGATTTACAGTTAACTATGTATTGCGGACTGCTGCCCTTCTCATTTTTTGTGTTGGACTGCGGATGTGGGGACTATTAACTCTAGAGATGGAGAATACTTTAAATTTTGGAAAATTGAAAAATTTTGAAATAGTCCAATATTGAAGTACACTCAAACTTCGATATTATTGCCCTTGACTTATCACATTCTTACAATTTCAGCAGGGGTACCAGGACCGTTTATAGAAAAACGTGTGCTATGCTTTGCCCATAAAAACGTTAAATGATATTCCCATATAAATAATAGAAATGTATTTGTAGTGCATTGCACTTATTTATTTTTTGATTTTATGAATAAACTTTGAATTAAAATGGATGGCAGTTACCGCATAATATTCAATTGCACTAGTGAGTATAAAACACAAACATCTAGCTAGCAAAAATTACATTTCTTTCGGTACCACAAAATTGTGTTGAACAGTGATGAAATGTAATTTTACGTCACGAATGCGATGTTTTATGTAAAGCTCGGCGAGTGGTTTGCGAGAAACATTTTATTAAGTCAGATATTATTTGGGAGAAGCAGATTTTAGCTCCTGGTGGGAGCGTTATGTCAGTATAAGTAGTTCAATTTTTAATACTTTTATGATGAAATTTGGTAAACACAATATAACCTCTAATGAAATAAACAAAAACTCCTATTGCCAATATTACCTTAAACTTTTATTTAAATAATAATTGTTTTTAGTGATTTTTTAGACACGTCGTTATTATGGGGTATTATGTAGTTAGAAATTATTTATAAAGAAAAAGAACTCCTTTAAACCACGTTGCTTGCCTCAAAATTGTTTTCGGAAGTCCCTTTAGTGCTAATTAGAAAAGAGGGATACCCGAGACGGGAAATAAATCGAAGTTTCAGTGTATTGAAATGTTGAAATTATCGAATATGTAAAATGATGGAAGATTTGGAAATTTTAAAATCCGAAGTTTGTTCGGGTTGACTCGGGCTGGCATATCATAACGACAGAAGGAGCCTCGGCCGAGTCCAAGTGCTACTGAGGATCATGGCTATGGCTCATGGCTCTGCAGCCGCGGAATTATTTATACCTCTAGATTACACGCGCCTGCCCGAGCGTACACGAATTCCGCCGGAGAAAGCCGAGATTAGCACTCGGAATGAACAGCGATGCCACTTCCTGCTATCCGCGCTCCGATACATTTCCGCGTAGGGGAAGAACACCAATTTTATCGTTGGTATCCCCTTCAAATTTGCTTTAAACAATAGGAAAATAAAAACATTTTTTTTTTTCTAAAACATACGAGATCCAAAATTTTCCCTTAAAATAAAAATATTCACCAAAATTACCCTAATTCGTTGGGTCAAAATTTTATTGCTGATAATAGGTCTTGTAAAAGCTAAAAGACACCTCAAAAACTTTCATCCCCCTAATTTATTTGGAACTCACCCCATATCATCCCATAAAATTAAAAAATTCACCAAAAATTCTCTAATTGATACGGTCAAAATTGTATTATTGATAATAAGTGTTCTAAATGTTAAGACATTCCAAAAAGTTTCATCCCTCCAGTTCATTTGGAACTCACCCCTATGTCATTCTTTAAACCAACAAGATTTTTAGAAATATGGAGTAAGTTCCAAATGATCTGGAGGGATGAAACTTGTATGGGAGTCTTTTAATATTACGATGTATTATTTTGAGGAACAAAATTTTTACCCTACGAATTAGAGAATTTTTGGTGAATTTTTTTGGATTACGAGATGATATGAGGTGAGTTCCAAATGAGCTACGAGGATAAAACTTTTTGAAGTGTTTTTTTGCATTGGTCAGAATTTTTATCAGCAATAAAATGTTGACACAATGAACTAGGTTACTTTTGGTGAAGTTTTTTAATTTTAAGGGATGAAGTACGGTGAGTTCCAAATTCACGATGGGGTTGAAACTTTGGTGGGTCATTTTTGGGGTTATGTACAACTACTTTTCATCATAAAATTTTAGATCTTGTAAGTTTTAGAAAAAAGAAAAATTTTTTATTTTGTATACGTTGCCATATTTAGGCTTATGGAAAATCCAAGTTTTTATCATATTTAAAAAAATTTTTAAGTATTAATTTTCATTCTTCATAATTTTTAATTTTCCTAATCGCTGTTTGTCATAATTTGCATGCAACATAAATTGCATTCTTCTTAATAGGACATCCTGTCAAATTTCAGGTCGTTGTTTCCCATCTATGTCGAGTCATAATGGTCATTAACGTGGATAAAGATGTCGCTGATAGATACTTCTTTTCAGTACTTAATATGTGAAATGAAAAGAAGGAACTATCAGTGCCATCTTTACTTGCATTACTAATCATTATAACTAGACATAGATGGGAAACAACGACCTGAAATTTGACCAGATGTTCGATTATGAAGATTGGAATTTATGTTGCATGCAGATTATGACAAACAGCGATTAGGAAAATAAATTTTCGGAAAAATAAAAATTACGAAAAACAAAAATTAGGAAAATGCAAAATTGTATTAAAAAATAATTCGGAAAAATAAAAATTATGTTAAGGGCATGCTCTGCGCTTTGTTGTGAAAAATTTTTTTTCGGTCTTCACCATATCCAAACGGAATGATATATCGCTCTCAAATTTTGGAATATAGGAAATAAGACAGTAAACTGCGTTATGAAATTACTACTCAAAATAAATTTCATAACGCAGTTTAATGTCTCATTTCCTATATTCCAAAATTTGAGAGCTATATATCATTCCGTTTGGATATGGTGAACACCGAAAAAATTTTTCACAACAAAGCGCAGAGCATGCCCTTAAATGATAATTAGGAAAAATAAAAATTATAGCATATGATTATTAGATGAAATGAATTTATGTATAATAAATTTTATGAAAAACAGAATTTGGAGCATTTTCATGCGCCCCACTGGCTCTAGAAACTTTAATTTTAATAATTAAGGAATGTGTTTGTATTATTGAAAAAAGTAGTATTGATCATCATCATCTAAATTCAAAACTTCTTACGTTATTGGAATTTCAAATTTGCCTTCAATTTGTTAATAAGCCACATCTTAGAGTAATGGTCCTTGGAGAAAATTGTCTCTGCGCAGAGCGTTTCGCAGCAGGTCCTTAAGTGAGAATTAGATACAACCTGCAGCGCAACTGAAACCTTGGTCGATCTGCAATTCTCCAATCTGCACTCGGTGACGTACTTAGCACGAGCTGTGTTTTATGTTTCTCTAGAGCTCAGACGGCGAAGGGTTAAGCGCGGGGCAAGGCCTGACTTCCGCGACATGAGCCACGAAGGTATCGATTCTCTACACGCTGTGTCCTCTTCTGCCCTCGAACCTTCTCTCTACCTCCTCTACTCTCGTGGCGCGCCATCCTTGAGAGCTCAACTCGCTTCTCCACTATCAACCCTGTGTGTCTGCATGAAAATTGTCCCAGGCCATACTTAGTTTCTTACTCACTGGAAGACGTCGAAAGTGAAATTTCATTTTCGATTTTCGATCCGCTTTAGTTCATCGAAAGACTTTTCTTAACTCGGGAAACATTCCTGAAGTCAAATAAGACGAGACGTATTTTAATTTGAGATACTGAGAACTAATAAACTAATACTCAGGGAGTCAAACAATTTATCCTTATGACATTTTTCGATAAAAAAAATTGTTAAATATTTTTTTATAAGACGAATGGTGAATCATTAAGGTAATTCTTTTAATCTTTTTTTTAATTATTAGTTGCATCTATCATACGGTGAATAGGGCCGAGCGCGTAGCGCGAGGTTTAAATCATTTTTTAATCAAATACCGAGCGCGAAGCGTGAGTGTCCTGATGAGAATATGTACCTTAATGTTGACAGAACCTTAAGTAAATATTCTCCTTTCTTTTGAAATAAAAAAACAAATGTAATATTTTGCACATCAGGAATATATAACACCGAGCGCGAAGCGCGCGATGATAAATTAGCCGCGAGGCGGGCAGTTTTTTTTTTTTCAAATTGTACTGACCACCTAGATTTCGTCTTTCCGAAACTTAATATGATTTAACTGGGATCATTTCGTACAAAAGAAACCTCAAATTTCTACTAAAGGTCATTTAATGGAGGTGGAAAAGCCGGTTTTTGGGGTTGCTTTAACTTTCAAAATTTGAATATTTATATATAAAAATATTAGAATAGTTTAAATATGAATATTATTTATTTAACCAAGGTTATTATTATAGAAAAGATTGAATTTGACTTTTTGAGGATTTGTTAACAGTGTTTTGATAAGAAACAGAAGTTTCTCGACAAAAGTGAAAGAAAAAGTTTGACTGTAGATAGAGGTAGAAAGATTGGACGCAATAGGAACAGATGAATTAAATTAGGCGAAATATTTTTTCCTTATATCCTTTCCCCCACCTAAAGTAATGAGTATAGCGATTTGCCACCTTTGACAATGATTGATCCCTTCAAAATGATCATATATTAAGAAATATTGTTGCTCAAAATAAGTCGATCATAAATTGATATTTTTCTTCACGCTGCGATGGATGAACCAATCCACTGGTCAGGGTAGTAAAACTCGAAGCTTTTCATATCGCGAGGGGTTGAGTAAGCCGTAAAACAGTATTATATTAATCCACTTTGGGTTTGCTTCTATATTGGACTCGTCTTTTCCAATCTTTACAATTTCACTCTATACGTAAATCCCTTCATATAAGGGTACGAGAAATTAGTGTGTCATCTATCTGAGTAGTCTGAACTTTCTTTTAATTCTAAAACAACGTAAACATTTCCTACAAATTTTATTCATCGTCAACTTAATTTTAGCTTTCAAGCTACTTTGGATTTAAAAATTGCAGCTTCTGATGCAAGGAAATAGCAGGGGAGTTGAGCTTTGGAAGTTTGAAACTCTCCTGCCTATCTGAGGACTGCACTTTGCGGCTAAGGGTGCCCATACCCACCAGGCCATCATGCCGAGCTCTAGAAGAGCGGAGGGCGCGCGAAACCTCCGGCCACAGGATCGATAGAAAGGTCGGAGGTGTGTCGTGTCTGTTGAAGCTTTGGCTCGAATCTTGGGGTTAGACATGCGTGAATGTATTCGTATACAGCATTAAACTATATAAACTATCGGCTGAATTCAAGTCGCGAATCTGAAATAGGGTTTTTAGAACGAAGGGTTCCACCGTTTTTTTTTTTTTTTTTCAACTGGCGGTGATCGTTTTCAATCACAAGCAAGCAGCAATTCATTAAAAACAAATTTTTAATATTTCAAACTAAAGTATTGAATAAATTAAAAGTACGCTTTTCTGCGTACTACGAATAGTCGTACATATACATTTCTGATGAGAATGTAATAAGAATGATTCTTTTGTCTTTCAAATTGTATTGACGAACTAGGTCTCCTCTTTCTGAAAGGTAATATAATTTTATTGGGATCATTTTTTATATTTAAAGCCTTAAATTTCGACTACAAGTCATTCAGTGGAAGGGGAAAAGCCGGCTGGTGGCTTGCAGGAACTTGAAAAACTTGGATATATGTTTTAACCAAGAATATTATTGTAAACAAGATTTAATTGCATTCTTCATTGTTTATTGTGATCCGAAACGTGTCTTTCCGTTCAAAATCAATAATCAATAAAATTGTTTCTTTCGTCTGTATTAGGTATTTGAATGATAGAAAGAGTTTGCTAGGTTATTCTCGATAATAAGAAGAAAGAGTGGAGCGTTTACAAGTTTTCTGGAACGTGATACGACGTTATCGATCAACTATTAAGGAAGCCGTACCAATAAGTGCATCCTCAACTGGAGCCAACTGAAACTGACACTTGGTTCAAGCACCTAAGGGCTAACTTTCTTTTAACGAACCTATTAAAAAAGTTTTTTTAGTTTCAAAATTCTATTGTTGAAACTTTAGGGCTTGAATGTATAAAACATTCGTTAAATCAATTGGTAAATTCAAATTAATTCGAAGTGAATTTTTGAATTCGTGTTCCAATGGATTCGGATCCAGACGGTTTAAAGATTCGGATTGAAAACCTGCTTCGGATTAGTTCGGATTTATTCGAATAAAATTTCTAAGAGCAATATCGTTAAGAAAAGAGGTTGTGGTGATTAAAGAATAAAGAAAAAGAAAGAGAGAAGAGAGATAAGAAAATTGGGAAAGGGGTTGAGTTACGGTAGTCGGTAGTTGGTAGGAAGATTTCTCCTATAGTAGGATTCTGGCTCCGTCAAGGACAAACCCCTAATGTGAACGAAGAAGGTTGCTAGAATATCGTATTACATCTGCGAGGGACGCAAAGTTATTCGATTGCCTTTCCACGAGGTACACAGAGATTCAGTGATGAGGTGGTGTTGGCTGATGTGGAATGGGGATGGTGATGAAGAGGGAGGGAGTGGCGATAGTCAGGACGGTCAGGGGAAGAGTAACGATTGAACGTGCGGGCGCTGCCGTTCGATTCGCTATTAGAGGGTAATAGGTATTATCGATTTTGGAACCAACCGAGAGGTTATCTCGGTTCAAATCGCGACAAATACAGTTTTCCATCCAGCTTCTGCGTAAGTAGCGTTATTATTGATATCCTCATTCGTCGAGGTATTTTCATGTATGCATGAAAAGATTGGATTGTTGAAAAAGGTGCTTCAAGAAATTCGAATTTAAAGTTTAAATTTGAATATATGTTACCGTTGTGTTTTAAATCGTTAAAAAAATACTAAAATGTCCTTATATGTAATTTTTTAAAGTCAAAATTGTATTGATGACCTAGGTTTCCTCTTTCTGAAACTGAATATGATTTTATTGGGATCATTTTGGACATTTATAGCCTTAAATTCTGCGTAAAAGTCATTTGCTGGAAGGGGAAAAGCCAGCTGGTGGCTGGCGCAAAGTCCGCGTGCAAGTTTACTATTAAAAATCGGTCGCACTCGCCTTTAAATGCAAGATACTACTAATATATAATATATAATACTATAATACTACTAATTAAGCTAAAAGATAGAAATCTACGTAACTTTTGTTAAATAAACAAATTGAAGTAGATTTTTCTATTTTATAATTAAGAAAATGAAGAATGATTCTATTTTTCTTGCTTTTCTGAATGATTGCTTAGAAAGGGTCAATTATAAATATCTATACAAGTCTCGTTTTCTGATTGATTTACCATCTGTCGCGACGATATTTTTTCTCGGAGTCTTCGGTTACGGATCACGATCTAGAAAGCAACGAGAACGTCAGCGTAACAGCTACCGGTTGACGCAAAATAATGTAACGTTATGCAAGCATCGTTCACATTACGCTGCCTAACTGCCGCATTTACGATATATTTGTATCGTTCGAGATTTAACAGCTACGAGTTTACAGTTGAATTCTTTAACGTGTATAATAAGAAGTTTTAAATTTGATCTTCAAGATTTTTCTTGTAGAATCATTTTTGGTAAAAGAAATATTTCCGACCTTTAATGGGTTTACAATCTATTTCCGGGAATTTCGTATATGTAAAGGGTAAGTAATTATGATGGAAACATCGTTGGTTATGGAATGGAGCGTGACAGCCCTTGCCCTCGAACCTCTGGTACACCGAAGTTATTACACCTCGATTATTGACATAACTTCATTACTAAAGCTCCTGGCTTAATACCCTATCCCCTGTACAAGGTTTGCCCTTTTTAGTCAATCCTCCACAGCATTGATTTTCAAATTCTCTGCAAGGAAGAATAGATTATTCTTTTTTTACAATATATGCTTCATATGTAATCAACCATCACTCTATAGGTTGCGAGTAAACTTTTATTTAAAACAAAAAATTAGAAAATCGATATAAAAATTTTGATCACGCGAATTTTGCTAAGAAACTAATTTTGTTTTAAACCAAGAAATCTTAATAACGTGATTTCACAAACCATCTTATATTATGCCTCTGAATTATCTCACCGCTGTCACCACTTTTGCAACCAGTCTCTATTGAAAATCTTTATATAATAGTACAAAAAACGGTTTTGTTACTAGAAATACAAATTTTTAATTTTTTTAAATACTATCCGCTATTTTGTTCCTTTTGGTGCAAATAAATATTATTTGTTAAATAAAGCGAAAGATTTACATAATCTTTTTACCGAAAGGATCAAAATTTTAGTGCTGCGTTCTATAAAATCGAAAAATTCATTTAACGCTTTTAGACACGAACATGACTTATGAAACATGATTCTGGAAACGTTACGTCCATTGATATGATAAGCTATTTTTTAACTTTGGACTTTCGTCCCTTAACGTGCAGATTTCCACGATTATACTAACAAATCGACGTGGAAACAGACGCAGTCGAATCACGTGAACACTTTGCATTGAACTGTCACGTGCATCTGTACTTGCCAACTTTACCTTCTCGTTTCCGTTAACTCATTTCTAAGAATCATTTCAAAAATTCACTTTTCAAGATTAGCAACCTTGTAACATTTGTAAAATGAATTTCACCACATTTTTAAGAAGTCACATGTTTTTAGAAGTTTACTTCTCTCTAAATCTGAATCAGCGATAAGTATACCACTGATTCCAATCAGCGAAAGTTCCACTGATGAATCAGTGAAATTTAGATGATAGAGGGCGTGACATTCACTAATTCATCAGCGAAATTCACTGGTTCATCAGCGTATATACGCTGATTTGAATCAGTGGTATACTTATCGCTGATTCAGATTAAGAGAGATTCATTCTTACAGAAGGTGAAAAAGGCACGTAAAATTTTAATTTGGAGACCTTAAGGATAACTTTGTAGCATGTATTCCTTTTTTATCTGAAAAGATGAGCAAATCACTATATCATTACAACTATCCGGTTCTATTAGTTCCTTTGTTGTGGAGAAGCCGTGTCAACTTGCTATCGAATGAAACATTATGCAATGTTTACCCAGTACCCAGTTTTACTCGTAGTCGCAGCCTCAGATGTTGCATAGTCGTGGTTCGTAATTGCATATTTATTACGCCAACACATAGTTCTTTTTCCTGATCACTACTCACTCTGCTCGTTTATTATTTCTGCCAAGGATGATATACTTTCTTATTTCTATAAAGCATTAACAACTGACATACTGAAACACACCATTTTTATCATTTTAAACATACATAGATTTATATCATTTTAAAACAGGTTGGTCACATGTCAGCAAAGTTAGGGAAATGGCAAGGCAACAAAAAAATTTGTCAGGGAATTAACACTAGGTTTACGAACGTTTTTTATATACCTATCTCTACGGCACCCAGCAAATTGACGGGTGAATGAAAATACGCACTTAATTCTTTATAAAAAAACGATTTATATAAGTTACTCAAAATTGCACAATATTTGGCTTCACGTTTAAATAAAGTATCAAGAAATAAAAAGCTCTTTAAAATTGACGGGTACCGTAAACCTAGTCTTAAGTCAGACAAAATACAAATTGACATTTATGCTATGTTATTTTTGTCGAATTGCATATATGGATTTTATAGTTTATTTAAGAGATTTTAGAAATTTTTCAAAAATTTCGAAGGATTATAAAGGATTTCCTGAAATTCTTTGAAATTTTTTGGATGTATTTCAAGAGATTTTCAATAATTTTAAAAGACTTTAAGAGGTTTCGAATTTAAAAGGATTAAAAGAGATTTATATAATATTTAAAAGATTTAGTGGAATTTTAAAAGACTTCATGAAATTCTAAGAAATTTTTAAGAAAGTTTAGGGAATTCAAAGAATTTTAAGGAATTTTAAAAAGCTTTTAAGAATTTTAAGAAATGTTGATTTTTTAAAGTGATTTTAAGTGATCTTAAAAGAATTTTCAAGGATTTCACGAGATTTTTACGATTTTTAAAAGATCTTGTGAGATATTTTTTTTCCAAGATTTTGTATTTAGAAATTGTAATGCATTTTAGGAAATTCCAAAGTTCCTAATTGATTTTTAAAGGATTTCACGAGATTTTTGTGATTTGTAAAGAATTTTACGAAATTTTAATAGAGTTTAAAGAATTTATGAGATTTTATGAAATTTTAAATATTGTAGTGGATTTCATATAATATTAAGAAATTTGATGTAATTTTGTGGGTGTTTAAGAAATTCTAAAGGATTAAAGGTTTATTTATATAATTATTAGATAGTTTATAATTTTTATTTTATATAATTTTAAAGGTTTTCGTAGAATTTTAAGGAATTTTAAGACATTTTTAGAAATTTCAAGAAATTTCAAAGTTTGTCGTAAAATTTCTAATGATTCCAAGAGTTTTCTATATTAATTTCAGAGATTTTTCCCAATTTTATGTGATTTTAAGTCACTTTAAAGTTTGTCGTGGAATTTCAAAGGATTTTAAGAGATTTAAATATTTTTAAAAAATTCCGTAAAATTTTAGGAGATTTCAAAATATTTAAAGTTTTGTTACGCGAAATTTTTGAAAAATTTCAATAGCACTATTATTGAAAATTTATTTGTATTTTTAATAATTTTCTGTTAGGGAAATTTGTCTGACCCTTAAAATGAAATATTTTAAATGAATTTATTTATTTGTTTTAGATTTACATGTTTAATAAAAGATCATTTATATTCTCGAGATTATAAGTCAAATGATTCAAATGCGTTAATTATCATCAGACACAAAAACTGGCTACTTCAGTAATCGAATCCTTAATTCAATGTCAGGATATTTAAACTTATCAAAAATCGAATCAGTTGATGCTCTAATATTTAAGCTTGTAAAATTTCACATTTTTTCGTTTTTCAAGTGCTATCGTTTCTAAATTTACGTAATGTGTTGGACGTTTTCAGCTGCGACGTATAACACAAATTTAGAAGTAATGATATTCGAAATATGTAAATTATAATATGTAAAGTGAAATGTGTAATGTTAAATGTGAAGTATAAAATTAGAAATGTTAAAAATTTGGCATTTATAAGGAAATGTTCGAGTTTCAATAACTTGATTATTTGCTCATGTCTATTACTATGTAGTATCTATATCATAAAAATTATCATTTTACATTGCGCTTCATAGCTTTGCACATTTTCATTGTCACTTCCTTTTTTACTTGATTTGACCGTTCTAAATATTCAAGGTCAAGGTGGGTAAGATAACGTCCGACATTCTATCAGATTTATGTATGTTATAATATGATATAACTATCAACAGTAGATTTGCAAAACAATTTTGTCGTGCAGAATTAGGTCTTCTAAACACGCTATATTTTCTTTTTATTCATTATGCTACAACACCACAAAAAAGTCATTAAAAATTTCCAAACTTCGAGTCTTAAAATTTTATTCTTCTAAATAGTTCCATTTAATGTCAAAAAAAAAAGTTTCATCCACCTATCTCTCTAAGACCACCCCCAAAATCAACCCCTATATATGCCCAAAAAAAGTCATTAAAAGTCCCCTAAATTCGAGACATAAAATTTTATGGTGATCCTAGAGGGATAGGCGGAAGAAACTTTTTTTAACATCTTTGAAATTTGGAACCATTTAAAGAAATAAAATTTTAGGTCTCGAAGTTAGGGATCTAATAAAGATTGTTTCATGCTTAGGGGTTTATTTTTGGAATAATACTAGAGAGGTGGTTGGATGATACTTTTTTGGACTTCTTTGGACATTAAATAGAACCACTCGAAATTTTTTTTGTACATAGGGGTTGACTATGGGGGTAATCTCAGAGTTGTAAGGAGTTGAAACAATGAAGACATGCAAAAAAGCATTTGGTAATAACATTTCTAGTTTAATTCTAGTTTAATTTAGAAAAGTTTTATTTGAGTACAGTCTGAAGTTGGAATGGACATTCGGTTCGGTCTTCTTTTACGGAGAGGGAAATATACTCGCGTACCGCGATTCGCTTAATTTAGCGGCGATTCGTTCATCGAGATTTATGCTGCTTGCCAATGTACTAACGATGGTACAAAACACCTACTAGAGTAAACTACCCACTCGAAATCTACCTACAACCTCGATGCTTCGTTGCTTCGCGAAATTAAAAGCAAAAACTTGCTGATATTGACAGGATTATAAGAAACGGCCTTACTAATTACTTGATATACGCACTTCTTGACATCCCTTCGACCATGTGACATACGCCCTTCTAAATCACCCCTCGAACACGTTACATACTCCCTTATTGACCCACCCCCCTCTAACACATGAGGTATACGCCTTTATTGATCCCTCAATCAATCGCGTGACCGCCGCTCTGACTATTAAATAATTTCAAGGTTTTGAGGTCTTGATTTTTTTTTTTTTATAATTAGAAAATGGAAAATCTCCTTTGACTTCATTCATATTTTTCTTCTTTCAACTACAACTTGTTCCCGATTAACATGCTCCTTTTTTTGTTTCAGCAGCAAAAATTCCTGAAGAGGGCGACCGAGGATTTGGAGTCATCAGGGGGCGGTAGTGGCGATGGAGCTTTCGGCGAGCCACCAGTCAAGTTACAGTGCACCCAGGCCCAACACCAGCATCAGCAGGCTCCAGGCGGTGGTAATGGGCCACACCTGGGCCACAGTCAACACCAGCCCGGAAATGGCGCGAACGCAACCGGCCAACAGGCCGGCGGATGTGGTGGCGGCAATGGCGGCTCCGCTTCGGGCAACGAGGGCCTCACGAAATTTTCCGTAGAAATTGTCCAACAACTAGAGTTCACAACTTCGGCCGCAAATTCTCAAGCACAGCAGATCTCAACGAACGTGACCGTCAAGGCTCTAACGAACGCCTCAGTGAAGAGCGATCTTGTCAACTCTTCTTCTTCGCCGAAGCCCGGCCCCGAAACGCAGAACTCCAGTGCTCCAAGGCCGCAAAATTCCTCCGGAGGCGGCGGCGGTGGCGGAATCGGCTGCGTGGACATCGGTAACCTCGTCGAGTGCAAACAGGAGCCGGACAACGAGTTTGTCGACCTGGAGCAATGTGCCGCAGCCCTAGAGAAAGATGCCGCAGCTAATGGAGCCGCCTTCCCCGGTTTCTCAGACTTTATCGGTGACGACACTGGCGACGAAATCATCACCTCAGACGCCTTTAAAGACCTCATCTCTGAGATTTCCGACCTCCATCCTGAGTTCATGAAGGAGTTTGATTTTGAGGACAAAAGCGTTGACGCTTTAACGAACAGCGCCATTGGCAGCATGCCCAACAATGGCCAGATCAAGATCGAGGACGAGAAGGACTCCATACACCAGCATCCGAGCAACGGGAACGCCAACGGCTCCACCGTTGTCTCCAACTCTAGTCCGGGGAACCTCGGCTCCTCGCAGTACTCCCCTGCGCGGTTGCCTTACTCGGGCCTCACGGAAATGAGCCCGGCGGCCCAAACCCTCAAGCAGATGGCGGAGCAGCACCAGCACAAGAGCCAGCAGTTGGGCCTCGGGGGCTTCAACCCTAATTCGAGTGGGGCGAGGGGCCCGACGGCAAGGTCGCCCTACGCAGAGTTCCCGCAGTTCGGAGGAGCGACGGACTACCTTGGGAGTCCCGGGAGCAATGGACCTCCGGGCTCTCAGAATCAAAACGCGCCAAACAGTGGGAACTATCACAAGAACAATGGAGCCCAAGGGTTCCAGGGTCAGCAGACGACGGACATATTTGGAGCCCAGACGCAGTTCACGGGGCTGGGGGATATGAAGAGGCCGCAGCCTGGTGGGGGAAAGCCGAGTATGCTGGGACCGACTGGAGCCTACAAGCAGCAATATTCGCCCTATGGAAGTCCGGGTTCCATGCCGAATCATGGGAGCCCGGGGTACCCGTTGCCTCCGAGAGGGGGCCAAGGTGGGGGGCCGAATCAAACGGGGCCTCAAGGCCCCTACACAAACTCTACGCCACCGAGACCACCTTCGGGCTCTGGGACTTCGACGTTGCAGATCAATCAAGCCCAGCAGTTGCATATCAGCAATCCGGGACATCAGATTCAGGTTAGTGCTTAATTAGGCTTAGCATTAGGAATTATTGAAGATGACGATGAATGGAAGAAAGCTATAACAGAAGCAGTTAATTGGATGGTGCCAAAACGCCTCAGACATTTATTTGTTGTTATATTAATAATTCTCTGTCAACCGATTTATCCGGAAAAATTATGGGAAACATTTAAAGATGCAATGTCAGAGGATTTTTCGCGTAACAACGAATTGCATATTAGTTGTCAAACGGCTTATTATTAAATAAATAATATTTTGATTAAGGAAGGAAAAAGTTTAGCTGATTTTCCAACAATGAATCAAAATGTAATGTTTAACGTAGTTAATATGAATGATAACGGTGAGGGAAACTATAGATTAGAAGTTGGCAATCAACAATATGAAAAATTGAATGCTGAACAGCAACAAATAGTTGATAACCTTATAAACGCAGCTCGTTCAGATAATTACACTGATGGATCAACTTGCTTCTATATAGATGGACAAGGAGGATCTGGGAAAACTTTTGTTTATACTACCATTTACATTTACCATCTTTTAATGTCAGATAATAATAATAATAATAATAATAATAATAATAATAATAATAATAATAAT